>CM053573.1:21883523-21924401 GCA_028646485.1 Cryptoprocta ferox
CATGGCAAGTAGTAAATATCTCTATAAAAGCATAAAAGCATATACATATGTAATATATAAGCAACTAACTATGAGATTAAATACACAGATGATAGGAAACCTTTATTATACAACATGTATAGCAAATATTATCCATTTTTAAAAATTTTTCTATCTTATTTATTTTGCATTTGGCATGAAAATATACAAAACATACTTATATATTAAAATATATATATTGTGTATCAGAATATACCAACTGCTTAAAAAGTACTTATGTCTCCATGGGAAGGGGGAGTAGAAAGGATGATAACATTTACTAAAAACTTAAGAGAGTATCTCAATTTTAAAAAATTTCCTAAACCCATCTGAGGTAATTATTTTCTGTAATTTTCACATAAATAATTTGAATTTCAGAGAAGTTACTTAACTTTCCCAAAGTCCTAGAAATAATACTGAAGAAAACAACTTTTTTTTAATTTAGAACTGCCAGATGACAGACATTCCTCTGCTGTATTCCACTCTGGCAAGCATGAGTCACCATGCTGAAAATTCCACAAGCATGTTTATTTTCTCAGCTGTTATTTTTTGTTGTCAAGGAAATGGTTCTAGAATTTAATTTTTTTCATTCTTAAAACTAGCTCGTTTCTCATCAAGATCCATTGATAATAGAGGAGCCATTAACACACACAAATGAAATGACTAATATTAGGCTGTGTTCACCTAATTACAAAAACTTAATTTTCCCATGAAAGCAAAATGTATAACCATCTTCCATAGGAGCATGGAACTGTAAAACAGAGGTATATATTTCTAAAAGCAATATTCCATTGCGCTGCTCTTAGCATCTAAAAGAGAATATAAGCAACAAACTGACCATAGCACTAGACACTTACAAAAGTAAGAAAGTATCACAGAATTTTTTTCTCTTGATAGCAATTTTGAAGCTCATTTAGCTCAAGCTCTTAATTTCATGGAGAGAAATTGGCTATTTCATGTATTGTTAATTTTTATATTTTATATTTTGAAATACATATTTCTCTGGGATGGATATACATTTCTCCTAATTAATTGCCTTATACTGCCTCGTTAATTATTCTGTTTGTGCTTACTGGATGTGTATTTTTTTTCTGTGTTTGTTTGACGACCATTCCTTCAAATAATCAGCCTTTTGTTAAGTTTCCTGAGTTTAATTGCAGTTCCACACAGATCAAGGAATATGGAAACTGTCCAAATCTGGGTTTTGTTCATTTTTTTTTTCTTCTTGTAACAAATGGCTACCCAAAAACACTGTATAAGTATTTCTTCGACTAAATTTAAAAATAAGGTGAGATTACAGGGAATGCTTCCTTGGAAGATTTTATCCCCAATAATAGCTGTTTTGTAAAACTTGGACTTTCTACAGCTGCTGAATTTTTGAGTTTCCTAGGAGACAGTAAGCTAGCGTCACTTTCTTAAAAACGATGAAAGCTCTCTTTAGTCTGGGTCTATGCCTTGTTGATTCACAAGAATGAATCCTTTGATAAAAAGACAAGACAAGAATGCATGCATTAGATGATGAGACTTAAAACTATTTATGACAGATTTTATAAAGAATGGTAAAATCGCAAAAGTATGATAAGACACTGGGAAATATTATGTAATTATATATGAGGATTTTTTTTATTATTTTGCCTTAACACCTTTCAGGAAAACAGCAACATTCAGAGAATAGTGTCTTTCTCTCCCTTTTTTCTTTCTCTTTCCTTCTTTCTTTCTTTCATGCTCACTCTCATTTTGAATAAATTCCAAAACTAAAGACAGGTTGATTCACTGAAATAACTTCTCAAACTGTTTCACAATATATTGATGATGGTTTCTACTGGAATTTTTATAACTTAGCATCATTAAGAAAACCATCAAATGTGGATATCTCATTTCAACTATTTTCATTTATTTCTTCCTGCAAAAATTTATCACAGTGCTTTGCATGTACTTTGCACTTGAAATCAATTTTGTTGTAATTGCCTTGATGCATATCCATGAGTTATTAAGGTGCCAAAGAATTTTATTAAATGTCCAATTCACTTCCCTTGAGCTGCTCTGCTTAAAGCTTTCTGTAATACACCAGAATCACACCATACACGAACTACTACCCAATAAGTACTGTATTTTGAGGAATTAAAAAATTAAGGTAAGTTGTCCAGTTTTTACAACATTTTCAAATTGAGGATTATGGGTAAACAGCATTGCTAATAAACAGCTTTCTATCATGTCATATTATATTCTACATCACACTATATTACACATTTTTTGCAATTTTAAAAGTAAAAATAAAGTATGATTCAAAACCTGAATAAATATTGTACAATCAGGACAGCTTAGGCTATGTTGTAGTTACCTACAACCCCAAAGTGTCATATTTGAACGCAAGGGTTTATGTTCTGCTTTTGCTTCATCTCCAGTAAAGGTCAGCAGGGGGCACTCTCATCAAGGTCACAGCCTCTGATGAAGGACCCTTCCCCTTCACTAGAGCTTCCCCAGTTATCAGAGTAGAGCAGAGAAAAGTGATAACTACACTCCTTGCACCTCACTGGTCAAAACGTGTTACATGCGAGGCCTAACTTCAGAGGCAAGAAAATACAATCCTGGAACATACTCCAAAAAGGTGAGAACTGGAGATGTTTGGTTTACACCACTAATAATTGTCAAAGCTATGATTTCAGCTAGCAGCCTTGTGTAAACTCAAAAAGTAAAAGTGAAAAATAAAAAGTGGGTACACAAAACTAATGATTTTAAATTAATTGTCTTTCTTTGGGTGATTCAGTTATTTGTACAAAAATCTAAGTTCATTCTTCATTTCTGCTGCTTTTGTTCTTTTGGTTACCTCAAAAGCCAGATAACACTTCTGATTTTTTTGAAAGATGATTGATTATATGTAAATATATTACGTATCAGTATTTGTTATTCTTTTACTTGCCCAACAATTGTGCCATGTTTTACCCTACTACGTCAGGATTATAGATTTAAATAAAAGGAAACTTTAAAGTTATGAGTATCTATAAGAAGATTAATCATAAATAACAATTATTTTGTGCTTACTAGGTGATTTACATTATCCTGTTTAATCCTCAGCACTATAAATTATATGTTATCACTTTTCAGATTAGGCAACTGAGGCATGGGGAGGTTCAATGATTTGCACAGAGTCAAACCAGCCAGTATATACTGAAAATGGCATTCAGTCATGGGCAGTCAGTCTGACTCCAGAGTCAGAAAACCAGTTGATTATACTGAGTCTGTCTTGATTCTTCAAGAATATGCATGTTTCAATATAAGTAAGTTATAAAGTTACTGGGCTCTGCTTATGCTTCCAAAAATAAAAACTAGTAGCTAGTTTTCATAGTACTAGTAATCATAATCACAGAATGAAAAACACAAGAGAAATGAAACATAGTTCCTAAATATGTATGTTTCAATATAAGTTATAAAGTTACTGGCTACTGCTTAACTTCCAAAAATAAAAACTTCTAGCTAGTTTTCATAGTACTAGTAATCATAATCACGGAATGAAAAACACAAGAGAAATGAAAAATAGTTTCTATTTCATAATTAACTACGATTATGTTTGTTATATTTCTCATGCATATTTTCTCATGCTCAATAAACATATTTATTGTCTATTATCTGTACAGCTTAGGGGTATGCATGCCTCTGCACATTATTTTTTAAGGAAAAGTGACACATGCTCTTTATTATTTATTCACACAATTTTAAAGTTAAATTGAGATAATGTTTGTAAAAGTATTTTTTAAAGAATAATTATAAACTCACATTAGCTCATTAGATAACTCTTCCTCAGAAAATAGGTAGTATCCTACATTACATACATAGTATGTCCTTATATACCATGTTATGTAGATTTCATTGGAGGATACTGTTGGGAACATTTGGGAATTAGTAAGTCAATACCACAGATCAAATTTATTGGGACTAGCAAACTGAATCCTAGGGAAGCACATTTATCACATTAGGACAAATGAAGTGGCAAAGGTACTCCTGCAAAGAAGTGTGCTCCCAAGAAAATGGACATGTATTGATGTGTATAGGCCTTGCATGGGTCAGAAAGGAAGATAAGAGCAGACTGACTAGAAGTCACAGGCCAGAGAATCAAGAAAGGAGGAAAGAAGGCAATATAAGCAGAAGGAAGACCAAGTATGTCAAAAGTCCACATTTGGGAGAAACTAGCCTCAAGTTTGAGAAATGGAAAAATATAAAGGAAAGAGAGACGGGAGGGAGGGAGAAAAGCTATAAATTAGAAATAAAATAATAAACAAAAACATTGCTTAATTTCTTTGTGCTGGCCAGGAGAAGACACACGATATTAAAAAACATGGCAAGTTACAGCCAGGGAAAGGAATCAAGTTGGAAGACAGGCTGCCAGAGGCTAGATACTAGATAGCGTTTTTTGTTTGTTTGTTTGTTTGTTTGTTTTCAAAAAGAAAGTGAAAAAAATGGCAAGAGAAGCAGAAGTGTCATGACTACGTTAGAGCCCGTAGTACAGAAGTAAAGATGGTATCGCAGGTGGGTCAGGTGCACTGGGATATCTACTATAAAATTTAGGTTCAAGGAAAGAAATAGAGGAATACTGCTAGTATTCCTTCTGACACTTGAAAAAGATTTAAGCTAGCAACCATCCCTTTTCTTAGAGTCCATTTCCTTACTCTTACTTTATGCATGCCATGCAGCTTGGCTGAGCCAGGTTACCCCAAAACTGATGATAAATAAAAGCAAAACATATATACTTCACTACCATTCAAAGCAGCATTCACGATCCACCTTTCTACAGTCTAGAATTCTGTCTTGTTACTGATCCTCAGGTTTGACTTTCTTTCTCACACACTTCATTTCACTCCCCTCACCTCCATGGGCCTTTGGATAATGTCTAACACACTATCTGAAAGCTCATCAATACATACCTATTGACACACCAGGGAACAAATGAATTTACGGATGATCGCTCCACCTGGGCATGGGTTCCCATTGGATACCTATTATCTTCTAAGTACTATCACCAAACCTCTTCCCCTAGCTTTTCCTGCACCTGGATGTTTCAGGCAGGAAACTTTCCCTTCATCTGCTGCCAGGAATGGCCAGCAGAGCCTGCACCTAAGGAAGAAAGATTACTTCACACTTTGCTAGGAAAGAAAGAAAAAGGCATGGGGGTCAACGTTCACAGAGGGAGACCCCATTCGCCTTACGTGTATTCATGTTTATTGCAGTATCAGGTTAATCACAAAATTTAATTGGCTTGTTGTGCACAGAAGGCATACAAGAACAAAAGTGCGCAACTTAAAGGTGAACAATCACAAGAGACTAGTTAAATTAGAAGTATGCAGCAAGGGTCTATGTGTCCTACTGTTTTGCTAAACTTAGAATACAATGTATAGATAACAGAGTTCCACAACCTGCAGAAGCATCTGGGAGGACCGCCCCCAACCCCCCAGCATTCCACTGTCAGGGCAGTTATTCAGACCTCCTTTTCCTAGGGACCCACACCCCCTCAAGCTTAACTGCAGCCCACCAGCATTGTGTATCCTCAGTAATAACCCCAACAATCTGCCTCTGGCAATTTCCTAAAATTAGTACCCTGGTTGAGTCCATTTTAAGTCTCTGAGCAATACTGGATTAAAAACAATGGTTTCCATATTGATATAAACGTCAAAGCACTTCTTTTTTGTCAATCTTTACATCCTACTCAAGTACAGCTAATGAACACTCAGAGAAAGTTATGAAGCACATTCCCTCACTTCTTAGTGCACGTCACAGAAAATACTTTGGTTTTGGAATTAAATAGAACAGATTCCTCAACTCAATCCACTGAGCCTCAGCTTACTTGTCTGTAAAAGGGGGATAATAATACCTCCCTAATAGAGCTAGTGTTAGCAATAAATCTGATAATAGGCTTAATATCTAAATTGTGATAACACACTAAAAATGGATCATCCCCATTTTGTTCTGAAATCCATTTGAATATTTTTATTTTTTTAATTTTTTTAAGGTTTATTTATTTTTGACAGAGACAGAACGCAAGCAGGGAGGGGCAGAGAGAGAGGGAGACACAGACTCCAAAGCAGGCCCCAGGTTCTGAGCTGTCAGCACAGAGCCCGACGCGGGGCTTGAACCCATGAACCGTGAGATCACGACCTGAGCCGAAGTCGGATGCTCAACTGACTGAGCTACCCAGGTGCCCCATTTGAATATTTTTAATATAACATCAGATGTAAGAACAGTAAGGCTAGTTCTATGAAGATACACAAAGAAATTCACATTACAAAATAGACCTATTATGAAGATATATAGAGAAAAAAGCTAATAAGTCTAACAGTTGGAAAATACAGATACAGCATGGAAATTATAGAATCACAGATCCTTAAACATGTATTTTTATAACAATATCAATGCACATTTTTATAAATATTAGGTTTTCCAATAGACTTCAATACTACAAAAGCCAAAAAACTACAAAAAACAAAAAAATTGAAATGAAAATGTTCACCAAAATTTGATCCATGTAGTACTAAAAATTTAAAATAGTTTAGAATTATATGACATAATGTATACTTTCATTTTACAAAATTAAACTCTAAAGGTATATGTCATAGTAAGAATTTTAAAAGTAGTTCATTTATATTTACGTATTCTTTGTCATTTAAACAAATTACACTTAAAAACATGATAGTTCCAATAAATGTAAAAATAGGAGTATAAATTTAATATAGTATAATTTATAATATAGTATAAATTATAGTATACTATAAATTATAATATAACCATTACTATCTATATATTTGGTGTATATTTTTGTGAGGTAAATATAATAGACAAAAAGATCAATGTTGGGCTTATGAAAAATTAATACACTTATGTTTCCAATCTAGAGAACTGTATTCCATTTTTATCCATTAAAAATGTCTAATAATATCTAACACTGTGCATTCAATTGCTAAAGTACTTATCGCCCCTGCAAATATATGAAAATATATTTCTGCAGAAAAACCGCAGAAATCAGAACTCTCAGAAACGGGAATATTTTGACATTGTATCATTTTTCATCAAGAATTTCTTTAGTTTGTTTATATTTGAAGTATAACATTTAATTATACATCGTGTTAATGAAATCGTTTTGCAAATGAAATAAAAATAATACAAATTCTGAGATGATAAACTTAGTGTCAGAAATATTTTATGTGCTTTTTTAAATGTAAATTTAAATTATTTTCCAAGTAATATGGGATAAATTACGTCCCCTTAAAAAGCCTTAACCCCCTATACTTCAAAATGTGTTCATATTTGGAAATAGGGTCTTTCCAGGAATAATTAAGTTACAGAGAGGTTACTAGAGTGGGCCCTACTCCAGTATGACTGGTGTCCTAAAAAGAAGAGGAAATTTGGACCCAAACACATAAGGAAGGAAGATGATGTGAAGACACAGGGAAAAGAAGGCCATCTACAAGCCAAGAAGAAAAACCTCCAAAGAAGCCGACCCGGCCAACACCTTACCCCCGACTCTGAGCCTCTACAACTGTACAAAAAGACTATAGTTGTTTAAGCCACCCAATCATGGTACTTGTTATTGTTTTTTTTTTAAGTTTATTTATTTATTTTGAAAGGGAGATAGAAAGAGCATATGCAGGGGAGGAGCAGAGACAAGAGACAGAATCCCAAGCAGGCTCCAAGCTATCAGCACAAATGTGGGGCTTGAACTCACAAACTGTGAGATAATAACCTGAGCTGAGATCAAGAGTCAGACACTTAGCCAACTGTACCACCCAGGTGCCCCTATTTTTTTTTCTTTCTTAAGGCCACGCTTTCTTTTTATTCATCACTTGCACCTGTATAAAGACAACAGTTTTAAACAGACAACATATTTTGTGTTCTATTTAAAATTACCAATAAAAGAGAATCTTGTTTTGTGCTTTTAACTGTTTTCATACTACAAAGCCAAATAAAAATAATCTATGACAATATTAAAGACTGATGGCATATGTCATAGTGCTGTCTAGCAGATGAGAAATATCTTAAATTATTTTCCTTACTTTTTGAATTAGGTACGTTTTAAGACTAGCTGTAATTGTAATATTTTCTCACTACTTACAGTCTTCAATGCAGAATCAGTGAAAATACTTTCTTCCCGGGACTGATTATGATATTTCTCCATCTAGATAAATGTACAGAGATTCTCATTTCCTTTGTCCACATGAAGTGAGAATAAAGTTGAAAAAATTGTGAAATGTTACCTTTTAAAACTTGAAATATATTATATTTTATAATTATTTCTGACATGTTTGCTGACCATAAGAATTTAAAGAAAATAGTTAAGACTATATCCTTAGGAAATTTCAGTTAATATAACTAGTAAGTTCCAACTGAATAAATAATCTATTCTACTATTTAATGATTATTATTAGTTCATTAAATGGATACTTAAATCACATAATGTAATATAAAATGAACAACAGAAGATGAATTAAGAGGGACAAAGGTTAACATCTGCTGTAGAATTATATCCATGGAAATGTATTTAGGGAGTAAGGCAAATGTACACCTGGAAAAGCATAATTTGATTAATTACAGCCAACATGAATTCAGGCAGGAGAATTTATGCTCAACAAGCCCATTACAATACTTTGAAGTTATTACTGCCTCAGTACCTTCAAATTTAATTCATAAAGTATAGTTAAGATTTTAGGAAAGCTTTAGATAAAGCTGATCATCTGATATTAATAGATAAATTAACTAACCATAGAATGGGGAGTAAAATGAGTTAGGATAAGAGGGTATCTTTTTAAGAGAAAACAATCAGAATAGAAATATTTCAAACTGAAAATATTCATAACTGAGATAAAAACTATGCTAAAACCTATAGTTCCTATTGACCATAATGAATGATGAGTGTGGTCACCTATCAATATCTATTATGACTATATTGTAAGCCTATGCATTGAGAAAAATAAAAGTATATAGAAACACTAGAGTAATGTGATTGAAAGCCTGTGTTTTGAGGAACAGCTATTTTGCATTATGGTTATTCCAGTTGTAGACATGCTGCTCGTTAAATAAAACACAGAGAGGGAAATTGATATACAGCCCATAACTTATGCTGAATAAATGCAAAATTATATTACAGATATCTAAAAGAACTGTTTTCTCAAAATATCTGAACAGAGAATTTCTAACATAAAACAGATATGTAAGCAATTCATCCTTGATTTACCACAGAAATCTAGTTAAGCCAACTACATTTAGAAATCATTTCCATTTAAAAAATATTTTTTAAGTTTATTTTGAGAGAGAGAGAGAAAGAGCACACACAGTGGAGGAGGGTCAGAGAGAGGAAGAGAGAGAATCCCAAGCAGGCTCCATGCTGTCAGCTCAGAGCCCCAGCACGGAGCTTGACACTGCCCTCCATCTCACGAACCGTGAGATCACGACCTGAGCTGAAACCAAGAGTCAGATGTTTAACCAAATGAGCCATCCAGGTGCCTCCACACTAAAAAATATTTTTTTTAATATATCTAAAATTTATATTCATCACTCAATGAACCTATAACCTGTAACCTATAAACTTATGTGGTTTATACAACACGTATAGTAATGTGGCACTATAATAGGAATCACAGAACCACATACTTATAATTTAACCTTCTCATATTCAAAATTCCACTTAATATTTACATATTATAATTTAATTTTACAGTGAATGTAAATTAAGAGTTACTTTTGAACTTGTGATGAACACCAGGTGTTGAATCATTAAATTGTACACCTGAAACTAATATTACATGGTATGTTACCTGGAATTTAAAAGAAAACTTTAAAAAATTAAAATTAAAAACTAAAAAAATATGTACATGTAGGTGCATACTGGAAAAAAAGTTACTCTTGAAACTAAATGGCATAATCATTTCTTAGCTAAGAAAAGAGGTCCCAAAAAAAAGAAAGGAAAAGAGCTCCCATTATTTTGCCACAATGTGAGAAAAGAGACATCCCTTGGTAAGGAAAGTAATAATAATTAAAACACAGACATACACACACACAATGGATACAATTATCATACACAGAAGTAAACCAAAAACTACTATAGTGTGTGAATATGCTCGTGAGGAAATATAAACACAATGGTGATGAAATTGGGCTGTGTTTCAACTCTCTGTCACTAGTCCTATGTGTATTCTTAGGAAAAGATACCTTGATATGGCTGATGTAAAGAAAGCGTAATCTGATCCAATTATACAGCAATATGTCTGGGAAGAGTAAATGAGGCTGACTGTAAGAACACAAAAATACAAAAAGAGTTTAAAAGAAAGAATATGTTCACTGCATTTCCTCCACTAGTCAATACTCGACAATAATAACTACCATAAGGCTTAACTAAATATCAGGCAAATATCTAAGTGCTTAAGACTTGTTAACTTATTTCAGTAAAGCTTTTTTTGTTATATTCTAATAATTGTTATTTCCTCCATTTGACAGATAGTGCCAGACCCACTGTCACTCAACAAGTAAATTGTGAAGCTGGGATCTGAACCGAGGCATTGTGGCTCTGCAGCAGTGTACACCCCACTAATACAACATGAGTCACATAAACCAATTTTAAATTTTCTGCAGCCACACTGAAAAAGGTAAAAAAAAAAAAGGTGAAATTAAAATTAATAATATAATTTATTTAAACCAATATGTCCCAGTAATAAGTTAATATCATTTCAGCATATAACTGATACCAAAAGTATTGAGATTCTTACATTATTTTTTCATAGTAGTCCTTGATATTCAGCATGTGTTTTATATTGACAACACATTTTGATGTGGACAGACCACATTTCAAGTGCTCAAGGGCCATGGCAGTTAATGGCTACCATAAGGGGATGCTGTCCTCTCAGGTGTCAGCCATCTTGCCTATCAAGAGGCCTGTCAATGGGAACATGGATTCACTTTCTCTTTGAAGGTAGAGCCCTCTGATTCTAATACTTTCTCCAAGCCTTTCTCTGATTCTTCTCTTTCTCACAGAATCAACTCAAAGTATTGTTGAGATTTCTATCTGTGAAAGAATGTGTTCAAAAACATATGGGTGATAATTAATACTCATCCAATTCATGGTCATATTTTTTTTATTATCAATTCGAATATTTTATTTGAGTTATCAATAGCTTTTTTGTGCTTTGGTTAGAATAACTTAATCCCAGAAGTCTGGTAAACAATGAGTGTGCTGGTTTAACAGTTTCTCCAGAGTCTTTCTTGCAGACATTAGACATGGCATGCTTAAAACAGCCATATAGGTTTTTTACTGTTCACTCAACAGATATCTATTATGTGTCCAAGTAAATGCAATGTAAATAGGAAACTATGTGCAATTTAAAGTATAGAAAAGTCTATATTGGAAATAGTAAATATATGAGAATTTTTAAGTAACATCTCTGTTAAAACTGATAATTTTCCATCTGTTTCTTGGTTTGCTTCTCTCTTTCTTTTAAGGTTTCTCATTTGTTTCATTTCTTAAATTCCACATATGAGTGAAATCATATAGTATTTGTTTTTCTCTGACTGACTTATTTCACTTAGCAGTATACTCTCCAGCTCCACTGATATCATTGCAAATGGCAAGATTTTATTATTTTTTTGTGGCTGAGTAATATTACTATATATATATATATATATATATATATATATATATATATATATATATACAGCCCACATCTTCTTTATCTACTCATTAGTCAATGGCCACTTGGGCTGTTTCCATAATTTGGCTATTGTAGATAATGGTGCAATAAACACTGGGGTATGTGTATTCCTTTGACTTAGTATTTTTGTTTTCTTTGGGTAAATACCTAGTAGTGCAATCACTAGATCATGGGGTAGTTATATTTTTAACTTTCTGAGGAACCTCCATACTACAGAGAACAAACTGATGGTTACCAGAGGGGAGATATGTGGGGGATGGGTTAAACAGGTGATGGGGATTAAGGAGTACTCTTGTTATGAAGAGCACCAGCTGTTGTATGGACGTGCCAAATCGCTACATTGTGCACCTGAAACATTGTGCATATAATTACACTATATGATAACTAAGTGTAATTTAAATAAAAACTTGAATAATAAAAAGAAAGAATCCCAAGAAGTAGAAGAAACAGACCTTAAACCTCCAGACCAAAGGAAAAGACCGGGGCTATGCTTAGTCTTATTAGGTTCTATTTTCATTTCCATAAACTCCCATAGTTTTATTTTAGAGAAAATAAAGAAATAAGTATAATGGGGAAAAAGTAGGTAATTTTGCATATATATCCACACAAATAATGAAATATTTAATATTCATACCAAGTAACCAAATGCAAATAGTCCTTGCTTTGCACAGTTCCAAAATATTTGAATTTTGGTTACCACAGTTTAATTAAATAATATCAGCCCCACAACATGGTTCAGGGCATATTGTTATTATGATATATTGACTGTAACTGCATTAAGTACACCCTTGGAACCTAGCTCCTCAGTACACAAATTGCTATGTAAATGACAGATGCATATCATGACCAATGACCACTGTCACTTTTTTCATAGTTTGTTGGTGACTGATCGCTGCCAAACTATTTAGTTCATGCACTGAGAGCGAGGTTGATGCTTGTATTGCCTCTTTATGTCCCAGTGATAAACTCATGTGACATTTAATAAAAAATGGATCATGAATGAGGGAACTCGCCAATGAAAAGTAAGGAAGAAACTAAAAGTGATAATGCTGAAGTAAAGTGAAATTTAAGTCAAAGGCAAATGGAGTTATAGAAGAAATAACTTACTTCGGAATGTAGATATGGCTGACTTTGAAGAGGCTCTCGATATGAAGCGAGAGGAACTTAGTTAAGGCAAAAATTGGCATCGATGAATAAACTGTGACAAAAAAAGAGGAAGATATTCCAAAGAAAGATAGGCCAACAAAAACATCATATTAAAGGAACTCCCAGAAATATTTCATGATATTGAAAGAGCAAAGAATAAAGTATTGGAAAGCTGCTCCAAACTTAGAAAGAAATATGACAATCTATCAAAGCTTCAGAAAGATGATACTAACCATGAATTATAAATCAAGAAGGCAAGCACTGTCCATACAATTCTGGAGAAGTATTTTAAAAAGAAAGAAATCACTTTAATTCTTAATATGCCTAATTCTTTAAACTACAGTATACTAAATATAGTTTTAATAGTCTGTCATCTCTCTATGCATTTATGACCACAGTGAGAGATATGTTAATGTTCTGACCAAAAAAATATTAAATGTGATGAACAATCCTAATCTTTCATTGACTCGTTTGCATAGGTTCATGTTGCAGTGTGATTTTATGGTCCTGCACTACCATGTAAATGCACTTTGAGAGATCATTACAGTGAAAATGTACAAAGAAATTCATCTAACCAATTGGGAATTAAAATGGAGCGGATTAAAACACTTAAAGTCAACATCTTATCTATTCTGTCTGAGATAATGAACTTTGAAACACCTTATCTATTCTGTCTGAGATAATGAACTTTGAAACACCTTGACAAACACCCTTGATGAGAATTTGTGACATTGTTATCTAATGCATTAAATAAAATTAACAGTAATAGGTAAGAGGTTTAGGTAAGAAAAAGACAAAATGCAAGGGGAAATGAAGAATATTCATGGATCTTCCCATCAGATAATTAAGGACTTTTTTGTTTCCCATAAACAGGTGTTCTGCTCATATTGCCTTTGATACATATCTGCCTCATTAGTTTCTTCTCTCTTGTCTCTCACTTCCCATTTATTTTAAAAAGTAAATCTGTGAATTTCTGATGGAAAAGGGTAATATTCAAGAGCCAACCCTTAATAAATTCTACTCCATGTCAGATACTGTGCTAGATTAGCAATATAAAGTGAAGACAAATCATAGCTCTCTGAAGGAAAATATGGGAAAGCTGATACTTTGAAATTTGAAACAAAGGATAAAAATTAACATGACTTCCTTTAATAAATGATGCACAAGTATTTAATATTTTATTATTTACTGATGTTTATCTTTTTGCCTTTTTTTTTAATTTGAGAGAGAGAGCAAGAGCATGAGTGGGAGGAGGATAGGGAGAGAGAGAATATTAAGAAGGCTCCTTGCCCAGCACTGAGCTCAACACAGGGCTCGATCTCATTACCGTGAGATTATGACTTGAGTCAAAATCAAGAGTCGTATACTCAACCGACTAAGCCACCCAGGTACCCCTGATGTTTTTCTCTGTAATACTCATGTTCCATTGATTTTATTTATATTTTCACGGGTACACAATACCTTCATTCCAGAAACAGGTATATTTGAGAAATATTTTACCAAGTCTTTCTTCCTTAAAGATCTTACTTATTTAGCTTCCCTTTATTTTTGCTTCCATATTTAGTTTTTGGACATGCACTTCTTGTCTATATATTTCATGTTTTTTCCCTTTTATCATTTTTCAAAGGCAAAGTTAGCTGTGTCTTTTTTTTAATGTTTGTATTTATTTTTGAGAGAGCTCAAACCAGGGAGCAGAGAGAAAGGGACAGAGGACCCAAAGTAGGCTCTGTACTGACAGTAGGGAGCCCAATGTAGGGCTCAAACTTAGAAATTGCAAGATCATGACATGAGCTGAATTTGAATGATCAACTGACTGAGCCACCCAGGTGTCTTTGGATTGATAGAAAACTTCGAAAACCTTGTGAAATATTTTATATGCTTAACATAATAATTAGTCACACTAGTGTTTCATTGTACCAATAGTCTTATGTATATATGTGTGCCTTCATTTTTCTCTGCATCTAATAAGTTACTCATGTGATTTGTACAAATATGCATCCTCTAATACATGCTTTGAAGGAATCCATTTGTTGACTTATATTTTTTGACAGTTAAGTTATACTTTCATTTTAGAACTGCTATACATTTCACTTTTTAAAACACAGACATAACCTGAATTGACTTCATATTTCTCAAGACATTCAAGATAATAGTTCTACTTCATGAAAGTGATCATATTTAACTAATCAACTGTTAATTAATAAATCTATCTTGTGAAACCTAATGAACTAACTTATTTTTAATGGTGAATATCAATGCTCAGGGAAACTTAAAACTCTTTTAGAAGTCAACAATTACATCTCTAATATGCACCAATATTCTTCATTATTTGCTGATTATGATTAATATCCCTATGGAAATTTTGCCAATTAGAAGTGTTTAATTTGAATTTTCTTAACATCTTTTAGTTAATCTATCGCTTGAGAATGGTCTTTAAACATGTTCACTTACATCTACACATAAGTCTTCAAATTATGTCATATCTCATATCCCTGCACAAAGCTACCTTATAAGATACATGATTTTTAAGGTTAAACCAAAACTTATATACACTCATTCTGAAAACATATTTTAAAACCCTGAAATAACTTACATTTATGAAACCATATTAAGTTTTTTATCCATGCAAATCTCAATTTCTTGAAATACACTTGATATTCTAAGTAATCGTTTATCTAAAAGAATAATACTTAATGACTGAGCAAATTCCTTATCTTACAGGTAAGAAAAAAAAATGTCCAAGGAATTGTCTTTATGTTACCATTCCTGTAGGCCTTTTTTAGGGCATACTCTTTCATTCTTCTTCCTAAGTACATTTGCTTTTGGAACTATCTGCTAATTATTTATTCTCCTTGCTGTTTGTATGCTCTTAATACACTCATATAAGTTAACATCAAATGTGTATTTCTGCATATAAATTTGATAATGAACACTTTAATTTCATTATCTATCAATAAATTTCAATTTTCAAGTTGTGATTTTTTTTTTAAATTTTCAACCTATAGAGCCAGTCATAATGCTAAGAGTTCAAATATATAATCTGTGGCAAAATGAGGTACTGGATCTCTTCTCGTGGAGTTGACATAGTGGAGAACATAAATATATCTCTGGAAATGATAAATATACATTTGCAAATTTTATGAGAGATATACAGGAAAAGTGCAAGATGCAATGAGAGCTTGGAGAAGAGGAATCTGACCCACTCAGAGACATTTCCTTGAGAATAATTTCTCCCTGAGGAAATTACACTGTAGATGAAATAGCAAAGAAGAAAGGTAAAATCATTCTAGGCAAGGAAGTGCAAATGACAGAAGCACAAAGGACTGAAATAAGGATAGCAATTTGGAGCCTAAAGACCAACATGAGTCAGAGAGAGAGAGATGCTGCTAGAGAGAGAGATGGGAGAGATGAGGCAATGCTAAAGCAGGTCACAGCAAGGGAATTGTTCCTACCATAGTGTGTTTATACTTCATTCGAAGACTGAGAGGTGACAAAATTAACTTTTTGTCAGCAAAAATGTGGTATAATCACACCTCCAATTTAAAAAGGATGCTCTCTCTAGAAGAGGGGCTAGAATGGATGTGAACAATTAGGAAGTGATTACAGCACTGATGGCTTGGTCCATGAAGGAGGCTGTGAAGATGGAAGCTGGTGGGTGACACCCAAGATAATTGTATTTAAGAGTTTGAACCTTCATGATTTGTGATGAACTGTGTATGGGAGGGTGAATGAATAGGAAATGATTCCAAGGCATCTTTTTTGGTCAATGGAATGACTGGCAATGCTATCCACAGTCATAAAATATTAGAAGGTCAGAAGTTTGGGGATGGGAGTATAATGAATCCTGGACTCAGGAAAAGCCATGTAAGTAACAATCACAACTTGAGCCAAAAAGAGGGACAAGTAGGCCAAGTATAACTCCTTTAGACTAGAAAAGCAGGGCCCCTGATGAGGTCTAAATCCCACAGACCCCAGGCTTCCCAGTGCCTTTTCAGAAATTTTCTAAGTTCCCCTTTGGTGCTTAAGATTGATCAGGGCTAGGGGCACCTGGGTGGCTCAGTAGGTTAAGTGACCAACTTCAGCTCAGGCCATGATCTCAGGGTTCATGAGTTTGAGCCCCACGTGGGGTTTTGCTGACAGCTTAGAGCCTGGAGCCTGCTTCGGATTCTGTGTCTCCCTTTCTCTCTGCCCCTCTCCCACGCGCGCTCTCTCTCTCTCTCAAACATGAATAAACATTAAAAAAATTTTTTAAGCAGGCCTGGAACTAATCTTTGGATGGGGTCCTCTGAGCTAAGACCAGGAACAACATGAATCCCTTTCTCATATTTCTGTGTTTCATGATATTCTCTTCCAACCTGTTCAAGAGGTCAATCTTCTGCCCTGAGGATCTCTGAGACTATGTCTACGTGATCTTCTAGGGACCCTGTGGTAGGGTAGGTTTCAGGTGAGTAGCCTGATGAAAACATCACTCTCACTGGCCAGCGTGGGATATTGTTTTCTAAAATTATGAAACTGGCTTATCAGAATTTCCCTGATATGCTGATTTGGGAACTCAAATTATTCATACCAGGCAAGGATGCTGCAAAATATTTAGGTCCCCCTTCTCCCCCACACCAACATATCTTTGGTCCCATGGACAAAACAATTGGGAAAATCTGTGATTCAGAGAAAGATCCACAAATGCTTCCCAAACCAAAGCCAAAGGAGAAGGAGTACTGAAAAGAAAATATGAATGACAGGCTGGAAGGAAAAAGACACATATTAAACCCAAATATTAAACAATCCCTATCTATATCAAGGTTAGAAGGTAAGCAAGACCTCTCCAAGAAATAAGTATGACAGCTCTTAATGGACTGAGACTTAGGTAGCAGACAAATCTTGATCTTGACTGTCTTCTTTTTACTTGGTTTTAGGCTGCTGCTTGACGATGTGAGAGTTCTGAAAGGAACAGCTTTCTATGAAAAGTTGTACGATTCCAGATCTGAGACTCAATATGATGATTCATTAATTAAATGAGCTGGGACATCTCACTGAAAATAAAATACTGTGGGAATTTTTGCTTCATTATCCATAATAATGGATGCTGAACTCGATGCCTTCTAGCATCCTTTTATCTTTATGTTCTATTTTCCTATATTATGTTTGTTTCCTGTTTCTTCAGTTCTTTAAACTAAGGGTTCACTACAGCCCATCCTGATATATAATCTAACCTCAAACAGCACTATTAAGAGCTGTTCTTGCCAAAGAAGATGCATTAATCAGAACTTGTGCTGGGAATTAAAGAATGAACCTAGTTTCAGTCTAAGTAAAGATTATTGGCTCATGTAGCCACATCATGGGAAAGGCAAAGTGAAGCTGAGGATGAGTGGGGCAAGGACATGAATGCCATTGGGAACTTAATCATTTTTTCTTGGTTTCCCTTGAAGGATCATCTACAGAACCTTTCATATACGCATCCTATTAGCCCATGATCCAAAGAGGAACAGGCTTTTCCCTGTCATCTCCACTTGGAAATACCCTTAACAGAGAATGACTGGATGAGTTTATACCAGATGCCCATCTCTGGGTTGGTGGCAGTGTCCAATAGCATCTGTCAGTTGGATCCCTAACTACAGAAGGTAGAGAGGTGCAATAAGACTCTGCTATTCTAGGGGAGAGGAGAATGAAGAGACAAAATAAGAAGACAGGAGGCCGATGGTAGAATCTCAGCCTCCATGTTATTCACACACTATGCATGCTCTTAAGTACCACATCATTTAAACCTTGACCTGATTCATTATTCCTATTAATTAATTTTCCTGGATGTGACCAATTGTCTTCCTGATCTTCCTCTAACCTCTGTAATTTCTGGTATCTTTGGACTTGACAAGTTATGATAAGTTATTATGGTGCACATATGTGGCTCAGTCAGTTAAGCAGCTGGCTCTTAGTTTAGGTTCAGGTCATGATCTCAGGGTTTTGTGAGTTCAAGCCCCGCCTCAGGCTCTGTGCACTGACCATACTTAATCTGTTTGGGATTCTCCCTCTCTCCTTCTCTCTCTGCCCCGCCCCCTGCTCATGCTCTCTCTTGTCTCTTCAAAATAAATAAATTTTTTAAAAAAGTTTTGAAAACTACAGTAACAGGTAATGTCAAGTAATTGATATCCCACTCATATCTACAAAAATTCTGTTGACTATTTGTAATGATGTTGTTATTTTTGTTTTAATATTTTATATAACATTAAATAAAGCTTTACCACATAAATGAAAATAATAAACACATATTTATAAAGATATATAAATAAAGTATTTTCTATTATATACTATTTGAATTATGTATCAGTTTAATATCTCTGGAGGATGTCTACAATATGTAATTATATATTATATGTATAAATGTGGCTTAGATGAGAATCAAGGGATAAGTTCTTATCTAGATTTCCCAATCTGTATCACTCTTTTGACTCATATTTTATTTTCCACATTAAAATAGAAATATTAAATCAACTAACTTGATATTTATTTAACCCAATATTTCTCTAAGTATTCTGAAAAATCCTACTCATTTATGTGTCTCTACTAATATCAAAGCAGGTAGCTATTATGAGTTGCCATTATTTATAAAATAAAAATAACTATACATGCTAATGGATATTTCCACTAAAACTGAAAAGTAAAATTAATTAAATTATTAGCTCAGTAAATTCTTCTTGCCTAACAATATATTTTGTAGCATATAAGGGTGAAATAAATATTTAAAATTATTTTTAATACTTAAATTGAAATTCAGTCAAAAGGGGTCTACTAAATCTTCTATGTCATTAAAGTAAACTAAAAGAGAATTTAGGAGAATAGTTATTTTTCTCTATCACAGTGGAAACATTTGACAATGTTTCAGAAAGTACTTTTAACTCTTCAGTCCCATACCCCATATAGACCCCATACCAACTACCCATTCCATTTTATATAAAGAACATCAGCAACCATTCTCATGACAGGCAAGTTCCCCACCTATCACTGAGAATTCAATGCAAGAACTTACACATTCTATAGAAAATACATATGTGGAACACAAACTCATTTTTAATGAATTCATTTGTTACTCATCAAATACTTACTGAGCACCTAGTTTGTTAAAGCTTCTTTTATGTATTAAAAATAAAGGTATCTAAAACCAATCCTGGGCACCTTGGTGGCTCAGTCAGTTAAGCATCTGACTCTTGACTTCGGCTCAGGTTATGATCTCACAGTTGTGGGATAGAGCCCTGCCTTGGGCTCCAGGCTGAGTGTGAGGCTTGCTTGGGATTCACTCTCTCTCTGCCCTTCCTGCAACCTCTCTCTCACCCTCTCTCTCTCAAAATAAATAAATAAATATTGAAAATATAATAAAACAAAATAAAACTCATTCCTCAATTGATAGAGAATACATAAATGAACATTAGCTTCCAAATGTTCCTCCATGTATCTTCGCAACATTTTATAAAAAGTAAAAAAAAAAGTGAAAAAATGAAAAATATTTTTTAAAAAACATTATTTCTTGAACACTGAGACTTAATTATAGTAATAAATTACCTTCTGCACTTAAGATATTCTATCTAGAGTAACCTATTCAGTGTCAGATAATTATGAGGCTAGTTAGTGCACTGGAAGAAAGTAACATACAGTTTTGAATCACTTTCTTAGAATGAGACCTGAATGGTTCTTAGAATAACACTTGTTATTCTCAGTAAAATGTAAAATATTTCAAGAAAGACATATAAGATCATTTCACTGCCATTTTGATTTAGCGGGGAAAAACCTTTTCTCAGGATAACAAGACTTTTTTCATTATACTGTGTGAGATTCCCTATTTTAAGTTGCATTTTGTTCAAAACAAATAATAAAGTAGAGCTCAAATATTCAAGTTAGAATTGAGTCGATGATTACAAATTAGCACTCACAATTTAAAAGAATTTTATTAAATAAGATGCTATGTGTGCCCCTGATTAAAGACATTATATTACAGGCACATTTAAAAATGGAAAAAGATTCCATGCTCATGGGTTGGAAGAACAAATATTCTTAAAATGTCAATATTACCCAAAGTAATCTACATTGCATATTCAATGTAATGCCTATCAAAATAACACCAGCATTCTTCACAGAGCTAGAACAAACAATCCTAAAATTTGAATGGAACCAGAAAAGGCCCCGAATAGCCAAAGCAATCTTGAAAAAGAAAACCAAAGCTGGAGGCATCACAAACCTGGACTTCGAGATGCTTTAATCATCAAGACAGTATGGTACTGGCACAAAAACAAACACTCGATCAAAGGAACAGAATAGAGAACCCAGAAATGGACCCACAAATATATGGCCAACTAATCTTTGAAAAAGCAGGAAAGAATATCCAATGGAATAAAGACAGTCTCTTCAGCAAATGGTGCTGTGAAACCTGGACAGCGACATGCAGAAAAATGAACCTAGACCACTTTCTTACACTATAACAAAAATAAACTCAAAATAAATGAAAGACCTAAACATAAGACAGGAAGCCATCAAAATCCTAGAGAGGAAAGCCGGCAAAAACCTCTTTGACCTTGGCCACAACAACTTCTTACTCAATATGTTTCTGGAGGCAAAGAAAACAAAAGCAAAAATGAACTGTTGGGACCTCATCAAGGTAAAAAGTTTCTGCATAGCAAAGGAAACAATCAGCAAAACTAAAAGGCAACTGACAGAATGGGAGAAAGATATCTCTAAATGACATATAAGATAAAGGGTTAGTATCCAGAATCTATAAAGAACTTATCAAACTTAATACCCAAAAAACTAATAATCCAGTGAAGAAATGGGCTAAAGACAAGAATAGACACTTCTCCAAAGAAGACATCCAGATGGCCAACAAACACATGAAAAATGCTCAACATCAGTCCACATCAGGGAAATACAAATCAAAACCACAGTGAGATACCACTTCACACTGGTCAGAGTGGCTAAAATTAACAACTCATGCAACAACAAATATTGTTAAGGATGCGGAGAAAGAGGCTCTCTTTTGCACAGCTGGTGGGAATGCAAACTGGTGCAGCCACACTGGAAAATAGTATGGAGGTTCCTCAAAAAATTAAAACCAGAACTACCCTACAACTGAGCAACTGCACTACTAGGTATTTATCCAAGGGATACAGGTATGCTGTTTGGAAGGGGCACATGCACCCAATGTTTATAGCAGTGCTATCAACAATAGGCAAAGTAGGGAAAGCGCCCAAATGTCCACAACAGATGAATGGATAAAGAAGAAGTGGTATATATATATATATATATATATATATATGGCAATCAAAAAGAATGAAATCTTGCCATTTGTAACTACATGGATGAAACTAGAGGGTCCAGTCAGAGAAAGACAAATATCATATGACTTTGCTCATATGAGGAATTTAAGATACAAAACAGATGAACATAAGGGAAGGGAAGCAAAGTATATAAAAACAGGGAGGGGAAAAGAACATAAGAGACTCTTAAATGCAGAGAACAAACTGAGGGTTGCTGGAGGGGCTGTGGATGGGGGGATGGGCTAAATGGGTAAGCGGCATTGGGGAGGACACTTGGTGGGATGAGTACTGGGTGCTGTACATAGGGGATGAATCACTGGAATCTACTCCTGAAATCACTATAGGACCAAATGCTAACTAACTTGGATGTAAATTAGAAAATTAATAATAACAATAATAATAATAGTAAAAGCTAAAGTAATATAGTTATAAAACTTTCAGGATTGCAGACGAGTAAATAATTCACAGATACATATAACCTATAGAATGAAAAAAATTCTAATCATGTTATGCCCACCCTATATACTTATATAATAAAATCTCTTCCAACTATGTACTATTACCAAAGAAAAACCTACTATTACCAAACTAAAACCTATATAGATAAGTAAGTAGCATCACATAATTTTGTAAATTTTTTTAGTGTTTATTTTTGAGAAAGAGAGAGAGTGCGAGTGGGGGAGGGGCAGAGAGAGAGAAACAGAATCCGAAAAGGTTTCAGGCTCTGAGCTGTCAGCACAGAGCCTAACACGGGGCTCAAACCCATGAAACATGAGATCATGACCCGAGCTGAAATCAGATGCTTAAACAACTGAGCCACCCAGGTGCCCCAATGTCACATAATTTTTAAGTGAGGATGTAAGCCTGTTTCATGCAACACCTGTTAGTAAGAACCTACCATGCCTTGTCATGTGTCAAGCCTTGTTGTACTCAGATCAGGGATACATCATGAACAACAACCAGAAGTCCCTTCTTTCACAGAATGAACATTTGAGTGGTGAGAGACAGGGAATAAACAAAATAAATAAACCAATTTACAGAAGTCTGATGGTTGTGAATGCTCTGGAGGGAAAGCATAAAAAAGAGGGGCGCTGGAGTTAGAACGAGGAACTATCAGTTTCCACTTTTCATCAGAGAAGGCCTCATTGTAGAAACGGCATTTGAGACAGCACCGAAGCAGGTGCGGAGGAAGCCATGCACATACTGGGTAGAGAACACTGAGGCAGAGTTTTTCTAGGTAGTAGAAGGAATAGCAAGCTCGCCAAGAGAAACCGGAGTGAGGGTCTTTGAAAAAGCTTGCAAGGTGCTGACTTTTATTCCTGAGTTAGATAGAAGTCACTGGAGGAACTGATACTTCTTGGTTTCTAAAGGGTCACAGCAGCTTCTGTATGAAAACAACATACAGAGTAGAATAGTGAAAGCAGATAGCATTCTAGCTAAAATAAACTTGGGGCATTTATTAACAACTAAATAAAACCTGGCATACCTACTGATGGCCATACTTGATTTTTTCCTATAATGGTTTTTTAGGTATGTCTGTTTCCTGAAAATACAAGAATAAGGCTGCCCACATTCACTTTTGATATTACATGTTTTAGAACAGTTTGCAGACTGGTGGCCTCTCAGACCTAATGATACTTTGAGTTTGTTTTATTGGTCCCAGAAAGTAAAGAAAAAAAATGATAACAACAACTAAAACTGAAATAGGTAACTTTTGGTAATTATGAATGTTCACATTAAAAATCCACATACCTTGAAAAACTTTGCAGATATGACAATAGTAGATAGAAAGACACAAAGAAAGGAAAAAGGGGAGAGAAAAGCAGTGCTTCTCAACCTTTAATGTGTATATGCATTACTTGGGAAATTGTGAATGGCAGATTCTGATTGAGTATGTCTGGAGTTGGATATGAGAGTCTGGATTTCCAACAACCTTCCAGGGGCTGCTGATGCTGCAGGTTCTCAGACCAGATCTTGAGTAGAAATGTGCTGAAGGGCAGTAGCAGTTCACACCCCCTCCTCCAATCCCCACATTCCTACCCATTCACTGCTGTTGCTACTGTTGTCAGTGTTACTGCATTGATGTCTGTTGGCTTTTGAATGTTTATTCTCCTGTTTCAGAATATGCCTCTTGGATAAAATAAGGAAATGGGATGCAATTTTTAACTAGGAGTTGTAATTGAATGCACACAGGGGATATACTTATAAACTCAAAAGAAAAAAATTATTAGTATGTTTCACCATTGAAGTATACAGTCAGTTTACTTTCAGAAACACATGGGCCCACAGCTTAAATATGCTATGTAAAGAGCAGTGATAGATCTCAGTGGAGGATGCCAAGGGCGGGGGGCGGGGGGCACAATGACTACACAATGTAAACACAGAAAGAAATTAAAAAAAAAAAGAAAGAAACCAGAGAATAGTTGTTTTAGATGTCATGGGCATCCATGCTCAAATCTCAGTTTCAGACAAATTCATTATGGCATAGGTATCCAGTTTCAATTAGAAATAGACGTTCAGAGAAATATTCAGCCTGCATCACTAGCAACAGTGCAAGAATCTCAGAAAACTAACAGAAAAAAGAAGTAGTGGTTTTTAATGCGATTCTTTATTGTGGGTTTGATTGCCACTAATCGCCAGCAGATGGGATAGATACATTAGGGAGAAAAAAAGCTCAAAGAAGTTTTCTGGCCAAAATAAGCAGTTATACTCTAAATTGCACCATAACTTTGAGAATAGCAAAATGCTATTGGGGAAAGTTTTTCAGAAAACAAAATTATTTTAAAAGGTAGGTTTCTTTATTAACATTAATTGTCCCAAATACTTCTCTATTAGGGTAATTTTTATTGTATTTTCAAATAAGATTCCATTTTCTTCCAAAGCGCAATTTCTCAGTTCTAAAATCCTTGTATTGAGTGGAAGGCTTTGAACAACCAGTTTTTGTAAAAAACAAAACAAAGCAAACAAAAAACTCACAAAAGATTATGATCATATAGCTTGCTACCCAAATTATAAATCTATGATTCCTAAAGCTTAAAAACCACTACCTATAAAGGTCTCTGGCTGTGAATGGATATGCTCAGTAAACAGTTCCACCATACACTGATTGTTAAAATCATAAATTCTGCAGATCTAACACACAGCATTGCGATTATAGTTAACAATACTGTATTATAAACTTCAAAGCTGTTAAAAGACTAGATTCAAGTTATTCTCACCACCAAAAAAAAAAAAAAAAGATAATTATGGGACACAATACAGGCA
The DNA here is from genome assembly GCA_028646485.1 of Cryptoprocta ferox. Lineage (NCBI taxonomy): Eukaryota > Metazoa > Chordata > Mammalia > Carnivora > Eupleridae > Cryptoprocta > Cryptoprocta ferox. The sequence continues at coordinate 21,908,932 of CM053573.1, forward strand.
TTAACTAACATTATTGTAGTAATCATATTGTAATACATAAATGTATCAAATCAACACATGTATACCTTAAACTTCCATAATGTTACACGTCAATTATATCTCAATTAAAAAAATAAAACCCAACAACTGATCCTAAACAAAAAATTAATACCAAAATGAACCTCTGGGACAGAAGACTATCCAATCTTTGTCTCAATGCAACATGATTGATCACGAGGGTTGTAATATATGATTCGAAGTTTTCCTCTAATATGAAAGTATGAGGTAACAACATAGGTATTCTGTTTTTAATTCAGTCTCAAAATGTGAAGAATTCCAATACAACTTTATCTTGAAAATTTACAGCTGATAAATGCAATTTTATATAATTTAAATGTAGTTCTTGAAGATTATTTTATTTGGTATCATGGATATTAGTACATTAAACAATGTAACATGAATTATAATTTGACATAACCTAATATCTATTAGTTTGGCTTTGCATTATTTAAATTTTTATTGATACCTGCTTCACTTGAAAAGGAGGGAATGCTTCCTCTAAAGTGATAGAGGCAGTGCACTTAATATTTGTATTGATTGCTAATATAATCATATTTAACTATTTGAAAGCTATTAACTTCATATATAAATTAAAAGCACATTATTATTTAATATAGTGTCATATTCTTAATGTAATAATTAGTTTCACATCACTTTGAAGAACTTCAACATATAAAACAAATGAGGAGATATTTAGCTCAAGATAAATTTAGATTGTTTATATGTATTTGAAAAATGATACTCAGTAAGGATAAATTGATGACATGACTAATTCCTGACATATTAGTCTTAATTATATTAAGTTCTGATTAATTACTGATCATGCACAAAATCAGATTTGCCAGTAATGAGGCCAAAGCAGACCATCATTTCAGCCTCAAAAAGACCAAAGAAAAAAACAGAAGACTCTCATTTGAATTCTTAGTCCAGAATCCAATGGGATGCATTCTAAGTACCTTATGCAATTATCTCACAATTTCCTGTCTCACTGGATTCCACATCCTGTCTGTGCTACCCAGAATGCTGGAACTCCCCATGGTCCCCCAACAAGATATAGATGGTACTTTCAAAATAAAATAACGTTATATATACAAAGGGACTAATTACAAAGATGTGGGCAAAGAATAGGGGAACTATAAAGGAGAGATCAGGGACCAGAGCTAAGAGCAGAAGTGCTAATGCCTCCAGTTGTCTCCTCAGCGGGAGAAGAGGCTATCCAGAAGATAATTGTGGGGATAAGTCCCTGTAGGGAAACACTGGCATTAGGACAGGACACAGTCTCAGAGTAAGTCACGAAATAAACACTCAGACTTCCTCTCTGTCTCTTGAAAGTACTCTTCAGTGGCCAATCCCAACTGACTAAAATACAAGTCAATTTTTGGGATAAGTGTGCAGAAGTTTAGAGGGGATCTGAAAAGTAAACGAAAGAAAGCCAACATAAATCCTCAGCAGAATATGAAAAGTATGCTTCGATTCTTTTCAAACCTGGAATTTCCTTTCTAGTCTTAGCGGTTATCAGGAAAGAATTTAGGAGGAAAAAAAAAACAACAATGCATAATCTAAATGTTAGAGATAACCTACATTCTCATACTAATTGTTGTCTTCCCAGAAAGATATGCTACAACATTAGATACGTCAAAAGAAAAAGGTAAATATCATTATTAAAGGAATAAACTGATTTTTGAATTTTAAAAAGATTAAGAATAAAATCTTTTAAATTTGAAAACAAATAAGTACAACATAAGCACACTGAATAAAATTGTAAAGACTATGAATAGGAATAAAATTACAAACATATACACACATTTGAACTGGGAACTTACTTTTTTATGTTTATTTATCTTGAGAGAGAGAGAGACAGAGAGAGTGAGAGAGCTGGGGAGGGGCAGAGAGAGAGAGAGAGAGAGAGAGAGAGAATCCTAATCAGTCTCCATGCTCTCACTGGAGAGTCCAACACGGGGCTCAATCTCACAAACCGTGAGATCATTACCTGGGGCAAAATCAAGAGTTGGACGCTTAACCAACTGAGACACCCAGGCACCCCATGAACTGGGAACTTCTTGAAGCATAAACTGTGTTGTTTTAACATAAAACTATTCTATTTGCTATTCTAGTTAAAGTAACAGTCCTTTTATTTAGAACTCACATTTAAGCACCACCACAACCACTGTTACACATCTTGTTATGAAAATCTTTCTCAAAATGTCTAATTACAGTTTCTGAAGTGCTGGAATTTTGCTACACTGAAGCAACTTGCATTGCTCTTTGATGGCTCTGATCTTTCAGCACTGCAAAATCAACCTTATGCATTCTAAGCCTTAAATTATAGACAAATGAAGTGGTGTAGGAATATGAGATAAAACTTTCCTGACCATAAAAGATATAGTATGCATTTTGAGCACTGGTCTTCTGTGTGCATACAACTCTACCATTACATATTTTCTTATAATCAGCAAGTATGTGATTAAAAAATATTCCTCCCCTTGGAACGCTGACAGGTCTTGGAAGGCCCTCAACAATGGAGACATATCAAGAATAAATCAGGCAGTTTAGACAATCACAAAGGTTCAAGGGTCAACTAACAAGTAGGGAAGGGTTGAACAAAAAGTTTCATCACCTACACAGGCCACCCCTTTAAGACCAAGAGAGGAAGGTATTTTGTCTATTTGCATAGAAACAAATACAGAGAGTCAAGCAAAATAAGGTTACAAAGGAGTATGTTCCAAATAAAAGGGCAAGACAAAACCTTAAGAAAAACAGCTTAATGATGCAGATATTAGTAATTTACATGATAAAGAATGCAAAGTAATGGTCATAAAGATGCTCACCAAACTCAGGAGAGCAATGGATGAACACAGTGAGAACTTCAACAAAGACACAAAAAATATCAGAAAGTACCAAATGGAAGTAATAGAGCTGAAGAATACAACAACTGAACTAAAATAAATACACTAGAGGGGTTCAACAGTGGACTAGACACAGAAATAAAAATCAGTGACCTGTAAGACAAAGGAACAGAAGTCACCCAGAGAGAAGGAAAAAAAAATTAAGGGAGATATCTTAAGAGACCAATAGACAACATCAAGTGGAATAGCATTCACATTATGTGGGTCCCAGAAGAAGAGAGAGAAAGGGGCAGAACATTTATTTGAAGAAGTAATGGCTGAAAACTTCCCTAAGAATAAAAAACAGACATCTAAATCCAAGAATCCCAGAGTTCCAAATAAGATCAACCCAAAGAGATCTACACCAACACATTGTAATTAAAATGTCAAAAGTTAAAGATAAAGGTAGAACTTAAAAGCAGCAAGTAGAAAGAGGAATTGTTATTTGCAAGAGGAACCCCATAAGGTTATCAGCAGATTTCTCAGCATAAATTTTGCAGGCCAGAAGGAAATGGGATGACATATTCCAAGTACTGAAAGGAAAAAATCCAAACAAAGGATACTCCAACTGGCAAAGTTATTATTCAGAATTAAAGGAAAGGTAAAGGGTTTTCCAGATAAGCAAAAGCTAAAGGAGTTCATCACTAGTAAACCAATCTTACAGAAATATTGAAGTAACTTCTTTAACCTGAAAGAGAATTGGACTAATTCATAACAAAAAAACATGTGAAAGTAAAAATCTTACTGTAAAGGGGAAATATATAGTAAAGGTAGTGCATTAATCATTTATAAAGCTACTATGAATGTTAAAACACAAAAGTAGTAAAATACAATAATTAGTTAAGAAATACACAAAATAAAAAGATGTAAAATGTGACCTCAAAACATGAAATGTGGAAGGGAAATAAAAAGGTAGAGTTTTGGAATATGTTCACATTTAAGTTGCTATCACTTAAAATAAAACTGTTCTAAGAATAGGATGATATATGTGAACCTCACAATAACCACAAAGCAAAACTTATAGTAAATACACAAAAGAAAATGAAAATAAGACTCTAAATATAACAATATAGGACATTATCAAACCACAAGGTATGACACAAAGAGAAGAACAGAAAAGAAATATAAAAATAGCCAGAAAACAATTAACAAAATGATAGTAAGTACATATCTATCAATTGATAATTACTTTAAATGTATGGACTAAAAATATCCTATCAAAAGACAGAATGGCTGAATGGAAGAAATTTAAAAAAATAATAAAGAATGAATGAAAGAAAGAAAGACACATCTACTCATTTCAGAAGTAAGGACACACAGACTGAAAGTGACCAGATGGGAAAAGATATTGCAGGAGAGTGGAAACAGAAAGAAAGCTAGTGTACCTATAATGTATTAGACAAAGTGCACTTTAATAAAGATTGTAGGCTGGGGGGTAGGGGATGGGGCTGGGGTGGGGGGTCAGTTGGTTAAGCATCGGATTGGATTTCATCTCAGGTCATGATCTCACGGTTCCTGAGATTCAGCCCTGTATCAGGCTCTGCACTCACTGCATCAGAGAGTTCTTGGGATTTTCTCTGTCTCTTTCTCTCTCTCTCTCTGCTCCCCCCCCCCCACTTGTGCATGCTCTCTTTCTCTCAAAATAAATAAATAAACTTTTAAAAAAAGTGGTAGGGGGCACTACCACACACAGTAATAGCTGGCTCAATTAGAGGAGCATGTGATTCTTGATCTCAGGGTTGTGAGTTCGAGCTCCATGTTAGGTGTAGAGATTACTTAAAAATAAAATCTTTAAAAAAGACTGTAGGGGGCCAAGACAAAGATAATGATAAAGGGTTCAGCTCAGCAAGGAGATTTAACATACAGACACATATGTTGTATCTCCTTGCTGAACTGAACCCTTTATCATTATCTTTGTGTTGGATATATCCATATATAGATATATAGATAAATATCAGAAGCACCAAATATATAAAGCAAATATTAACAGACCTAAAGGGAGGAATTGACAGCAATACATAATAGTAAGGGACTTTAAGACCCTACTTACATCAATGGATAGATCATCCAGATAGAAAATAGAAACATTAGCCTTAAATTACACATTAGATCAGATGGACTTCATAGATATATAAGAACATTCCATCCAAAAGCAAAATACACATTCTTCTCAAGAGCACGTGGAACATTCTCCAGGATAGAGCATATGTTAGGTCACAAAACAACTGTCAATAAATTCAGAACTGAAAACATATTAAGTACCTACCGTTTCCAACCATGATGGTATGAAACTAGAAAGTTACAAGAAGAAAACTGAATAAATTACAAACAAATGGAGATTAAGCATGTTACTGAGCAACTACCGGGTCATAGAAGAATTCAAATAAAAAACTAAAAAATACTAAAGACGAAAATAGAATCACAACACAACTACAACAAAAATACAAATACAACACAAATACAACAAAGTCTATGGGATGCAGCATAAAGTATCCTAAAAAGGAATTTCACAGCAATACAGGCCTATCTCAGGATATAAGAGAAATCTCAAACAATTTAACATTATATCTAAAGGAATTAGAAAAAGAACAAGTGAAGCCCAAATGTAGTAGAAGGAAGGAAATAATGAAGATCAGAGTGAAAATAAAGAAAATACGGACTAAAAAGACAATAAAAAAGATCAATGAAACTAAGAGCAGATTCTCTGAAGAGATAAACAAAATAGACAAACCTTTATTTACACTCCCCAAGAAAAAAAGAAGGCTCAAATAAGTAAAATCAGAAATGAAAGAGAAGCTACAAATTATCTTACAGAAATACAAAGGAACAGAAGAGACTACTATGAACAATTATATACCAATAAATTGGACAACCTAAAAGAAATGAATAGATTCCTAGAAATTCACAACAGTCCAAGATTAAATCAAGAAGAAACAGAAAATCTGAATAGACTGATTCCTAGTAAGGAGACTAAATCAATAATCAAAAACCTCCCAACAAACAAGTCCAGGACCAGACAGCTTCACTGGTGACCCTACCAAACATGCAAAGATTTAACACCTATCCTTCTCAAAGTCTTCCAAAATTGAAGAGGAAGGAATGCTTCCAAATTCATTTTATATGGTTAGCATTACCCTGATACCAAGATGAAACAAGTATACCACAAAAAAAGAAAATTACAGGCCAAAATCCCTAAGGAACATAGATGTAGAAAACCTCATTAAAATACTATTAAACTGAAATCAGAACTACAATCACACACCATGATCACGTGCAATTTATTCGAGGGACACAAGAATGGTTCAACATTCTAGAAAATCAGGGTGCCTGGGTGGCTCAGTGGTTGGGCGTCCAACTTCGGCTCAGGTCATGATCTCACGGTCTTTGAGTTCAAGCCCCACATCAGACTCTGTGCTGACAGCTCAGAGCCTGGAGCCTGCTTCAGATTCATTCTCTCTCTCTCTCTCTCTCTCTCTCTCTCTCTCTCTGTCTCTCTGTCTCTCTGTCCCTCTCCTGCTTGTGCTCTCGCTCTCTCTCTCAAAAATAAATATACTTTGAAAAAGAAAAAAAGAAAAAATAAATTAAAAAAGAAAAAAAGAAAATCAATGTGATACACCACAATAACAAAAAAAGTTTAAAATCATATGATTGTTTAATAGATGCAGAAAAATCATTTGACAAAATTCAACTTCCATTTATCTAACCTCAACAAATTGGGAATAGGGAACATACCTAAACATAATGAAGGACATATATGACAAACTTATGGCTAATCTCATACTCAATGGTGAAAAAGCTGAAAGCTTTACTTGTAAGATCATGAAAAAGACAAGGATGCCCATTCTCCCCACTTTTATTCAACACAGCTTTAAAAGTTCTAGGCACGGTGATGAGGCAAGAAAAAAAATAAGAACATGTAAATTGGAAAGAAAGAAGTGTAACTATTGCTATTTGCAGATGATATAATTCTACATATATAAAACCCTAAAGACTCCACCAAAATAGCTTCAGGACTAATAAATAAACTCAGTAAAGTTGTAAGACACAAAATTAATATACAGAAATCTATTGCATTTCTATACACTATTAACAAACTATCAGAAAGAAAAGTCAAGAAAACAATCCCATTTACAATTGCATCAAAAAGAATAAAATACCTACGATTAAATTTAACCAAGGAAGTGAAAATATGTACACTGAACATTAGGAGACACTGATGAAAGATACTGAAGAAGACATAAATAAATGGAAAGATATTCTGTGCTCATGGCTCAGAATAATTAATATTGTTAAAATACCCATACTACCCAAAGCAATCTACAGATTCAATGCAACCTCTATCAAAATTCCAACATTGTTTTTCACAGGACTAGAACAAATAATCCTAAAATTTACATGGAATCACAAGACTCCAATGGTCCAAAACAATCTTAAAGAAGAACAAAGTTGGAGGTATCATGCTCCCTGATTTCAGACTATATATAGTACAAAGCTACAACAATGAAAACAGTATGGTACTGGCACAAAAACAGGCACTTAGATCACTGGAACAGAACAGAGGACCCAGGAATGAACTCATATACATAACATCAATTAATATGTGACAAAGGAGGTAACAATATACAACAGGGAAAGGACAGTCCCTTCAATAAATAAGGCTGGGAAAACTGGACAGCTGCATGTAAAAGAACGAAACTAGACCATTATCTTACACTATATGCAAAAATTAACTGAAATTGGATTAAAGACTTAAATGTAAGACTTTAAACCATAAAACTTATAAAGGAAAATATAAGCTATAAGCTTGGCCTTAAAGATTTTTTTTAAATCTGACTCCAAAGGCAAGGAAAACAGAAGCAAAAATAAACACATGGGACTACCTCAAACTAAAAAGCTTCTATACATCAAGGAAAACCATCAACAAAATCAAAAAGCAACCTACTGAATGGAATAAGATATTTGCGAATTATATATCCAATAAGAAGACGTGGTGTTTTTATATACACATACACATACAATGGGCTACTAATTTAGTCATAAAGAATGAAATTTTGCCATTTGCAACAACATGGATGGGCTTCGAGAGTATCATGCTAAGTGAAATAAGTCGAACAGAGAAAGACAAAATTCTGCACAATTATACATGGAATCTAAAGTCAAAACAAACAAAAACAAGACAAAACTCAGACTTCTAGACAGAGAGAACAGATTAGTGATTGCCAGCGGTAAAGGGGGTTGAGGAGGAGAAAAATGCATGAAGCAGATCAAGAAGTGCAAACTTCCAGTTATAAAAGAAATAAGTCATGGAGATACGATGTGACGCATGGAGAATATAGTCAATAACACTGTATTAACATTGTATGGTGACGAATGGCAACTAGACTTTCCATGGTGATCATTTTGCAGTGCATACCAAAGTTGAATCACCATGTTGTACACCTGAAACGAATATAACATTGTATGTGAATTATAACTCAATTTGTAATAAAAGATTAAATTTTAGCCTTCCAAATCCTATGATAATGTGATAATGGAAGAACTTTAACCACTGGTTGAAGCAGAAGTGAGGATAGGAGGTGGGATGATGGGTTTCTCTAGTACCTGTAAAATCAAATCAGCAGAGTCACCAAGTATTATATGAATATAAAAATATTTACAGAAGCGATGATTATCCAACATGAGAAGGTCCTATTTTTACTATAAGCCTAGAGTATAAAGCTCTACACTTTTAACTACAAATTTATTCATTCTTTATACAAATATTTATTATCAACTATATGACGTGTGCTGGACAAAACAGCTGGGAAGGAGCAGAACTGGGGGGAGGGGGATCACAGTCTCTGTCTTCATGGAATGGAGAGGAAGTATTCAAATTATTGGACAGATGAAAGCACAGATGAAAGTAAATTATTATTAATAAAATTATTGTTACTACTTTATTGATTACCACAATATTTTAAACTGAAGAAAAAAAGATTATATGCTACATAATTCCATTTAAACAGCATTTTTGAAATAACTATTTTATTTTTTATTTTTTACTTTTTTTAATGTTTATTTTTGAAAGAGAGAGGGACAGCATGCAAGTGGGAGAGGGACAGAGAGAGAGAGAGAGAGAGAGAGAGAGAAGGAATCTGAAGCAGGCTCCAGGCTCTGAGCTGTCAGAACAGAGCTGGACGTGGGGCTTGAACTCACAAACTGCAAGATCATTACCTAAGCCAAAGTCAGATGCTTAACTGACTGAGCCACCCAGGTGCCCCTGAAATAAGAAAATTTTAGAAACAGAGGGCAGATTAGTAATTGTCAGGAGTTAGGAAACAGGAAGGAGGTGGAAGGAAGGTGGGTGTGGTTTACGAATAAACTATATGAAAACCTTTATGGTACTGGAACTGCTCAGCATCTCCACTCTGCTGGTTGATACAGGAACCCAATTCAGTGATAAGACTGTATAGAACTTATCACACCCAAAACACACACAAATTAGTAAATCTGAGAGAAATTTGAATCAGCTAGGTACATCAATGTCAATATTCTAGTTATAATGTTATAACTAGATATGTAAAATCTTACCGTTGAGGAAAACTGGACGGTTTACAAGGAATTTCTCTGTATAATTTCTTACAACTACATATCTAATAGTTAATTTTATTTGCCAACTTGACTGGACCAAAAGGAATACTCAAATGCTAGTTAAACACTATATTTGGGTGTGTCTTGAGGGTGATTCTAGAAGAGACTAGCATTTGAATTGATGGACTCAGTAATGCAGATGGCCCTCCTCGATATGGTGGGCACCATCCAATCCTTGGAGGACCTGAACAGAACAAAAAGGCAAAGAAAGTTGAATTCTCTCTCTGCTGGTTTAGCTGGGAAATTGGTCTTCTCACACACTTATTATTCTTAGCTTTTAGGCTTTCAACTTGGACTGGCATCTACACCATTGGCTTTCCAGCTCTCAGGCCTTCAAACACCACAACCAGCTGTCCTGTGTCTCTAGCTTGCAGTACATAGGTCAGGCCACTTCTCATAACCATGTGAGCCAATATCTTGTAATACATCTTTCCTATCTATCTATCTATCCATCCATCCATCCATCCATCCATTCATCCATCCATCTCTTACTGGTTCTGTTTCTAATACAACACTGCATCTACAATTATCTCAGTTAAAGTTTCAATTAAATAAAAAGGAAGATGGATTTTAAAGTTCACAGGAAGCTAGATCCTAAGCTTAGCTGATATGTCTGCAAAGAAATAGTCTCACCTATCTAAACCTCAGCTTTCTCCCATATAAAATGGAGATGATAATTACCACAAAGATATCATTTTATCCATTCTTTCATTCCTTCATTTATCCATTCAAACATCAGGCCTACACTGAGTTCCAGATGCTATATTAACAAGCTGGAAACATACATGCTACTACTATTAAAACTTCTACTACCACTAATTATTACCCTGACTGTGGCCGCTGCTACCATCACTGTTACTGATTATAATGGAGATTCCTGACCTCAGAAAATGGAGTAGCCAGTAAGAGAGCCAAATTAACAGATGCTCTGTTTTGACGAATGCCTTTGTAGAAAGAAAAGTCTGCAGAAGGAGCAAACAGTCGGCCTCCAACTCAGATGTTTAGGAGAAGCTAGAAAGATTTCTGGACTATGTAATACTTGGATATTTGTCCTCAATCCTAAAACAGACATCCAGGAAAAGTGGAAGGGCTTTTCAGGCATTGGAAGCAGAGTGAAAAAGCTCAAAGACCTAAGAGATTTGGTGAATTTGTGACAACCTAAGGCATCCAGTACATCTGCAATACAGAGGAGGTGGACAATCTGCAGTTCTACTAGAATAGAACATAAAATATAAAGATGACCATAACAAATCAGTCCAGTAACTCCTTCTGGTGACACCAAAGACTCAGATAAGATCCAGAAGTACTTACTACTGACAGTGCATGCCAAACACACAGCACTTAAGCTATTGATAGCTGTAGTATCATTAGGTATAATTGTAGTTGTAGTAGTAGTAATAACAAAAGTAGTAGTGACATTTAATATCACTTTTAATAAAGTCTTTAATAAAAACTAATGTTTACTGAGCTGGCTACTTTTCAAACTAAATTAAACTGGCAATCGTGGCAGAGAGATTAAATATTCTGTGAAACAGGACACTTAAGTGCGACCTATGTCAATGGTCAGATGATGATCCACAATGTTTTTTAAATCAGAAGTTACAATCAATTCTTCAGTACAAAAGTAGGCTGAATCTATATTGCATCACAGTGCTTTACATGATATAACACATATATAGCCAAGGCCCAAATTCATACACAAGCACTTAATACACAAGCATATTACATGCAGCCCAAAAAATAACTGAGTCTAAACAAGAAGTAATAATACAAAATGCTTCTATTTTATTATATGTCAACATGGAACAAAAGCAAATGCATTCCCCTCACATGTGATATAACATCTCATTAAAGATAATTCTGCTACCATTCCTGTTCAGTTCAAATTTTGATTACAGTATTCTCTATATGATAACCTTCAAAATTCACTGTTGGACCTTGCCAAAACCTTAAAGAGTTACGTGAAATTTGGCCTATTAAAGTCACATGACAATTTCCTCTCTCTAAATCAAGTAAATGATAAAATAGTGTTCAGTAAATGAATAAAACTGTATGCTATAAAATATCGACCCATCATCTATTATTAAAAGCCAGTTAAAATACACCTGTAGCTCTTAAAAACAGAAAAACACACACACATAGCACTTTTGCAATGGAGTCTGTGAAAGTTCATCTCAAATTTATCTTAACATTTTGAGTTCCTCCTTCTTCTATATGTTTGATCTATTTTATTGTTTCATACAGGAGAAGAAAAAGAATTTTCATTCTGCACTTCTCTTTAGTTTTTACTTATAAAATTTGCATTGTAAATATAAAAGCAAACATTCTGAATTGCTTTTTAGGTCATATAATATTGATGGCATATGGGCATTATCATTTAAAAAATGTTACAGTCTCAAAATGTAATGAGTCCCATTAACCTGAAATCGAGAAACAAGAAAGAAAATAGGGGTTTGTTATTTGCATTTTTGTACAAGGACCAGCAGCTGATTCCTTTCCAATAATCCTTCAATTATCTTTGAACGGCAACTGAGGGACTATCCTACTATGAAAAAAAAAAAAATCCAAAACTGAAATCTACAACAGAAGGCAGAATGTTTTCTTTGCTCATGTTTAAATCATCTAACATGGCAATACTGGGATGAAGCAAAACACTAAGCCAATTCCAGTGTCACATGTAACCTACCATTAATAAGCATCACCTGAGCTGCAAATTTTGAAAAAATTGATGATATGCACTTCATCTAAAATGTTTTGTCATAAAGTTTTCTTAAATGCTTGGGGTTGTCCCCCTTTATTCAAAATAAGAATCTGAAACTAAGAGAGTCAAGGAACTTGCGTCAGATCACAGATCTTAAACAGGGTGAAAAATGATTGAAGTTTTCTTTTTTCTGACCTCTCTACTGAACACACTGTCTCATTTTCTCTGACAAACAATCTCTGATCACAGGAAGAAATCAGCCTCAACAATTTGGCCAAGGTTACAGTCACCTCACACTATCCCTCAATGTACTCACTCCTTTTCCAGTTCTCTGAGCCTCCCTGGACAGATGGAAGAAGAAAGCCAAGAGAAGAGATTTGTGCCTTGTGGGATTCTGTCCATTTTGCTCCAGGAAAAAGGGCCAATTTGAGCAGAATTATGTTGTTTTTTCACGAGGAATGAAAAACAGTAGCCAATTAGGAATATGGAAAGTGTTACACATACACATAGCCAGTTGTGAGGACTCTAAAAACTATTTTATGAATCATATACAATATTGGATGTCAGGGAGCCTCTTTATTTTGGAATCAATGATCTTCAGAAATCAAGGAAATGAAATCAAAGTAGACTGACCCAGTTTTAAAACAAATGATAGGAAAGAAAAAAAAAAGAAGGAAGAGGGAATGACATGTCTCAAACTTGACTGACAGACCTATAAAGATCTTTAAAAAAAGAAAACTAGACAAAGCGAAATGTGCATAAAAGAAAACAGTAAAAAAAAAAAACTAAATGGCTCTAATTTTCTGACAAACTTTTGCAAGTATAAGCCTGAAATTATTACTTAGTAAAGCACTCAAAGAGATCAGAACAGAAACTAAACACATCCTTTTTGTTTAAGTTTTTTGGGTTTTTTGTTTTGTTTTGTTTTTAGTAAATTATAAGGTCCCAAGTTTCATTATGTACAGCATTAAATGCACAGTCAGCTTTTAAATATCCCATAAAAACACTATAGAGGAATGTTTTCAGTTCATTTCCCTTGTAATACAAATTATACTTTTATCGAATTTTGTTTGAAAATGCTAATCTTCATGATATTCTTAAGCTTTTTTCATTTTTAAACATGTTTCTCAGTTTATATTTATAGGTTTTCATTGTTTTAGTTAAGTTTCTCTCATTTCGTATTTCTCTACTGAACTGTGTTCATAGGGGTTTAAAGACTGAATACTTCAAAAAGGAACATCTATACACATTTAAAACATGAGCAATTATACCGGGTTATTGTGACCTTGGGACACAGTGAGGTTCCGGATGAAGAACATGCTGAAGATTCATGGAACTGCCATTTGTATCTACCAAAATCTGTCTCCACTGCAGCAAAGGTGGGCTTAACTGCAAGCCTCTGATAATCATTTAGGCATTAACAAACACAGGTAGATTCAAAGATACCACAGTCAGAACTGATTACTAATTAACAGAAGCTGTACTGGAATAAGTTCTTGCTTTTATCACCTTCTTGCCACCACGGCTGATAAAGAATTATTAGGTCTCCTATGCTTTAAACCTATGCATGTAATCCTGTATGGTTCCTGCTTATGTTCACTGGCTGTTACCTATCACCTACTGCATCACCAATACATATTGATTCTATCCATCTCAACAAATATTTGTGGGATTGAGCTCTTGGCTATCTTTCACAGTCTGTCTCAGTATATGATGAATCCTTCCCCATACAGTCACCAAGGCATGACTCAGGTAAGAGAATGTGGCTCTAATAGCAATTGTTAAAATGAGAACTGAGTCTCCTACATGTAATATCTACATATAAAACAATCACCATCATCATCAAAGAGATGACATGATTCCTTAGTACTTTCCCTGAATCAATCCTATCATAGAAATATCTTTAATTGGATTTTATTAATATCGAAATGAACAGAGAGTAAAGAAAGAAGAAGCAACAAAAACAAGTGTTAGCGGAACCCCACCTAGTCTTAGGGATAGTTCTCCAGAAGCATACAGTGACTCATGCTTTTCACCTTCTCCATCTATCAGACCCTGACCCACTGATGAATTCCAGATCCTGACCCAATGGAAGAGTTCCAGTCAATTGACATGGATTCTAAGATTAAATAAGCATTCTACCTGGTAATGAATATTAAAGTACATCTTCAAGATATCTCTGTATTAATCATTTATCACATAAATTCATTTAATTTATTTTAAAATCATTAAAATATTTTAAATTATATATTATCTTTTTTGTAATATCAGCAAATTGATGGCAATAATTATATTTCATTACATATCATATCTCAGACAGGAATATGGCACACTTGGATATCTTCTAGGAAGATAAGGCATTAAACACAGCTTTAATTAAGTGACAATTTTTAGACACAATTATGGAAGTATAATTGTATCAAACCAAGGCTAAACAAACAGACTTGTAATAAAAATAATACATTAGAAACCACAAAGAACACTGTATTGTAGAAAGGGCTATGGCTAGAGAATCAAGAGATCTTACTTCTATTCCTCACTCTGATAAAAGCACTTAACCTTCAGCAAGTGACTTAAATCTTCAGAGTTTCAGATTCTTTTTGTATAAAATAAGAAAGATCAACCGGCCTAACATACACTGTGGTCACAAAGACTGGAAATATAAGCACATATTTGACTTATCGATTACATTAAGTAACCTATAAATGCCTGCACTTGACAGGGTAGGGGAAGATCACCTGGAGCGGTTCCAACAAAATGGCATACCATTCCATTATGCCAGAGTGAGGAGAAAATTGTGGAATTATAACTTCCAAAACTAGACTAGACACTGTGGTTGTATACAGCGGGCTTCAAGGCCCTAAATATGAACCTCTTAAATACTTCATCTTGGGGATATTAAAGATGCAGTGAAATCAGAGGCACAACTCTTCTATGGTGCATAAGTAAGCATGTGCAGGATCTAATGGAAATGCTGAGTTATTGTATCATTTTCACTGCAATTTTGCATTATACACTGAATTACGCATTATGATTGAGGAGCAACACATCAGATATGACATGTTTTAATGCAATGTCAATAAACTTTAAAATTTTGTGAATTTGAAAGGATAAACAAAAGATATATAGATAGATAGACCTATCTATCTATATACAATGAAATTTATTGTCAAAAATTCTGACACATGCTATAATATAGATGGACCTTGTAGCCA
>CM053573.1:21924501-22191616 GCA_028646485.1 Cryptoprocta ferox
AAAAAAAAAAAATAAAATTTTGTGAATTTGAAAGGATAAACAAAAGATATATAGATAGATACACCTATCTATCTATATACAATGAAATTTATTGTCAAAAATTCTGACACATGCTATAATATAGATGGACCTTGTAGCCATTAAACTAAGTGAAATAAGCCATCATGAAAAACAAAAATGTATAAATGTATAATTGTATAAGATATAGTCTATTTCTTGTTGAAATGGCTGAAAGAAAATTAAAACTTATAGATTAAGTCATTTAAAGTGATACAGTGAAAATAAAATTACATAGATAGATTAGATAAATAGATAGACAGATAGATGCCTCATATATCCATCGAACCAGGTGTTTCTCAATACCCATTCTAGTTTGGTACCACTCATCCTTCATTCAACTTATAAGCAAGGACCTATTACTCAGCATATACTATGTTATACAATAATTCAAGAATGTGTCGTGGAATGTTTGTATATGCTTTTGGGAACACTCTGTTTTGATCAATCCCTTTCACTGAATGATAGCCATCACTCTGATCACCTTCATAAAGAGTCAAATTCAAACTTACTTTTAAAAATTGAAATAAAAATAAATTCATATTTGTTATAATCAATGATTTTTCCTTATTTTTCATGAAGGAACAAAGAGTCAGAAGTCAATTCTTACCTTGCAGGAGGGAAAATTTTATCTAATAAATTTTAAACCCCTCCATACAAGTCTCCCCTTCTACCTTTCTCCAAAATATTAGAGGTTCTTGGTTCAAACCAAATTTGTAATGGTTTATAATATTTAATATTTTTCTAATAAAATACTTCCAAGTGGTGCTAATAAATCAAATTCTCTAAAACTGAAAACATGATTTAAACTAAAAGCAAAATGGAAAAAAGTCTTTCTATATTTTCTGAGATATGTCTACAGTTTGTTACACATTATCTTCAAGACAATAATGACTTAAAGTAAACCACTACTTGTCTAAGTGTTTATATAGCTACCATTATAATTAATGGACAAATAGCTCACTCTTCAGTAAGTAATCT
Organism: Cryptoprocta ferox; assembly: GCA_028646485.1. NCBI lineage: Eukaryota > Metazoa > Chordata > Mammalia > Carnivora > Eupleridae > Cryptoprocta > Cryptoprocta ferox. The sequence goes on from CM053573.1 coordinate 21,925,540, forward strand.
GTATTACGGAAAGCAATGTTAATTTTGCACATATAACAGGTTACCAAGGGAAGCTGTAGAATTTCATTCATATCGACTTTAAAAATCAGATCGCCGATGACCTCTAAGGAAGGCTACTATGGATAAACTTGAAGAAAAGGAAATAAAACAGTAGGTTTGGCGGAGGTCTTCACAATCTGATACTATGTAAACCCCTCATGACAAATACTTACTTTAAATCTTCTTCAAAATGAAGCACCAGTAAGTGGATGATGGAAATATACATTTTTATCATGCTAGAATTTAGTCAAGATACTTATATTGGAATTCTTTTTTACCATGACAATGAGGGGAAGGGTGTCTGAATATGTGCAGACATTGTTTGTATAGAAACTTATTATGACCTGAAAAGTTAAAGGAATATATTAGATATGTGAAAAACAAGTTCCTCAGTGATTTCTTTCAACAAGAAAGCAAGCTTGGGGCTGCTGGGTGGCTCAGTCAGTTAAGCGTCTGACTCTTGGTTTTGGCTCAGGTCATGATCACACAGTCCGTGGGTTCGAGCTCCACATCAGGCTCTGTGCTGACAGTGCAGAGCCTCCTTGGTATTCTCTCTCTCTCCCTCTTTCTCTGCCATTTCTCCCTTGCTCTTTCCATTTCTCTCTCAAAATAAATGAATAAACTTAAAAATTTAAAAAAAAAAAGAAACCAAGCTTGACAGATACATCACATTTTTTTAACAAATCAGTTGTCCTTTATTTATTCTTAAAACAACTCCTCACCGTATATCCCAATATACATAATCTTAGCTCCCTATTACAGCCCATATTAACAAGTCAATGTGTTCAATTCCATAATTCCCATGATTATACAAACATACCTACAAATACATATACTAATTTTGTGTTTATCAAAATAGAATTATTCTATAGGTATAGTCCTTTCCTTTGATTATTTGTTATATATCATGATAATCTTCTTAAGTAACTTATGGAAGTCTACTTTTTTTCTTTCTTCCAAGTAATTTAAGATAACTTTATATAATTAATATAAATAAGAAAATTATGTTACATTTATACAAATGTATACAAATGTTTGCCAGTGTTTGAAGAATTGCCTATAGAAAAGTATTATGATGCAAAGGAGTACATAGAATGTTTTGTATTTTAACTTATGAGTAATATCAAGATTCAGACTTTCCAAAAGATTTCCATACATATTAAGAATTGAGTGATGTCTTATTGGAGAATGTTCAGTCGTAAGATAATGCCCATTATTCCCATGTTAAACAGATATCCATAATTTAAGATCAACATTCTATTTTCCCTTATCTATTTGTCACAAAAATACTTTAAAATTTATATTCATAATATTCATTTATTAGTTCTCATATTTTATATGCAAATATAGTATAGTTTCCTTTCTGACATACATTTATAGTTTCTCTTTTCCTATGAAAGCATTTTTCAGTAATGCATTTTTAATTGAAGCATTATTCTCCCTCACATGCCAGCTTTAGAGGTAGTTAATTACATTTGACAATTAAGTCTCACATTTTATGTACTGCCTAGTAAATTTTCATATTTAAATAATTTTTGAGCTGATAAACATATTATCAAATAATTTTACTAAGAAGTTGTTTAGGCAGACAGCTCCTTTCTTAATAATTTATACTCCAGATGTATATAAACCTACTTAGCTGGATGCACCTATTTTTAAAGATTCCCAATAGCAAGGTGACACTTAGATAACATTAAGTAGCATGCTCAGTAGATGGGTAACTTATGTTGTGGTTCTCATAAAGTGCTAAAATCAAATGAGCACTTTCAATCAACAGACTAATTGGGGATGTCTATAGAAACATTAAGACTACCTAACAATGCTGTGGGCACATTAAAGACTTATCATCAAATTCTAGCTCCCATTTCATATATTTGTTATGGCTTTCAATGGGAATAGATTCATAATGCTTTAGAAATGTAACTGATTGTAAAGTCACGCTAAATTTCCTTTTGATTTTTAAGTAAAAGACAGAACAACAGAAAAGACAACAACCTAAAATACACCATTTGAAAAATTCATTTTACAATGTTATAATTTTTATGTTTACCTTAAATTTTCCTGTCCACGGAGGTACCATTGGTAATTTGACACAAGGTCAAATATTGGCTTTAACAGCTATATTATTTTGTAGCTGACAGAAACCTATACAACCAATAACAACAGCAGAAGCAACAACAATGGTAACAGCAAACAAATAATGGTTTGATTAGACACCTTAAGGGTTTATGTATGTTACAGAAACAATGCACTCATAGTGAATAATACTATATATGGAATAATCTCAAATCAAGTATCTCTTTAAAATGTGCTAATATTTACAAAAATGAACCTTAAGACTGATCCCCATCTCCTGAAAAGGGTATCCCAATGAAAAAATATATATATATTCAAAGACTAAAATCTGATTATAAAATAAAGCATTTATTGACTTGTAAAGAAGACAATAAATTCATCAGCAAAAGATGAATCTTTTTTAATGTTTCAAATTTTGCCAAACTGCATAGGGAACATCGCATGAGGAAATATTGTCCTTGTGTCTTTAATTGGAGATTCATTCACTGATCATAGGACACTAAAACAAGGACACTCCCTCCTCAGTAAATCTGGAGACAGGTCATAGAGGCATCTGTTCTCCATATACCTATTTAATGAGGTCATTTGGTACACATGCCATGCATTGGGGAGTGCTTAATTTTTATTAGAAGCATTAATCGAGCTAAGAGTTAGTGAATTAAAATTATCTTTGAAATGAAATAGAACACTCCTTTGTCTAATTTGCTCAAATTTATTGACATACAACTCTTACATTTTGTAAATGGCTAAGAATAAATATATTAGTCATAGCACATATTTCCATCAAAATAGCCAAACACTTTCATGACCTTGAATAATAATTAGTACCCACCAATTTTGAACTATGAATATTGAATTAACTAGCAATAGCCATTCTTGATGATTTGGGACTCTGGACACAGTGCCATATAGGACTACAGGAATAACCTTTTAAGCCACCATTTTTAATAACAAGGAATATTTTACATGAATAGGAACACTCTGTAAAGAAGATTCAGCTATTTAAAAATAAATAAAAATGTTCATGCAGTGCCAGTATGCCTCCAAGTTTATGATGCTCGAGCTGTGGATCTGTTTTAAGTATTTGATTTTGTTGTCATTTTAGGGGGATTTTGTGATTCACAGATATAAATAGAAGCAGTAAAGCTTGTGTTCTTGAAGGTGTTCATCTGATCAAGTTGAGAAACCAGGGCACATTAAGACTTGGAATTTTCAAGACAGTATCTGTATTAAATGGAATTCAAGGAACGGAAGGACTGTTGGGCTTTAATTTCTACAATATTATATTATTTCTAAGTGAGACTCTTGACTCTGAAAAAGAGGTGACGGTGGGTAATCAATCAGTCCACTGTCTAAGATCTTGCAGATTTGATGTCTAGGTTAACATATGAGAAAACTATAGTAAGAGTCCCACAACTATACAAAGTTACAATAAGCTAAAAACTACATCTGGAGACCTGGGGTTAACATTTCTCAGCTTCATGGAACACAGTGTAGAATTTTTTTTTTAGAACTGTCCATATGAATTTCTAATAAACAAGCAATGAAAGTGACAGAGAAATCACACTTCTCAGAGGGTTCTGAACCTACGGCAATTCCTACAACCACTAGTGTGGCTGGTGACCACTTGCAGGTGGAAGCCAGGATGCTTTGGGTGGACAAAAAGGAAATAAATGACATCAAACAATTACCACTATGCATCAATACAGCAATGACAAAGGAGGAGTGCAATTTTTAATGAGTGCTGTGATTGAGAAAATGAAGAGAAGATATCCAAGAAGTTGTTTTGCACAGCACATTCCATAAAACTGCTGGGTCAGTCTTTTTAAGAGTCAGAATAAAGATTAACATTGTTCTTCAGGACAGCTGCATTGGGGCTCCTTTTATTACACTCAAACTTCAACTGAGACCTCAAGGATGATTAAGGTTATGTACTTGAATTAATATCAAAATCCTTAACATGGCCTTCAGGGACTGGTATAGTCTTACCCCTGTCTATATCTCCGGCTCCAGAACATTCACCTTCACTGTGCTGTCACCACGCTGACCTTATTTTATTTCCAGCATACAAAAATCTCACAGCTAAGAAATTTCATAGGTCCTGTTCACTCTACTGATATTGTGTTCCCCAAGTGTGTGCCAGGAATATCCAGCATCACTCACATCTCAGATCAGAAAACATGTCACTTCCTACATGTCTAAACCAAAAAAACTGCCTGTTATTATTTCTCATCATATCCTTCAATTTTGCTTTCTTCCTGGATGTCATCAAAATATAATTATGTATGCAAAAACTCCACTGATTTAAAAAAAAAAGCCTTTTGTGAGGGAGCCTTGGTAGTTCAGCTGGTTAAGCATCTGGCTCTTGGTTTTGGCTCAGGTCATTTCACAGTTTGAGTCTGAACCCCATGCCAGGCTCTGTGCTACCTGTGCAGAGCCTGCTTGGGATTCTCTGTTTCTGCCCCTCCCCTGCTAGTGCTGTCTCAAAATAAATAAATAAACTTGAAAAAAATTTTAAAGCTTTTTTTATTATTTTATCCCAAAACTTAACAATGTGCCTCATAATTGACAAGCTCTTAAAGCTATTGAAAAATGCAAGTAAATATTAAACAGAATGAACAATACCACTAATAAATACTATAAAGAGCATTGATAATAACTTGCTAAGCACATTTTATTGCATGAGATTTGATTTTTGTTTGAGCATTGATAATAATTTGCTAAACACATTCTGTTGAATGAGATTTGATTTTTGGTTAGTTTTTGTTATGCTGTTTCTTCTTTCTTTTAAAGTCTCTTACATATATTAAGGTGGATATTTTATTAATGGGGAATTGTAGTCTTTCCTCTGGCACTTAAATTTATATATGATTTTTAAACTTCACAATTAGACATTTCATCATTTCCATGGTGCTATTAAAAATAAGCAGTTTTTTGACTTGAGGGACAAGTCCAAGATTAGCACTGATCCACAGAAATGTAAATCTATTCACTTGTATGTACTATAGAGCTGGTTTTGCCAACAGGTAAAAGAAAAGAGGTAGGATAATTGTGGACTAGAAAAAGATGACGAAAGAGTTTTTATTTTGTGTTAATTTTTAAAGAATACCATAAACTTGGTGGTTTAAACAACAGAAACATATTTCACCGTCTGGAGGCTGGAAGTCTGACATCAAGATGTCAACAGGGTTGGTTCCTTCTGAAGTCCCTGAGGGAAAATCTGGTCCATGCCTTTTTCCTAGCTTCTGGTGATTTGCTGGCAATCTTTGGTAGCCCTTCACTTTTTCTGAATCACTATTTCTGCCTTCCTCTCCATAAGGCATTCTCCTTGGGTGTCTATCTCCAAATTTCCCCTTTTTATAAAGAAATCAGTCACATTGGATTAGGGGCCACCCTAAATATCTCATTTTAACTCAATTAGATCTGTAAAGACCCCATCTCCACCTCAGGTCACATTCTGAGGTCCTGGTGTGTAGGACTTCAACATTTGGGGGAGATACAAATCAGTCTCTCACTGTCGGTTGGGTATAGTTTTAAGACATCACATAGCTTCACAGGCCATCAAACAGAACATACACAGCAAATAATTAACAAGTAAATTAATTTACAATAAATTTAAAAGATATTTCAAGTTAAAATTATACAAAGTAAACCAGATCATTTGTAAAATAATTTTGGAAAAGAATTCTCAATTGATAGACCTATGTCACACTCATTAAAAAGAAAAGTCACTATATTGGGTAAAATACAATAAAACATTGTTAAATAAATGTACATACTAGGAAAGCTACAAAAGAGTCCTGGCTATAAAACCAGAAGTAAAACAGGCTTGAACCCAAATTCTACTTTTTACCACCCTAGGAACCTAGTTAGAGCCAAACACTTATCTCTAAGTCTCAGCATACTTGTAAATAAAATAAGAATAATATCACCTCTACTCCTACTTACCACAATGCTCTAATTATGTATTTATTTATGTATTTATGTATTTATGTATGTAATTACTTATATATCCTCCCTCCAGCTTCCTCTCTAGTCAGCAAGTCCTAAACGGGAGGCATGCTCTTCCCATGACTGCCTAAAACATGACACTGAGTAGATGCCAACTATTTTCTGAATGTCTATCACAGTGAGATAATGAAACTGTATGTAAGTTGGGATTTACCACCAAATGTTATTTTTTTGTGATTTATTAATGTGATTAAAATAGATGTTTTATGATTATGACATTCTGTATGGGGATGATGATTTCCATATATTTAAGAAAAAAGTAACCAAAAAAATATCTTGAGATGTTGCCAGTAGTGTTTGGCAGACTGCTATAATTTTATGTACACCCAACTACTATCCTTCAGCTTTGTTTACATTTATCTATACACTGATAGGTAAAAATCAAAAATTAAAAAAACCTCTCTTTCCTTCAAGACATTTTCCTCACTTAGAAAATGTTTTAACTTTACATTTGACCACTTCCAATAACCAAGTAAACATGAGTAATATTTTGCTTTATCATTTAGGTGAGGAGAGATAATATCTAGATTAAAAGTACCTAGACGATCCTTATATTGTAAAGTTGGTTCCACCCATACTCTACTCTCCATTACATCTGCTTTCCAATATAGAATATACAATGTGATGATAATTGCTATTACAGTAAAGTACTAGTACTATTTCTGTGATATTATTGTAATTGACTATCAGAACACTGTAAATAAAGATTATTTTTAAAATGCACCATGAATATTTAATAGATTAATATAATTAAATAACAGCAGTCCAGACCCAAAGAGAGGACTATAAATAGTCAGATCTTTAAGGCATAACCACATGCCAAAGCAAATTTATATTTTAAATAGCCAATCAATCCCAATAACTATTTAATTTCTATTATTTTGCTAAAGTATATGTTTCAAAAAAAATAAAAGGTTAAATTTTTGTTTGTTTTTCACACATCAGTAAAATTATCCATCTAAATTCTAACTCATCATTGAATGAATGATTTAAATGTTTCCATTCAGATTATTTATTGGCAGTTTCATCTTTTTATTACATGAAAGCTCCCTCTCCTTCAACTCAGATAAGAAAGGGATCATTAACATTTATCAAGTCTAGTAGTATAAAATGCATCTAAATCTAAATGATCTTGTTCTTTATCTTTAAAACTGAAAAAAAAAACAGCAGTACACCTTACAATAGAAAAAATGATGTGTTCAGTATCTATAACTGTGGTTGTTCAGAGCAGCCAACTAATAATCAAGCCAAGCCTCAGCAATAACTTGAAATGACACTAAGACTATATTTTCAAGAACACTTTCAAAGAGACTGTTTAATATTTAATATGGCCTTTAACTCTCTTTTAGAATAGAAATATCAAAGTAGCTGCATATTATGTAGATTGGTACCATTCAGCTGAACTCTTCAGACTCCCAGCTTATGTCCGTAGCTGTTTCTTTGCTATGAATAGCTATTCTGAACCTTCACATCTTTTCAAACCTTATACTATCCTTCCTCTCTTTCCACTAAGCATCTTTATACCTTAGAGAGAAGAGAAAGAAGTCAGCTGAGAAGACCCCTTATGAACACAGTGGGGGGGGGGGGAAGAGAGGCAAACCAGACTCTTCACAGTGTAGAACAAACTGAGGGCTGCTGGAGGGGAGGTGGGCAGGGGGATGGGCTAAATGGGTGATGGGCAATAAGGAGGGCACCTGTTGTGATGAGCACTGGGTGTTATATGCAAGTGTGAATCACTAAATTCTACACCTGAAACGAATATTACACTGTATGTTAACTAGAATTTAAATAAAAGTTTAAAAAAAACAAATTTAATTTTAGGCCCATCTTCATTTGGATTTTTCCCTTCCCTCAGCATTTCTAGCTACATGCCTACTGCCCACGAAAGTCTCTTTACTTGGCCCCATCAAGCAGCTCCTCATCATTTTATAGCTTACGTTTCTTCTCCTCTATGTACTCAAACCCGTCACATTAAAATATGCCAGCAAACAGGCAAAAAACCATCTTCCTTTTCCCAATAAGAACACATATATACATCTATACCTGTATCTTTATCTCTTCTGCTATCTGAAAGCAGAGTAATTTCTATGGAACCTCTCATAAGCCAAAATGGCATAATGTGAAGAAGTGATTACCATTAATTTATATGGAAAATATTTTTGAGTTTTCCCAGACCCCCCCCAAAAAACCTCCGTTAGGCTTCTCGATGCCTTAGGATGCGTTTGCTAACAGATGCACAAAATAAATCAAGATTGAGCACAGATCCTTAAAGACACAGTTCAAGCTATGGCTGCTGGAAGCTGAAATGCTGAGTGTAGTTTCCTGGGAAGGAGCTTGACGGGACCACTTTTGCTACTTGGGGTGTGTGCTGCCTCTGATAACGGCTCGCTGCAAAAACAAACACTGAATGATATTTTCATTTTCAACTTTTTTTAACAGTGAAAATCCTCTTTGGATTTATTTCAGTTAGCAAAAACGGGTATTAATGTGGGTCTTTGGTAAAAGTGAAGTGTCTACATTCACATGAACTTCCCAAAAGTGGGGGATACCTGTATACACATATGTACATATATATACATTACTCACTCCCCCCACTAAGCTGTGGTTATTGAAAAACAGATATATCTCAGAATTGCTATTTTTTTCACTTTCTATCTCTGCTTAATATGGTGTGATAGATTATACCTTGTCATCATAGACAGTTTTACTTGGCATTTAATATTATTAGTGTTCCTATGTGTCTTCAGACTTGTGTTTCTGGTCTTTTGATGCCTGAAATTATCTGCTTCAGAATAAATTTAAACATCTGGATAGAAAATTAAAAGGGACAATTAAACATAAAACTTAGAGGATTTAGACTAAGAAAATGCATAGACACAATACATTGATATAATTATGCACTTAATAATACATATACATGTCATTGAATGCTAGAATAGGTATTAAAATGGTTTGACTATTGGTGACTATTTTCACTGGTGATGTGATCCTTTTACTGTTTTTCAGTAATGTGGTAATTTGAAATGTGTCAAAATATCACTACTTTAACCTGGGTGTTATGCATAAGAAATTCTATTAAATTTAGTAGCAATTGAATAAATATATATCTGTTATTAGTGTGTCTATAATAACCACTCTTTAGAAATATATGTCAAGCATGTACAAACATAACCCTAATTTTATAATCATATTAGTGCAGACATGTGTATGGTATATTTCACATAATTAATTATAACTATACAAAATCCATAAAGTTGGGCATTTCCCCATATGAATGAACATTTTGCCAAAAAAAAAACATTCAGACATTACAACCTTTTAATTTCTAGAGCAGAATGTCTCAACCTCCACTCTGTTGACAATTCACATTGGAAAATTCTTGGTTGATGGCAGTGGTGTAGCTCAAGGCAACCAGCATTGTTGGTCTCTATTCACTAAATACTAACAGCACCCCCACACTCATACACAACTGAGATGACCAAAAATATCTCTAGACATTGCCTATCTTCCGGGGGACAAAACATCCTCTCTGAGAATCACTGTTTTAGAGATTGACAATAGGTTAATTTAAAATCAAAGGGGATACTGTGCAAAGCCATTTTCAACTTCTCAATAAAATATGACTTGTAACATAAATGCTATGTGAAAGAAAAAGACTACATTAATATATACAACAAGCTATTGTATTCTAAATATAAAAAAGTTCTTAGGTTAAAACAGTCCCTACTACTACAATCATTTAATCTACTGTTCCTATTTACAAAACACTCCTCCATATACATCCCATCAGACAAAGTCTAGAATGAAATACTGATTTCATTTAAATTCAATGTTTCAAAGTGTTTGATTTTTTTAAGAACACTTAACATGAGATCTACCCTCCTGAAAATATTTAAGTCTACAATACAGTATTGTTGAGCAGAGGTGCAATGTTGTACAACAGATTTCTGGAACTTACTTATTCAACTGAAACTTTATGCTCATTGATTATTAATTCTCCATTTTCCCCTGTTCCTAGCTCCTGGCAACCACCATTCAATTTTCTTTTTTTTATTCTATGAGTTTGGCAACTTTAGATATCTGATGCAAATGGAATTATGCAATATTTGTCTTTCTGTGACTGGCTTATTTCACTTAGCACAATGTCCTCAAAGTTCATCCATCCATGTTGTGGCATACTGCAGAATTTGCTACTTTATTAAAGCAGCATCATATTCCATTATTATTTTCTTTATTGATTCATCTGCTGATGGACATATAGGTCATTTCTACATCTTGGGAATAGCACTCTAGTAAATACACACATGCTAATAGCTCTTGGAGATCCCAATTGCAAGTCTTTTGTATAAATACCCCGAGGTGGGATTGCTAGATCATATGGTTCTATTCTTAATTTTTGAGCAACCTCTATACTGTTTTTCAACAGCAGCTGCACCATTTTGCATTCCCACAAACAGTGTACAAGAGTTCCAATTTCACCACATCTTGGACAATTGTCTTTTTTTTTTAAATAATAGCCATCCTGACAGGTGTGAGGTGATATCTCATTGGAGTTTTAAATTAAGCTAACCAAAGTCACATCTGAAATTCGGAAACATTTTTTTCAAATACCATATCTTATTAATGTCCCCAAATCTCTGACTTATTTTAGCTTTAAATTTTAGCTTTAAATATTCTCTTCTGATCCAACTGATAAAGTATAAGGTTCTTTCCCCACCTTCATCTACATTTCTCTTATATTTCAAACACTATGCACTAGATCAAAAAATACAAAAATGCAAAGAAGTTGATATATATAAAATAAAAGGAAGTTCTTCATTTCAAGCATAAAGGGAGTCAAATGTGTGACATGGTAGATTAAACAGCTAAGAAAACTGAAGTGCTTTAAAAGAAATAGTGTCTATGCCACAAGAAAAGCGTGCGTGAGTCACCCGGAAAAGGAGGAGGGAGAAGGGGAAAAAGGAGGAAGAGGAGGAGGAAGGCGGAGGAGGAGAGGAGGAAAGGGAGAAATTACACTCACTCATGGTCAAAGAATATTTCGGTTATTAAAATCAAGTTTGAGTGTCATATTTTAAGCAACTACTGGAAATCAAGGATCATGAATGGTCCTTCCAACAAGGTATTAGAAAGTCTGAAAACAATGTAATGCAAAGCATATAAAGACAACTCTCTTTGGCTGGCTACAGTAAGAAATGCAGTGAAGAATGGAAAAGCTATTCTCCTATATCAAAAAGTAAAAATGGACTATAAGAAAAAAACATATTTTTTCTTGTTTAGCCAACATGGAAAAATGTGACCCAATGATTCAATATACAAGTGAAATTTTAAAAAAGAAAAAAATATTCTTGTGAATTTCAGTGTAAGCCTGCTCCCACCAATACCTGAATGTATGGCTGACAAAACAGAAGTGTTTCAATATCTATGTAAATCCTACCCTTCACATTACATACTTCTAACTCTGTAGACAATTGCTATATGTTTCAATTTTTCTTTGAGTATATCAACAAATGTTTGATGATGCTGTTAATATAAATTGACAATAAAATACAGTTTGCTTTATTACAGAGTAGGTGTGTACTTAAAGTGTTCTCAACATAATAATGGGAAAACTGCTCTTAGGTATCCATGAGTACAATGAAATAACATCACGGAACACACACACACACACACACACACACACACACTCAGCAACTAGATGCCAGTATCTCTGAAATTTAAACAACTGAAAGTGGGAACAAACTACTATTTACTCTTTCATTTTTTTCTTTTTCCTTTGGCAAGCTAGATTTTGGGGGTTGAGGGAGAAAGGTACTTGGGGGCCCACTTTGGTACATTCCTTTATTAAGCATATGTAACCAATCCACTGAGCGTTCCTGAGCATTACTGATCACTGATGGAGGTGGTTCTTGATGAAGTGTTATGCATTATGTCCAGTTACAGAGAGAAGTCGTTTTGAGTGGGAGCAGGACATTCTTTGCAGGAATATCATGCTCTTGTTTTCCCAGTGGCTGAGGTCTGAAGAAGACAGGAGTTGGCGTATCTGGTCTTGCATAGGTAAGGCTGACATCTGAGAGGTACCCCATAATGACACTGAGGGTCTGAGAAGAGAAATGGCTGATAAAAAAAAAAAAGAAAAAAAAAACGGGAAAGTAAGAGGCCTGAAGCCTCTCAGAGCAGAACAGCCAAAACCCAGTTTTAGCCAGTTAATGTTGTCACTACTTTATATTATTTTCCGCCCTCAGGAAAAGCTTTTAAAAATGACAACTTGTGGCACCTTGGTGGCTTAGTCAGGTAAGAGTCTGACTTCACCTCAGGTCATGATCTCACTGTTTGTGAGTTTGAGCCCCATAGGGGCTCTCTGCTGCTAGCACTGAGCTTGCTTTGGATCCTCTGTCTCCCTCTCTTTCTCTGCCCCTCCCCTGTTCCCTCTCTCTCTCTCTCTCTCTCTCTCAAGTATAAATAAACACTATTAAAAATAACTTTTTAAATGACAACTTTAAAAATGTTTTGGTTAAATGTAAGAGCATCGAGTGCATGGAGACATTCCCAAGAAGACCAGTTATAATTGGGGAGCAATTGTGAAGATCTGATGAGAGATGACAAGTAACAAGCAGAATTTGTAGAATGTGTAAATACTTTGTCTCGATTAGGGAACACTTAACACTTGTGGAAAATAAGTGTTCAAATATTGGACAACAAAAGGAAAGGTTACTCCTCCAATGTCTGGAAACCTTGAGAATGCTACACTTATATATGTGATATCTTGAAAATGGAATTGCCATTAGATGGTAAACCATTTCAAGCTATGAAAGCAGAATATATAACTGGTTTATCCACTGACAAATAATTCCATCTCTTTATTACATCTCAATAGTTTATTTGTACTTGTTGCAATCATTCTCTCCTTCTTCCCTCTAATCTTTTGACCTTCATGTAACGGCTATTGTAAATTCTTTTTAATATTTTCATCAGCATTTAAAATGTGAAGTTTAAAGTACTTACAAAGAAAGCATTTAACTGCTTCAGAAGCATGCCTTTTAAATCTGGTTTTAGATGCCTGAATCTTCCAATATTATAAGTTTAGACATTATATATTTCTATTTTTTATATTTTCATATATTTGTTATATATTATATATCTATATATTCTAAGTTTATTTATAAGTACACTGCAACTTTCTACACTAACAACAATTCTATGAGTTCACCAACCTTGAACAGGACTGACTCCTCCTTGCCTTTCAGATCAGTTTTTCCTTTAGGAGAAGTCACAGGAAGTCTTGTGTGATAAAAACAACACATATCTCTGTCACTTGCTCTCCACTGGCAATCATCTATTTATTTTACTGTGTCTCTCAAGGAATTTTTGCAACTTGATAAATGAATTAGAAGACTGGACAACAAATGTAAAATAAACTTACACCACAGGATAAAGTAAGAAAAAGTCAAATATAATCTATTTCCTCATTAATTTCTATTAGAATTCCACAATGTTTCTACTTTTCCTCACAAATATATTCAATACACATGGTTGGTCAAGGTATATACTAAAGGAAAGTTTCATTAATAAATATGACAACATGACTCTAGGTTTAGATCTTAAAATGAATCCTGTAGGCCTTTGTAAGTTTTCTAATATATACACATGGCTTTTGTTCTTGATTATTTTTTTTTACTATGAGTATAGACAGTAGTTGATTCAGTGTGAATAAAAATGCCTAAGCCAGAGTTTCTATCCCGAGAGAGAAAATAGTTTATTGGATATAAAGCTAGTCCTAAAATGAGGTATTTTAAGAACAGGTGTACCATTTTATCTTTTACTCATCCTAATGGATTTCCAGTCCCATAGAAATGTGTAATATACATTTAGGGATGTGTAAGTGTAATAATAATGGTGATAAGAGGTAGTAATTACTGAGAATGGGATGTTCCAGACACTGTATTAACATGGATTTTCTCTTTCAATCAAGTGTGTGAGTTAGGCTCCTTATTAAAATTTTACAAATGAGGAAATGAAGGCTTAGGAAGTGTAAATAACAGGTACATCGTGATGAGGTTATTATCCTAATCCCACCTGTGGGGCTCTTGAGCTTTGTCCTCACCACTAACCTCTACCAGCACTTTCCCCAGTGCTTCCCATTTGTTTTGAGATGTGATATGCTTCTGTACTTAACACACAACGGAGGAACTGTATGTCCTTCTGAGAGTTTATTCTACTTCAAATTAATGAGCACTGACTAATATGACACTGGTCAAGCAGGACTGCTCTCAAAGTATCTCAGGTCCCACAACATTATCCTCTACCTAAAAAGTATCTTATTAATACATTAAAACTATCATTATTTAAAAGGGTAGTGTAGTTTCCTGCTCATGATCTATTAGATAATATCTTGCTAGATGAAGAGAAACAATAAAGTTACTTTTAAACTATCCTACTAAGTCGTCCAGTGGACATAATCACATATGTATGCATAAATTATATGAATAGTTTCACAGGATGATCACATAGTTGATGTCTAAGTGTTTGGGAGGTAAATTTAGCTTACTTTAGTGGCATCTCTGGGGGGGTTTTTGTTACTTTTTTAACATTTATTTATAATTGAGAAACAAAGAGAGACAGAGCATGAACAGGGGAGGGGCAGAGAGAAGGGGAGACACAGAATTGAAGCAGGCTCCAGGCTCTGAGCTGTCAGCACAGAGCCCGATGTGGGGCTCAAACTCACAAACTGCGAGATCATGACCTAAGCTGAAGTTGGACGCTTTAATGAACTGAGCCACCCAGGCGCCCTGTGGCATCTTTCTTTTTAACCTCTTTGTTTGTCTAGAAATATCAAATATATACCAAACATAACATGTAACAAAGCTGGGTTGTCCAAAAATTAAGAAACATCAGAAAAAGAAATACCATATATGCATTTTGTTCCTGTGGCTGATAACTTATTTCATTTTCCATTAAAGTGCTTATGATACACTTTCCCGTTAAGCTCAAAATAAAATGATTCCAACTTAGGGTTTTAAGTGATAGCTTCTTTATTTCTGCATTTAAGAAATTTCATTCTGGGGCGGCTGGGTGGCTCAGTTGGTTAAGTGTCCGACCTCGGCTCAGGTCATGATCTCGCGGTTTATGGGTTCGATCCCCGCGTTGGGCTCTGCGCTGACAGCTAGCTCAGAGCCTGGAGCCTGTGTTCTGATTCTGTGTCTCCCTCTCTCTCTGACCCTCCCCTGCTCATACTGTCTCTCTCTCTCTCTCTCTCTCTCTCTCTCTCTCTCTCTAAAATAAAAAAAAAAACACTTAAAAAAAAAGAAGAAATTTCATTCTAAGAAGGTTTTAAACTGTAACAAGATTTGTGAGACATAAACATTTTCATTGATTCCTCTCTCGGGACTCGGAGAGAAGAGTCTAAAACATTAAATGTTAGCTTTAAGTAAGTAGTCCACATTCAGGTTTTGTCCTGCTTGGCCCACATTCGTATTTCTCTTCAAAACAAACATTCAGAATCGAAATTTAGTGGACAAACTTGAATTGATTTTTACAAAAGTATATTGCTTAGTCAAATTTTCAATTCATTTCCCTTCTAACAATTTAAAATAGAGCTTGATATAACTTATATTAGAATCAATTTATTTACTTTTTGAATTACTATGACAGAGTGGCCAGCTATAAACTAACCTGGAGACAGTATTTTCTTTCATATTTTGAAACTTGGCACTGGTATTTTATTTCTACTTATGCACAAACCTGTAGATGGAACTGTCAAATATGTCTAATAATTCAGTGTCTAAAGATCATTAATCATGAACATGGAGGTATTAATATATACTTATTCTATATGTATGTGTGTTAATATTAATATTTTAGTAATTATTCTTTAGCAGTACATCTTAATAGATTTTATTAAGTCTGTGATTATAAACCATGCCTCTATATATTTTGTTATAATCATGAGTTAGTATACATGAATAGTATATCTTCCTGTCCATAATCAAAGCTATTATCCTAACATTTTACATTAATCTATGAAGTTAGGCAACAGGAGTATATTAAGTAGTAAGATTTAAAAACTGAAGTAAAAGAGTTAAGTTAAAATGAATTTTTTAAAGCAGATAATCTGTCTGAATACCTTATATCTTCTACAGTATGGCACTATGTCCAAACTGTATTCAACAATGAATTTATATTTATGCTTAGACTCCTAATATGTAATATTATCAAAAATATTTGTAATTCAGATTATGCTATAGTATAAAATGACAAAAAGCTTTGGCAATGACAGTTGAGTGGTGACGAATGACCTGTAGTATCCTTTAGTATATAATGCTCATTTTATCAAAGTTAGAGTTTCTAACTCTGAAGTCAAACCAGTGAAAATATGAAATTTCATTCTAGATCTAGGGTTGGGCTGAGTAATTGGTATTTCTAAGGATCATCTCCTTAACCTACATGGAAATAAAATCTGAGATTCCCAATTATATAAAGATACAGAGTTTAAAAAAAAGAATTAGTTTAAATCTTAACCTATGAGAATAGTATATATGTACATATATAACACACACTATTATGCTATATATACAAAATAATAGTATATACTATATATGGAGAAGAAAACGAGCAATAAAATGTAAAGAAAAAATTAGAATATATGATAAAACATAATTTAACGTAACAGAAAATAAAACACAAAAAGATAGAAAGGGGTGAATAAAAATAAAAGCAAGTTTCTTAAAAAGAATATACTTGTAACCAAAAAAATAGAGGAAAAATACACAGCATTAGGAATCATATAAGGGTACATAAACATGTGTATGGAAATTAATAATTTTAAAAGATGTCACATACAAATAAATGACAAAAAATTAAATTAGAGATAACAATCGATTATTTATAAAATGTAGTCTACAAAGTTGCCCTCTAGAATTCAGAACACCTAATCAGGGTAAATCACATAAAAATAACTGGAAATTAATGAAGGTTAACTATTTTAAATGGTATCTGGGTACATGCTTCACAGATGAGTTTCATCAAAATTTGTAATAAAAAAATTATTAGAAATACAGACCACATGAAAGAATGAGAAAAGTTATCAACCATACTCTCATCCCCATCCAAATTTTTAGATTACAAAGTCATTTTACCTTTCAACATTCAAATGTATAACCACCAAATAAAGCCTCAGAAGTAAATTATAAAATTCTATAGAGGCCTGTCAGTATAATTTGTTAATTCTATAAAATTATAATAACACTTTCTCAACATCTTCACCAAACACCAAAAAAAATCACATTTTGGGGGGGGCTTTTGGCTTTTTTTTTTTTGCTGCTATTCAATAATGGATCTGCTCTAAGTAAAAGAAATTACATGCACACCTTTAAAGGGTAGGTACATGGTGGGAAATGGTAATGAGAATAGTGAAGCATGGTAAAATACAAAAACACAATAAAAAATCAGAATTGACCATCTGAGGCTTATGAATCCTTTATTTTCTGTAAATTTCCTTTAAAAGCTGAGAGTTCTGTGCTAAATAGCCTAATATTATCTATTTTTATTTTTTGCTTTAGAGAAAAAGAATAAGCAAGATACTATGCAATCAAGTACTTTCTAATTATGGTGGAAACTCCAGCTGGAACCTAAATTGGGCTCATTACAGGGTTTCTAACCTGTCTGAGCTTGTCTGGTTGGCAGGAATATTGTGTGGGCCACCAGAGGTCTATTTGCCTAAGGGACCAAAAGCCTTCTGGGGAAAAAATTCATTCTAAGGAAAATGGAGTTTATGGACTTGAAGGAAGGGAAGATTTTCAATGCTCAGTGGAGACAACTCCTTAAATTCTGTCCAGCATAGGCCCCACAGAATCTTTACTCTGCGCTAGAAAGAAAGATTCTACGAAGATTCTGTAATAGACTTGGATGAAAATTTCTGTAATGCATTGAAGAAAAAGGTATCATGAGTTAGAATCCCCAGTTAATACAGCTTGCTAAGACCATGGTTAAAAGATTCTCTCCCTCCACTGGAGAGGCTAGCCTGGTATCAACAACAATAACGGAGAAATGTCTTTGAAGTTGATTACCTGAGCCACTGTTTCTGTTAAATCCTACCCATGGAGAGCAGCAAAACAGGACATTAGTAATTGTCATGCAATAACAAAGATAAAAATATTTCTACACTTTTGTGAGAATCCAAAGGATTGACTTGGAAGAGGAGTGGACAATGGAAGTTGTTAAATAGCAAATGTTCCAAAGTTACAGAAACATTCTGCCTGCTCTTTCACACAACAATATTTGCCATGAGTCTGTTATGGCATCAGACACTATGTTAGGTGCCGAAGCCACAATACTGAGCCAAAACACCTATTATGACTAGTCTTATCCCCAGTGGAGTGTAGTCAAGGAAACCTGAGTTGCAAAAACCTTGGATGTTGAAGAGAGAATTCCTTGTATTTTGTTTTTTAGCTCAATTTCCTATCTGTTTATTAAACATCCACTATGTGAAAAGTTAGTACTACGTATCTCAGGCTGGGTTTCCTGGAAACAGCTTCTGAGGTGCTTTAGCATTTAGGATGTTTACTAAAGAGTGCTCTTAGGGTTAACACCTGTGGAAATGGAGGGGGACATACAGGATTAAGAAGAGGGAGATGTCAAACTGCAATAAAGATCCAATGGCAGCTTCAGCTAACCCCATGGGAATCTCTGGAGTTGGGAGTGCTTTTTTAAAAGTTTTCTGAGATGAGCAGTGAGGCCCAGCCTTTAATATCCCACCTCTACTGGTCACGTGGCTAATAGACAAACCCAGGGAAAGGGAGTGACCTTAGGCATGGGACCTTCTAGAACTGAAGGAGCTCCTGAGGACACAAAAGTCTAGAGAACAAACTGACGGTTATCCAAATGTAGGTGGATGGGGGATGGGTGAAACAGGTGATAGAGATTAAGAAGGGCACTTTTGATGAGCACCCGGTATTGTATGTAAGTGTTGAATCACTAAATTGTATACCTGAAACTAATATCAGGTTGTATGTTAACTAACTGGAATTTAAATAAAAACTTCTTTTAAAATCTGCTGTTGCCAGCCCTCCCTGCAGCAGTACAAATTCCCCTTTCATCTGCACCACACATCCCAGTGGAAACCAAGTGATGCTGGGCCCAGATTACTTGGTCTGAAGAGTGGAAAATATAAAGTTGCTTGATAAAAGGAAATCAAGGTTCTCATACTGTTACCAAACAAATATTTAATAATTTCCATAGCCAAATACATTTTGGATAGTACTATCAGAGTTCCTACAACCCTCAAGAAAAGAAATTTAATGATAACCAACAATAGCTAACATTTTTAATGCCTGTGTATGCCAAGCACTGACTTAGGGCATTACGCATTTAACTCTTACAATCTCACACAGGGATTTGCATAGTATGTTCATTTTCATTTCCCTGTTAAAGAGAGGAAGGCACCAAAAAGGTAATACACCCAATGCTAAAACAGCTCTCAGTCTCTTGCTAGACCAGTGATGAACCTATGGGGAATCCAAAGATCAATAAGACACAGTCTCTGACTTTGATATTTGCATTTGACCTTGCATTCTAGTAGAACTAACAAAAATGTTACAGATTTAAAACTGAAATACTAGAATAAGTGGGGTTGGCATAACACAGAGCTGAAATAAAAAAGAAGGAACCAAAATGGGTCAATGAGGAGCACAGAAAGCAATATGAATCAATGCATATTATTTATTTTGGCCAAATTGTTGGTATTTGAGACTCTATAGAGTTCTGTTGACATTCATAATCCCCACCACCACCAAAACAAACAAACAAAAACAGTCACATGAGAAGCACAGAATCTCTGACTTAAATCCTGTTCAAAGCAGAGTTTGATTTAATTATGTCACATGGATTTTAAAATGATATTTTTTCCAGGTCACCCTTAAAGAAATGTATAACTTTCCCTTTTCTATCCCTGTTATAAATTGGGAGAGTTTGTGAAATACAAAGTAAGGAGTGATCATATTAAAGTGGATTCATGAGAAATAAACCCAGTTTTGCATTTTACATGCAATACTCAGTATCAATTGGATAAACATACAAATTTTGCAAGTTCAGTTAATCAATGCAAGTAGTCATTCAATCAGTCATTTGATCTAAGACAGACCTGTAAAATTACTGTGTATATAATAATCCAGGGTAATGAATCAGGTTGCCTTCAGAGGCTCCTACCCCAACATCAGCACCTCCACTTGCAATACCATTTACATTTTCAAAATTCCATTTATATGCATAATCTTATGTAATATTAACTACAATATTAAATGGAAACTTCAGGTATCAGATTCCTTATAGTTACACACAGATAAATTCTTTATACTAACAGACGAAGAAGTGGCTGATTCCAATTCTCATGCTCTTTTTATTAGGCAATTCAGAAAGGTCTTTGCCATCAATTATAAATCCATTAAAAAGAATCAAACATGTAATTAGAAGCCTAATGTTGTGGTATTTTATGGACAGAAAAAATTACATTCAAATTTGATCATTATAGGGTATTTAATCTGTATGGATTAGTTGCATCAGCATATAAATTAAATATAAAAATAAAAAAATAATATATGAACCTGGTTTTGTAAGAATTTCTTAATGACTACAGAGATAAATTTTGGATTAAATTATAATTAATTCAACTGTGTTAACCCTCACAATGTATTCCATTTTTAGATTGAGAAGGGAGGGCCAAATAAAACAATTTTATTTCCTCAGCAGGGATAAAGTACAATTCAGAGAAAAGGTGTAATTTTTGCTCTGGTGATTACTGTAGGGAAGTAAAGTAAAATTAAAATTGATCACTAATAAAATGTAGTGCTTAAGAGCCTATAAAAGGAAACTATTTGCACAGATGGACCAGCAAAGGATTTTTTATTAAGGCAGAGGCATAACAACTTGCTTCGTCGAAAAATTTCACTTAGAAGACCAAAATTTAAGAGTTCTGTTTCTGAAAATTAGTTTTAAATGATATACCAAATAGAATATGGTAACAAATGGCTTTCAAAATGGAAAAGTTTTCTGAAAATTGGTATTTTCCATTTTATAAAATGCAAACTCATTTAATATATCTTCCAAATGTTCATCAAAGATGTGTATAAAATGCTTTTTTAGTAGCTTTGTGATTATCTTATGAGAAATGCATAGTGTATAAGAAATCTCAGGTAAGTAAACTTGTGCCCCAGATGGAAGAATCCATAGATATACAGAATTTGAAAAACAAAAAAGCCACATAACTTCATACCCCAGTAAATGAGCAGTAACATGATTACCAAGGTAATGAGATACAAAAGAGGGTAAGAAAACACTGCATAATACATTGAAGGAGTTGATTACATTTGTTTCAATAATTGTTATTGATGCTATTTGTATATTACTTTCATTTATCTCTAAAATTATATCAATAATGTTCTGAAATTCTAATGCAAGTTTCCACATCATATTAAATTCTATTAATAGAATGTCTTTCCATTTAGTCATATCAAATTAGATATTATTTAGATTTTTTATTTCATCAACCACATCTATACCTTCAGTCAGTGTGAAATAAACAAGCAAAAAAAAACCCTTTCTATTCATTTTTGTTGCTCATTAAACATCTGTTCATTAGCCACCTCCTGGTTAATGAATACTTAGAATCTAAATGACAACCTATTAGCAAAACTAGTTTTGTCTTCAAGCATATTTTTCTATTTTTCAAATAGTTGTTATTTATAAAAAATATTTATTTGGCAGAAATTCATGTAACCGTATCAAAGAATCACTGAAGAATTACAACCTTTGTCTTAAATACCCCAGTAAAAATAGAAATTTCCTTACTGCATTTTTAAGTATATAATCATTCTCATAAAGCAAATCTGACAAAACTATTTAGTTATACCTTCTCTTACCTGTACAACTAGTGATAACATAAACCCTTTCTGAAAAAGGATATAGACTGTTTCATAAAGCAGCTATATAAATGTAGATGGATTATTTCAAATGGCATTTAGGAAGCTGTAGTATGTCCTAGCAGTAAATAATATCTTAATTCCTTTAGAAGTTAGTTTAATAAAATAATGCATATGCATAAATTCAGAAGAAAATCACTAAATAAATACCATTTAGACAAAAAAATTTAATTATGACAAAATAATTATTAAATTTTCTGATTTTTTGCTCTTATTGCTTGGTTTTTACTTGTCTTCCTCATACTTTCTTTGTCAAACAAAAGAAACTAGAGTTTCATTTCTTTACTTAGCTTATGCCATTGTAAAAATTATCTTTAATTAAACTGAAAAAAAATCAACAAGAATAAAGTGTGCCCGAACTGGAGTATCAATGCAGACATGTAACTAAGAAGTGAGGTAGAAGTACTCTTTGGTGCTGGCAAAAAATCTAAACCAAGAGATGAAGCAGAAATGGTTAGAGAAGAAAATCTGTAAAAGACTATGATAATAAAGATAAGTGGGAAGGAGAAGGAAAGGATTTATTTTAAAAGTTATTTTAAGAGAAAAATACATATGATTTTATGGGGCAAGGTTTGAGATTTAAATGTTTTGATTTGTGAAAAGAGAATCCAATGTCCTTTTGAATAAAATTAGGTCCTGTTCATCTGGGGGGAGTGGAGCACGAATTTAAGACATCAGAAACACCTATTAACAGGGGATTTACATTCAAGATAACTCTTTCAAAATTAAGTATAAAAGCAATCAAAATATTAATTTCTTTTCATCTGCTTGAAACTAGAAGAGACTTGAAATATAGAAAAATAAGTAACATTTTCCTTATTGCTCGGGAGCTCAGAATCTCCTGTAGAAGATAGACATATAAACTAGTATTATGAGATATTGCTATACATGATGTAGAAAATAACAAGAGATCTGAGTTTTTCTTAGTACTTTACACATTACACATTACATTTAGTCCTCATACTCATCGTAGGAGTGAGGAACCATAGTTATCCTCCTTTTCTAGGCAAGAAAATGAGCAAAAGAGAGATTAAGTAACTTGCCCAAAGACAGACAACTAGTAAGTGATGTTATAACAAAATAAACCCAGATAGTGTAGATCCAGCAGTTGTAAAGACTATATATCTGGTATAAATCTTCTATATATTGGTGTATCACATAGGTCAGAGAATGGTCTTGAAAAAAATGCAATACTTCTGCAGACAGACAAGAATGAAGAGAACATGGCTGACATTATGGGATATATGTTGCCATGTTAAACTGAAATAAATCAGATTACCATTTCCTTTTTAAATAGACCTACTTCAATTTTCAATGCAAGCCTATATGACAACAGAAACACTGATTTATTCATTGCCACTAACATTTCGTTCTACCTACTACGAGACAAGTCTTGCATATTGACTTTGATTTATATTAAATCAGCTAATATCTGTAATAATTCCATAAGGCAATATTACTATATTCTTTTTACAGAAATGGAAACAGTGATCCTATGATATTTCTATTTCACCTTTGTCTATGTTTTAGAGGCATACAACTTTTAACAGGAGTTTGAAGTGGCATCTACAGTAAGATGGAGTGGGCTTGCATTTCCTCACTATGGTCATCATCTTAAGCTTTCATGTAATACTGAAATCTAAGATAAACCAGTAGAGTAATAGGGACCATATATTACAAAACCTGTTCTTCTGTTGCTATTCAAGCTAGTCCACAGTCTTGAAAAAGATCAACTCCTAGCATAAATCTGCAACAAGACTGTATTTGTTAATATTGTAATAGCTATAAAATAGATCCTTAGTTCATAGTGACTGAGATTCATATTTTGGTATACAAAATGTACTGATATGTTTTGCAGTAAAATTTCATATTAATAAGCACATTCTCTCTGTTTCTCTCTCTCTCTCTCTCTCTCTCTCTTTCACACACACACACGCACACACATACGCACATACATATAGTCATTAAATAAAATATTTGGGAAAAAATACTCTTTCTATAGCTAAAATAGTCAAAATTATCAATTTTCCAAAATACTTGATTAGCAAGTTTCAGCAAAACATGTTATAAGTCCCATGACTTATATTTTTTGTACCGTTTTTATCTTTTCAAAGATTGATATGCATATTTTACCTTTAAATTAAAATGACAGCATAATCCTAAAAAGACAAATTACTAACATTGTATATAATAGGTTTCTTCATAAATACTTTTTTCCTTTAAAACAAAAGCTACTTACTAGGTGCAATAAATGTATCATCCAATATATCTATATATCTCATTTAATTCTCAAAATAACACCACGGTATAATCATTCTTATTTAGCAGAAGATTAAATTACTCATCCTAGATTCCACCCTTTGTCACTAGAATTCTATATTAGTTATACTGAGTTCAGAGCCCTAGTTTTTAACCACTGAACTATATTTCCTATGTAAATCCAATTATTATGTTTGAGATCCTTTCATGGACTTTAATATAGTCATTTATAGAGGGCACAGACAGGGAAAGGAATAATAAGTTCCCTTAAATTGGACTGTGACTTCACATACAAATGTTTACCTGGATATAATTCATATTTGTACATTAGTTACCATTTCACATGTTTTAAAATGTTAAAATAGTTAGACAAGGAAGAAAGTAAGTAGACTGGGGTGGTTCTAAAGCCTTTGGTAGCCTCATAAAGAAACCAAAACCAAAGCCAGAGTCAATGATCTTAAATCCCAGAAAAATGAAACATAAGAACACCCAGTCACAAACAGCCAACTAGGCTTTGTCAAATAAGGGAACTGCACAAAACTGTAGCCAGGCAAACAATGTCCTTCATTTGTTTCCACATCTTCTCTACAAAAACCTCTCCCTTAGCTCTGCCTCCTAAACCACTTTGAGTTTGGTGCTGCCCCATTTGAATCAATGTATGCTCTGACTCTTGAAAATATCAGTGTGCTTCAATTTATCTTTTAACAAAAAGAATGCCAGGGCACCTGGGTGGCTCAGTCCATTAAGTGCCCAACTTTTGATTTCAGCTCAGTTCATGATCTCACGGTTCATGGGACTGAGCCCTGCCTTGGGCTCTGCACTGACAGCACAGGCGTGTGCATGATCTCTTTCTCTGTTTCCCTCTCTCTCACCCTCCCTCCCTCAAAATAAATAAATAAACTTCTAAAAAATAAAAATAATGTCTGCCATTTCTTGGTATAATGATTAAGAAACATAAATGGTAGGTAAGTTATGGTGATGGTATATGTTAAAATAAAATCGAATACTGTTATTGATATTTGGATTTCAGGTATTTTGTTTCTCTTGCCTTTTTATAAAGCTTCAAAAAGAGAAAATGTAGTAATATGTTCTCTAAGAAAATTAAGTTTGTTGTTATTTAAACCTATTGATCAAGGACAGCTCTTGCAGAAAATAAGAACTATATAAAGCTTGCATTCTATTTACCCAGCCAACTCAATTCCTCATTATTTAGAACCTAGTTCATTTCAGGTGCCTCACATCAACCTGTATAACAGCTGCTATGGGAATTGAAGGGTCTGAAGGGAATGATTCACACTTCATTTTTTAGTTGGCCACATTCCTCATTTACAGATAAAATAATTCAAACTCAAAGAATTTAAGATACATGAAAAAACAAATCCCAGAGATTTTTGCACATTAACACTTAATTCTAAATTTAGAAAGATAAATCTTACCTCCCTGTTAATTCCTAGAAATATAAAACGCTCACCCCACAAAGCAAGGAAAGATTTATGTCTATTTACCCCACAGAACAATATCCAGATACTTTCCAAATTTTAGATTCTTAATCTGTTTAAACAGCATAATCCTTGTCTTTGTATATGTGTTACTGTTTACGAACAGTAAATTAATGAAGGTTGACACATTTAACCTGTTACAAATCAATTCTTCTGTCCATATTTCTCCATATTACACACCAAATAGGCTTCTATTAAATGCTGAGCTCAGATTCAGGTTTAAAAACTTTGCCTACTAATCAGTCCAATGACTAACCACAAAGTCAAACAGCATCCAAACAATCACTACTTTCCCGTTTCCAGCTCAAATGTTTGAGGGTACGAATACATACACACATGTACACACACACGCATGCTATTTAGTGTACTTTAAAGTCTTTCCCAAAATCCAAGTCAAATTTGCATACCTATAGTTTGTTTTATCTACTTTGTGAAAAACTCAAGAAGTTCACATCTTCAGAGGAACTTTCCCTACTTCAAAGACTACACAATACAACGTTCTCACCTAGGTTCAGGTACTATTTTGTAATATAATCTTATGGGGGTACCTGGGTGGCTCAGTCTGTTGAGAGTCTGACTTTGGCTCAGGTCATGATGTCGCACTCTGTGAGTTCGAGCCCTGCATTGGGTCAGTTGTGCTGACAGCTCAGAGCCTGGAGCTTTGCTTTGGATTCTGTGTCTCCCTCTCTCTCTGCCCCTCCCCCACTCACATCTTTGTCTCTCTCTCTCTGTCTCTCAAAAAAAAAAATAAACATCTAAAAACTTTTTAAAAATTATGAAATCTCTTGGAATAAGGAAGATGAAAAACATTTAGGATAATTGTTTTCTTAAAGACTAACTCTACTGTCAGTGCTCCTGAACTATCGCTTCTGAAAATCATTCTCAAAGAATTAAAACTGAATGGTACATCAATCAGTTCTCTGTCATTAGCTAACCATACAGTTGTTTTATGTAAGCCATCTAGGGGTGCCTGGGTGGCTCAGTCAGTTAAGCATCCAACTCTTAATTTCAGCTCTGCGCTGACAGCGAGGAGCTTGCTTGGAATTCTCTCTCTCCCTCTCTCTCTGTCCCTCCCTGGCATGTGTTCCCTCATGCTCTCTCTCTCTCTCTAATATAAATAAGCATTTAAAGAAAACCCATCTATTTACATAATTAGTGACAGCATCTTTTTACATCACACCACAGTTTCACCATGTGACTTTTTACTGTTGTCAACATTTTCCAAAAGCCTCACTTTATTCTCGATAATTTTGTAATATTCTCAGAGGGAAGGACTGTTGTTTTGTATTCATTGGTTCTATGGTACTATTATGGCCCTTCATAAATATGAGGCTATCAGAAAACTCTTTTTCAATTGATACCTTTCTTTGCCTTTTTTTTAATCTGGCAAAATTATTTTTGTGACATACTTATTGTAGAATATTGCACTATTTCTATATAGAGGTTTCCACTGGTTTGTTCCACAAAGCAATTTTTTGTAGGTAACAATGCATTGAGAGAGACAGAGCCAGGAAATGAATGAATTGGATGCTAGAACAGGACAAGTCGGTTGTATAATTTGAAGTAAGCAAATTAAACACCTTCTCTAGGCCAGAACATAGTAAGTCCCCAATAATGAAAAGGCGTAAGTATCTTCAACAGGAAAATGAAGGCTCATAAGGTATCCTGTGTAGTGTCCCTTCAACCCTTTCTAAAAATCCATAACTCCATAAAACTGCACTTGGCTGGCAGCTGTTAGCTTGGTAAAGGGAGTAAATAACTTTGTGACGTGACAAGAATTAAAATGGAGGACTCTAGAGAGAATTACGATGTGCTCGCTGAGGTTGCCCTTAACAGTAATAACTGGCAATGTGTAGCCTCCTTACCGATGTGAAATATCTGTAGCCTCTCATCACAGACTCCCCTCTCTGGGAAGCTGTCAGAATAAAAAACACTCCTAACTGTTTTGAAATATAATAACTCTAGTTAATATGCTTCCCTGATCTGACAAGTGCTGATTTATGATGTTAACTGAGGATTAGATATCAACAAGCAATTCTAACATTTAGTGCTGCACTTGAGAGAGAATACAGTGAGTGACCCTCTGGCAACTTCAGTGATTTGCATACGTCCAAGGCAGAAAGTTATGGGGTTGCTGGGAAAATATTCTCATTTTAATTTTTAATGTTTTTACACATCGAAAACCAAAATGATTATTAAAATATTAATTTAACACATGCATAAATTTCAAAATAGCCCTGATTTTTTCCTCAAGTGACATTATTTTTCTACACGATTTGCTGTTTCCTCTGAAAAAGATATTCCTCACGAATCCACTGCTGTCAAAGAACAAATTTATATTAATGGACCCATTGCATCTACTTGCTTAATTAAAGGAAACATTAGAAACTGTAAAAGAATAAGTGTGGGAAACATTTCTTTATGGAGATTAATGGAATAAACAAACTTCATAGTTATAGGTCTTACTTTCTCTGACCAAGAAATATATCTGTTGGTAGTGTGGTTGGAAAGGTGAGTGGTCTGGTTAACATTCTAAGATGATAAATATTGAAAGAATGTCTTCCAATAGAAGAAAGAGGTTCTGCCTTGTCAGAGTGTTCCCTGTGAGAAGCCATGCTAACTGAAACCTACTGAGCATGAAGACTTCTTATGCATTCAGTCCACAGTGAAAATGGGATTAAATAAATCAGTAAATTTCAGAAGTGACAGTAGAAGACCAGGATTTGGGTTCTCTTGGCAAAGAGCAATTTATGATTTTTATTTATTTCAGAGACTAAAACCATTTAAAACAGCAAATTAATCTACTGAATTCCTTTTACATACAAAAATTTTAGGTCAAACAATTTCTGTCCATCTGTATGTATTCTTTTTGGGGGAAAATGACTCAACGATCCTTAGCATGCCTATTGATCTGTTTCTTAATCTCTGTATTCGCAATAAACATCAATCTTATGAGCCAAATTGAGATGTGGGTCATGCCAATTGGTAATTTAACAGTAACAGCATGAAAAATCTTAAGGTAATTGTTAAGAGAAACAACTCAAAGTAAACTACAAATTAAGGCTAAAAAACAAGAGAGACCATCTTCAGTATCTTTTCCTCCCATTTTTCATAATCTCATGAGCAGATTATGTAGAATAATTAATAAGATATTCCAAGACAAATGATACTCTCTGCATTAATATGTCATTAAGAAGGGCATTCTGCTTTTCAAGTAGAGAAGTTCCATTATCATAAGATCAAAATTATCAGAAAATTGAATCATTCTACTCTATAGTTTCCAATTTCATTCAAGTAAACATACCAACTTAAAGTATGTGGTATTTAAAGTAACTGTATGCCAAATGAATCAGTCCATTCAAACTAAATTATTCTCTCCACCTACCCCACTTTTAGGTTACAATATCTAACTGACGAAATCTGATCTCCATAATGTTCTTTTACACTTTCATTTACGCTAGTCATGAAGACTTAACAATTAACTTGAGGCTGCAAATTAGCCAATTAGAGCTTATCTGTGGTATCCTATTGAACATGTTAGCCTAAAATAGAGCCTGTAATTACAACAAATGCCTTGCATTTCTTATTATTTAAGAAATACATGGAACAGGGGCACCTGGATGCTCAGGTGGTGAAAAGTGTGACTCTTGGTCTCAGGGTTGTGAGTTCGAGCCCCACATTGGGTGTGGAGCCTACTTAAAAAAAATATATATATATATATATAAGATATAAATATATATATGGAACATAAACAACTTGAAGTGAATGATCAATTATAAGTCATTCAATTTCACTCTCTCATTTTGAAGAGTTTAAATATCATCCATAAAATCATTTATCTTCTTGGAAATCTTAAATGGCTTAGTAGCTTTTAGGAGAATATGAACACACAAAGTAACAGGAAAGCATGAACTTCACTGAAAATTACATTCTATAATCAACATCATTCCATATATAAGAAACACAAACATTTTCTTCTGACACAATGGGCTTAGCTATGGTCACTTAACACTTTATCATCTCATGTTAAAAAAAAAAAAGGTAATGTTAGGAATTAAAGTTACTACCAGAAACAAAACAGAACAGAATTCTCCCAAGGTGTGTGGATAAATTTCTAAATGTATTTTATGAAAATGAGATTCAGTGAAATTTTGAAATTGAGATTCAGTGAAATTTTATGAAAACAGTACTGATGAGTTTGTTCCTAACTACCAATAACCATTAATTTACCTCAAATAAGTTAATAATTGTGTCTTTGACTATTCTATTGTTTGAGTAAATTAGTACTTGACTACTTCAGTGAAATAACATTCTGCTATAGTTTCTTAGTGCACTGTAATTATATTCCTTCTAAAAAACAGTAAGAGATAAGCCATATTTTAGAACTAAGGCAAAATGCAGAATATTAATGTGAAATACTGAGTATTTAGATTATTTTAATTTGCTATAGTCAACACATACTTTTCTTTTCAAATTGAGGTAATATAGACATTAGAATTATTTGCTGATAGTGTTTCTGGCAATTACAACAATATTTTCTGGTGTTAATAGGTAGCCGCCCTATAATTCACAGACTAAGGCCAGTGGTTTTCTGGAAGAAGGGTTCACAGAGACTTATTAGCTTGCATGCCAAGAGAAATCTCACATAAAAATTTAGCTTTAAAATAGCCATCTTACATATTATGCTTAAATAAACATAAATTGTAAATTACTTCCCTTACTAAACAATAAATAAAAATATTTTAACTTCTGAGTTTCATTTCCATTTCCATAATCACTGGTGGCCACTATCTGGAAATCACTTCATAAAGAAAATTATCTATGGACTAATTTGTAATGAAACCAATTTTTTAAATAAATTAGTTTAAGAGTGTCAAACACAGAAGCACCTGGGTAGTCAATCAGTTAGATATCTGCCTCTTGATTTCGCCTCAGGTCATGATCTCACAGGTTGATGAGATTAAGCCCCACATCAGGCTCTGCACAGACAGTGC
Organism: Cryptoprocta ferox; assembly: GCA_028646485.1. NCBI lineage: Eukaryota > Metazoa > Chordata > Mammalia > Carnivora > Eupleridae > Cryptoprocta > Cryptoprocta ferox. Next base: position 21,956,386 of record CM053573.1, read on the forward strand.
AGATCCTGCTTAGGATTCTCCCGCTCCTGCTCCTGCTCCCTCCCTCTCTCTCTCTCTCTCTCTCTCTCTCTCTCTCTCTCTCTCTCTCTCTCTCTCTCTCTGCCCTTCCCCATTCATGCTCTCTCTCCCTCTATCTCTATCTCAAAATAAATAAATAAACTTTAAAAGGGTGAAAAACAGCTAGATATTTTCCTAAATTAGACTATTCACTATTACACTGATATCACATCAAAGAGAATAACAGATAATCTTTGCTAAATTTAAAAATATCTAATCAATATTGAAATTTAGCAAACCACATTTACCTTAATGTGCCTCCACTATGAAGCATGCTCTATATTAAGATCTCGGAAGATTACAAAAATAAAAAATCTACTAAAACCATACAAAGACTATATGACAACATTCGACATGCACATTTACAAATAAAGATAATGAAATTGTGTGTGTGTGTGTGTGTGTGTGTGAGAGAGAGAGAGAGAGAGAGAGAGAGAGAGAGAGATGGAAGGAGAGAGGGGGAATATATTTAATAAATGTTAATACATATTGAGGTAAAAGTAATCAGTTAACTTAGCAAAGATTTCTTTCAGAACATTAAATATGGTTCAGATTTACCTGCTAATTCCATTGACCATCATTGACTGCTTGCATAGTAAAGGTCTACTTAAAGAGTTTCAGAAGATGCAGAGATTTGGTCTACCAAGATCAAGATGATCTAGATTACAACATAGAAGAGTAATTCTTGCCAATTATTATATTATACAAATGAACCTATTCTGTTATCATTTCATAATGCACGGTAATTATACATATGTTATATATATTATATTATATGTAATTAATCTATTCAGGTTCATTTGTATAATATAGTGTGTAAAATCAGAAAAAAAGTGTAGTAAAATCAAAAGGCCAAGCGCTCATTAAGTTCTATCTTAGAATTTGGGAAGTAGATGGGGCGCCTGGGTGGCTCAGTCAGTTAAGCATCGGAGTTCAGCTCATGTCATGATCTCACGGTTCATGAGTTCAAGCCCTGCATTGGGCTATGTGCTGACAGCTCAAAGCCTGGAGCCTGCTTCGGATTCTGTGTCTCCCTCCCTCTCTCTCTCTCTCTGCCTCTCCCTGGTTCTCACTGTCTCTGTCTCTCTCTCAAAATAAATAAACATTTAAAAAATTTTTAGGGGAGTTTGAGGAGCTCAGTCGGTTAAGTGTTTGACTTTAGCTCAGGTCATGATCTCGTGGTTTGTGAGTTTGAGCCCTGCATCAGGCTCTGTGCTGACAGCTAGCTTGGAGCCTGGAGCCTGCTTTTGATTCTGTGCCTCCCTCTCTCTCTGCTTCTCCCCTGTTCAGGCTCTAACTTAAAATTAAATAAACATTAAAAAAAAATTTTTTAGCAATTTTTTAAAGAATTTTGGAAGTGGTTGAACCCAGGAGCCATCACTTTAGAGTGGGAGTCCAGTGAATAAAGTAACATGTGAGGCTCTATTACCAATTAGCTTGCATGACTCTGGGGGATTTACTAAAACTTACCATGTCTCAGGATGGCATTTTGTTTATTAGGATTAATACCCTGTCTAGTCTTTAAAAATCATTACAGCAGGTTAAAAAACAACTCAATATAAAATGGCAAATACAAAATTAAAAATGGCAGAAAAAATAAATGGTAAAACTAATGGCACATGTTACTTATCAGCGTGACTCAAGAGAGGTAATGTATTTGTAAAGTAGTTTTAAAAGCATCAGTTCTAATATCTCTAAGATTAATGTTCAATCAAATGGAAACACAGACTGGAAATTTTTTTGCAAAGAATGAAGCGCTATGCTGTTAAAATATTTCTTAATGTAGGTGTATTTTAATTCCACAGAAAATGAAACATTCAACATGAAACACGTCTCTATCAACTTAGTCCATGCCATTATCTTTTTAGATTAAATATTAATACATTTAGGTAAATGTATTTTGTTAAATGTATTAATGCTAATATTTCTCAATTAAAATTATTGTGATGAGTTTCTTGTCATTCAATTAATATAACTTTTGAAGTCCACTGTATCTTTATATTTTTGCATTATGTAAATTTCAAACATTAGCTGCTAAGTTTAAATGTATCAACATTTCTCTGACTTATCAATTAACAATACTGAATCATCTCTTCTGAGCTCTTCACAGAACTAATATGTTCTTCAACTTATCTCCTTTACCATCACGCATTGTAAAGTATACTTGGGGTCGGAAAAAAAATAACTCTTAAAAATGTCCTCATCCTAATCCCCAGAACCTGTGAATGTTGCCTTACCCGGTAAAAGAGAATTTGCAAAAATGATTAAAAATCTTGAGATGGGGAGATTATCCTGGTTTATCTCTATGGACTCATTATCATGGCAAGGGCCCTTGTAAAGAAAAAGGGAGGTGGGTGATTCAGGTGAAGATGTAATAGAAGAAGAGAAAACAGAGAGGGAAGGAGAGGGAGGGAGAAATGTGAACATTCTACACTGCTGGCTTTGAAGACGGTGGAAGGGCCATGAGCCAAGCAACTGCAGATGGCCTCTAGGAGCTAGGAAAGGAAAGGACACAGATTCTCAGAACCTCAAGAAAGAACACAGTCCTGCTGACTTCTTGATTTTAGCCCAATGAGACTCCTGACCTCCAAAAGAGTAAGACAAAAAAATCTGTGTTGCAGGGCACGTGGGTGGGTCATTCAGTTGAGCATCCAACTCTTGATTTTGGGTCAGGCCATGAACTCAGGGTTGTGGAATCGAGCCCCATGTCAGGTTCTATGCTGAGTGTGGAGCCTACTTAAGAGTCTCTCTCTCTTTGCCCCTCTTTCTCACTCGCACTCTCTCTCTCTTTCTCTGAAAAATAAAATAATAAAAAAATAAATAAAGCTGTATTGCTTAAGCCACTAACTCTGTGGTAATCTGTTACAGCAGCAATAGGAAACTAACCTCTTGAAGTCAAAGACATGCTCTTTGAAGACAGGTTACCTTGTCTTGATATTTAGAAAAGTCACTTAAAGTATCTGAGTACTGTTTTCATATTCTGAAAATGGTTCAGTAATAATATTTACCTTGTAAGGTTAGGTTTAGGTTCAAGTGAGATAATATATGTCTACTGTTTAGCACAGTGTCTAGGATAGTTAATGCTCAAAAAACATAATTGTATTTTCACAGACTTTTTCCCAAATATTCAGTATCACTCCCTTCCCTCCATCATCATGAAGGTATTAAGAAATGAGAGTTGAAATTGTAGTCAAAGGAACATAGAGCCAAGGCTGTGTACAATCAGGTAAACAAGAATTTTGAAAGCAAACAATTACAGTTTTTGAATTCCAGATTCTTCCCTTCTCAATTGGACAATCTTGGACAGGTTATTTGCCTTTTCTGAGACTTAGTTTCTAAATTGGCAATTTATGTAAAATAAACATTCCTCATAGATTTACTATTAGGATTCATTCAAAGTAGCTTACAGAACCTAGGATATAGTATTGTATTCACTTAATGTGAATTTTCTTACCTTCCATTCCTACTCAGCACGAATGATGTGAATGCCCACAAACCATGTAACAAAAGTAAAGCAGATTCATACAGATGAAGATATGGAAGCCCAGAGAAATTAAGTCAGTGATGGATGTGAACCCAGGAATTTTGTTTTCAACCCAAGCAGTGTCTTTTCATTAAATCACATTTGGCTAGAATAGAATATTACCAATCATCCATAGAATTAAAGCAAATCAGGTAACACTGTTCTTGAATGTTGCTGACTTTCACCTCCAGCTAAAAAGCAGGGAGCTCTAGAAACTAAAATACCATGAATAAATATGTAATACAATTTTTAACAGGTAATTTTTATTAAAATTCCATGAAATTTGTTGAACATTTAGATTAAAAGCATAGGACAATTTAAAAAAGCAAATGTGATGCTGAGAAAACTTTTAGTCTATGAAGATAATTATTTGCTTTCTAATTCTGAAAGCTAACACTCTTGTTAAATATGCATTAAATACAAATTCACTGTCCTGAGTTCTCCTGTCCCTACATTTGTTTCAAGCTGACAACCTCAAAAGTTAATCGCAGACATAGATTTGGCAGGCATCCCAGCACAGAAAAAAGGATGTATGGATTCAAACTACTTTGCATTCTAGTCACAAAGAGCACACTAGCAACATGACAACTAAGAATTTTACATCAGAAAGAATCTATTGTTCTCTGATTGCCTGTGATTAAGTCAAAATATACCTTGACCACCATCACCCATTACCTCTGGAAAATATAACAATTAAAGTTTGAGGCAATGTAGGAAGTCAAAATAGAAGGAAAAAGAAAATTGCAAATATTTGTATAAAAGCACACCTTCATTATTGAGTTTTTAATATCAAAGTGCATTGATTTGTATTTATGTATGGGTTACAACCACAACCTTTCTACAGAAGCTATACTTCACTCATCTCCCTGTACTTCTGAGTCCACACTTCGAGACAGCCAAAGAAGTGCTATCTTTTCATTCCAATCAACAGTCTCTTTCTCCCATACTGAATTTGAACAATAAAAGTAATTTTAAACATTCTTACTTATAAAAAACGTGGATTATATATTTCTGATGGTAGATTACATAATTTTAAGAACTTTACTATAACATTAAATATCTTCCACTGTATATACATGCGCGCGCGCGCACACACACACACACACACACACACACACACAGGTTTTGTCTCCCTATGCTCCAGGAGAATATTAAATACAATCAGGTAGACTCATATAAGACACTGATTTTTATTTAACAGTATTAGTATATTATTGATATGTCCTACCTATATATGTATTGTCAAAGACAGTTTGGGCATTTTGTGTACACATTTAATATGTTTGTCTTGCATAAGTCTGCATATTATATGGCACTGTCTCATTTTAATTCAGTTAAAGTAGTCTATGCTGCAGTTTTCTGTCCCTGATTACATGCAGGCTGCACACCAAAGTTTTCTGGCAATAACGATGAGATGCTGGGAAGATTAAGAACAGTGACAACAACAAAGTGACCTCAAATATGACTCGAAGTCATTTAGACTGAAGGTCTGTTTGGGAAATGTGAATCACTGTATTTGGTTTTCACTCAAAAGAGCCGGCGAGGCCTCATTAAAGAATCTAATAAGTAAATAGTTTCACACAACATAAATTTTTGAATTGGATTATGAGTTTAACATTATTTGTTCAATAACAAGATGATTGGAATTGGGACTCACATCACTTCAAAAGAATCAAAACAACAAATTTGGTACCTATGAAAAATGTCAAAATTGTAAAGCCAATGAGCCAATGAGCATTAAGAGATATCTTAGCAAAAACCTTGTACACTCTAGAAACTTAAGAAATAAATACAATTCAGTGAAAAAGGCACTGTAAAGAATTATGTATTTATATTCAGAAACCACTTTGGTCTTTTAAAATTATTAAAATAACTAGGAAAATAATGTACATAACACAGGATTTGCTCCTGAGTAATTAAAAGGAAGTGCAGAGGGCTCAAATAATGTCAGTTTTTTGACACATTTGTAATGTGACACATCTGTAACATGAACTCACCATATGTGTTAAACTAGGAGAAGTATTTTTATTCAGTTCTTCCCTTGTTATAAAGCGAGCTTGAAATAAAACTACATTCTCATTTCCACAATTGAAGAAATAATTCTAAAACTAAAAGCAGACTAGTTAAATAACATAATGAAATTATGTTTTGATATTATGTCCATGTTTAAAAACTGTTTCCATATTTGAGAGTTTGGTTATAATGAGAATAATTTATTGGAACACCCTACCTAAGTGTTTTCTCTATTGAAAACTTAAAGCTCCCTGAGGGAAAAGACACAAGTTTTATTCATCTCTACAAACTAATTTATATCATTATAATATATGATATATTATCGTATCAAAATAACAGAAAAAATCAGACAGTTGATTCTCCAAAAAACGCCTTAAAATAAGTAAATACATAAGGAAACTCATACTATCTAGCAATGGAAAATATACAGTATTATCCCAGATTACCTATGGTCAATTAAAAAAAAATTCAAAACTTAAAAAAATAAGAAAGCTGCCATGCTTAAACACTGTTATAGAATGAAAGTTAATGTCCTTCCTCCCCCCATCCCCCACCATCCTATCTGCCTCAAATTTAAATGTTGAAACCCTAATCCCCACTGTGATGATATTCTGAGGTGAGACCTTTAGGGTGTGATCAGATAGTGAGAGTGGAGCCCTCATTAAGGGGATTAGTGCCCTAAGCAAAGAGGCTGAAGTGAGCTTTCTAGCCCATTCTAGCAATGAGGACACAGTAGGAAGATAGCTTCCTGAACTAGGGAGCAGGCTCTCACCATACACTCAATCTGCTGGTGCCCTGATCTTGGATTTCCCAAGATTTCAAGAGAACTTTCCATTCTGAACATTTAATCTCAAACTTCAAAATGTTTTTACACCTGAAACCTCCTCCTTTTCTCAAAGGAACTCTAGTTATCTCCAGGTAACTATTCTTCTCTTTGCCTTTAACACAATGTTAGAAAGTCAGTCAGCATGAACTTGCTCTACTTCCAAGCTTCACATTCATCTCTTTCTTAACCACCATCACCAAGATGAGTTTTCAGGAAGATTCCATGTTACACCAACACTTTCCAAGTTCTCAATGTCTTATTAAACTTATTTATGGACTTTAACCTTTTAAATGACTCTATGGCTTAGGTTAAAAAAACTTAAAAACAGCTTAGGTTATTCTCGGTCTCCTGTCATCATTCATAATTCAATAAAAAATAGTGACTGTCCTTGAACTTACTCAACTCTATCTTCATTATCAACTTGTTCAACACTCTCTGGCTAAGACTTCACATATACTTGTGGGTATACTTCACAAATCCACTCCGTTCTTCATTATCAACTTGTTCAACATTCTTTGGCTAAGACTTCACATATACTTGTGGGTATACTTCACAGATCCACTCCGTTCTTCATTATCAACTTGTTCAACACTCTTTGGCTAAGACTTCACATATACTTATGGGTATACTTCACAAATCCACTCTGTCTGTACCTGCTCTCTCATTCTGATTCACAACAGCTCACACGTCTAGTACACCCAGTTCATTGGCTCCATCCTACCAACACAGCATTCTCTGCCCTGGAAGTATGGCAGAACTTCTATTATTTTTCTTTTTCTTTAAATATATATATATATATTTGGGGGGGGGGAGAAAGAGAGAGGGAGAGAGAGAGAGAATCCCAAGCAGGCTCCACACTGGCAGCACAGAGCACAACGTGGGGGCCTGAACTAAGGAACCATGATATCAAGACCTGAGCTGAAACCAAGAGTGGGACACTTAACCGACTGAGCCACCCAGCCACCCCTCTATTATTTTTCTCTTAAAATGTCTCCTCCTTGTGAGAAAAAAAATTACATCACAGAAAAAACTCCTGGAAAATAAAATATACTGGTTTGATACCAAGTAAACTAAACACGTTTACTTCAGATGATATAAAGACTCTTCTTTTTAGTAACAGTGGTTTCAGTATTTAAAAAGCTAGGAATTTAATTCCTCCAAATAATCACAAAATATTAAATAAACAGGGGGATGCTCAGTATCCTGGAAATGTCTTCTCCGATATAAAGGTATTGCCACTCCTGGAGACAGACAACACATCACAACACCACTACTCTTTAATTTGTTAATCCTTTCCCTTTAGAATAAAGCACTATAATGGGTATTTAGATAAAATATTGGAAACAATCTAGTACATTTAAAATAATTTTTAAAGCACATGAAATTTTGGCCAAACACAATTTTTCCCCTAATATGAACTATTTAAAATTTTTCTACCTAAGTTGAAAGTCAATTTAGATTAAGCCATGCTACTTGCTAGCTGTCAATAAGAGAACAAGTCACTTATCCCTTTAAGGAATTTTTTTCCTTTTCATGCGTAAAATCAGATTGTTGGCTAAAATAATTTTTACCCCTTAACATATGAATGAATTTTTCAAATTTCTCAGTTTTTAATAGGAATTCTTGGAAAACACAAAATCTAACCATTTCTTTGCTCCAGGGAGAAGTGCATGAGAAAAAACAAGGTAACTGACCCCAACAATAATGCTACCATAAAGAACCAGTATGTTATGGGTGGCAGAATAAAACTAGTTGATTTTATAGTTCTTCCTGAGTCAGAGCTTCATTTCACTGTGTTGTTTCAATCAAATTCTCAGCACTTGGTGGACACCCATATAATCAAATTGCATTCACAGGTTGATATCACATTTTGTCACTTGTATGGAAATATCACATATTCTTTGTATTATTGCTTTGGGAATAAATGTATTATTACTGATGCTAGATGGTAAATCCCTTGAGAAAGTGATCCAGGGCTTATATATTTTTTATTACCCATAGGCTTCAATGGCTGCAAAGATTTGACCAACAGGAATGAGAGCACAGTATACAAGCCGATTCTAAAAAATGCACTTGTGAGTTTTTCTGTTCATTATTCATCACTCTAGATTGTGTTTTAATACCTTCCTTTAATGTAAAAAGTCTAGTATCACTGGACTATCTAAAAATATAAACTAAGTAATAAACACTAAACAATGCTTAGCTCTTTGATTTATATCATATAAGCAAATTATATAGGTTAATACAATCTGCTCTGTCCAGGCCTCTTTCCAAGGATGACTATATGAAATGGTACTATTAAAAAAAAAATCTGGATATTTCTTAAAACTAGTACAGAAGTCATCAACTATTAAACTGTTTAAAATTATCTGACCTGAGAAGTCATGCATTAAATCAATTTTAATCTTCCTTCTGCATAATAGTATGGTATAATTTGATGATTTAATAATAAAAATTATATATCCCATTTTCCCTTTTGCACCTTTATCCATAAAACTCTAAATTAAATGCAACTTTAAATGCACTAAGATAGCTAGTTTATTTTTTAACATAGCTAGTTTAGATTTTTATGTTATTATCTTTCTTGTCTCTCATGTTCTCATTTAGGTTTTAGGAGTACATATGTGTATATATCTTTCAGTGTGGCCATAGATAAATTTTCACATATGCAGGCTATAAATCTTAACACACTTTAAAGTAAATTAAATATTCAGGAATATTTTATTTTAAATCATAGACATTTTTAGGATGGCTAATTTCTCCTGCTTTAGCTTTTAGTGTGCTTCTGTTATTGCTGTTTTGATTCTTTAATTACCGTAAGATATATATTCATATACAAATCATTTCTGACTTTCTGACCTTTTTCCTGTTAAAATTGAACTGAAAATAAAAGACTATAAAAATTTTAACATTTGTTTCATCACAGTGAAACATTAAAAATAATCAACCAAAGATTACTCAGAAATTATCAATACTCTATAATATTACATGGACACAAATGGACTATTTAGAAGATGATGATGTTTAAAATATTTTGTAATTATTTCAAAATATAAATGTATAGAGTATTCCTTGGACACAGTTAGTTCTCAGAATAAATTAACTTTGGTGTAACTATTAACCAATATAATGTTTTAGTAATAAAATAATTCAAATATTTATCTGGATGGTGCCATTTGAAAAGTCATTCCATATTTTTTATAGCTGAAATAGATTTTTGCTATAGAAGATGAAGAGTCAGGAAAACATTGAACAAATTTAGGTAGGTGGGGAATACACATAAGTAACTAACAGGAAGATAAACTTCTAGGTTTCTGACTAAATACTTACTATTATACTTATAGCATTATACCAAATGCTTATATATTCTTACTTACTTATAGAAGATATACTTATATCTTCTCTAAAAATTTATAAGAGAAATCACTGAGAAGGAAAAGCATAAATATTTCTTATTAAGTTACTAACCCAAGCTACTGAATTAATACAAATAAAAGAGGCAAAACCTACGAGTTTAATATTTAAGCATATATTTTTGAGAACTTTTTTTTTAAAGTTTATTTATTTATTTTGAGAGAGAGAGAGAGAGACCACAAGCTAGGGAGGGGCAGAGAGAGGGAGAGACGGAATCCCTAGCAGGCTCCACACCATCAGCGCAGAGCCCTATGCAGGGTTTGAACTCACGAACTGGAGATCATGATGTGAGCCGAGCTCAAGAGTCAGACACTTAACTGCGCCACCCAAGTGCCCCAATTTTCAGAGAACTTTGAAGCAACTGTAATTTATATTTCCACAAAACTGTTCTAATCAAAGTATGTGTTTATCTCTTTTTTAATGTTTAGTTCTATATTTTGAGAGAAAGACACAGTGTCAGTGGGGGAGGAGCAGAGAAAGAGGAAAGGGTGAGAAATCCCAGGCAGGCTCCTCTCTGTCAGCACAGAGCATGATATGGGGTTTGAACTCATGACCTGAGCCAAGATCAAGAGTCGGATGCTTAACTGACTGAGCCACACAGGTGCCCCTGTGTTTACTGTTTTTAAAACATACTCTTTTAAAAGAGTAATATTCTATAACATTTATCAGTAAAATACACTCATTTATAACAGCCCTCACAGCCAAACACTTATCTATTTCATTTAACACAAATTCCTTTTGTACAGTTTTAAATTCTACTTTTATTATAGATATAAACGGTAGCATAAGGGTATAACTTATTTATTTTTTTCAATAAGCATTTACTAAGCATCCACTATGTGCATCACAGTAACATAAAGCTTTTGTCTATAAGCTTAGAATCTGATTTAGAAGACAAGATTAATGAAATTGAAACACTTATAACCCAGGATAATATAAGACTATGAATGAACAGTACTAATCTGTATTCTACTGGTTTATAAGAGAGAAACATAGTTTGGAGTAACTAAAAAAGGTTTCAAAAACGAATCAGGGTTTGAGTTTCATTTTATATGCTAAATTGAGGTAAAGAGAGAGAATTCAAAACTGCTAGCTCATGAAGGGTCTTAAAAGCTATCTCTAGAAAAATATTCTGGAATTTCTATTGGGGGATCAAATCAATCCTTCTACTCTTGTAAACATAATCACAATACACTCATTGTCCCCTCTTTTGTATTTCCATTTCTTTCTCATACGTCTACACACTGAGCCTTTATTATCGTGCCGCTATCTGGCTGTGACTTCCCACTCAGTGACTGAGCCGTCCCTCCCTTGACACGGAGTGCAAGAGTGAAGAACCAACATGTCACTATCAGCTTTGATATTCAAATAGCACTTTTAAATAGAGCGTGGCAGAATGGATAGCTCTGAATGCTAGTATTTTAGAGTCAAAATCCAGGCACTTGTAGGAAAAGAGTATTTTCATAACAAGTGTCCCTTTAAATATCAGTAATTAATGACTCAGAGGAAAGAGGTTATAAAAACTAATGCCCAGAAAAAAAAAAAAAAAAAAAGAGTGGACCTGCTATAAGGATAGCTTGTCCTTCCCTAAAAAAGAGAAGAAATACAAGCAGTTATTGGGAAAGATGAAAACAGGTGACTGCCAAGTGTCTCTGAGAGAGTTACCTTTTACTTCTTTGTGTTGTAAGTCTTGGTGGGACCTAGAAGGCAACTGGCTAGCTTGCCCTGCCATCCCCACCACCATAATCTCTACTACCATCGCCACTCAGAGATTTGAGAGCAGAATGGTTTTTTTTCTTTGTTCTCCATCTGCAAGCTTGCAAAGATCACCAGCATGACTGGCTACAACAGGGAACAAAGATTGGTAAGGTCAGTTGGCCCCAGAGAGCCCAAATTGTGCTCCTCCCTCCAGGTCTTCACTGACTCTACTGTGACATCCAAGATATTTAACAAGTATGTCTATAATTCCTTTATTACGATGCAGATACGAATCACCTTGGCAGGGGGAGAGGGATGTTGAAGACCACTAAAGCTTAAACCAGAAAACCCAGTAGCATAGGGAAACACCACTAGCTAGGTCATGAGGGAGGAACTGCTAAGTCTCTGAGCATAATCAGAGTCAGTGGGAGCTGAGGTGGAGCTTTATTCAACAGTGTGGGAACCACTGATCATGCTGTGGAAACAGACTATATGAAATATCAGTGTTAGAAGAGGCCATCGAGAAGACATGACCGCCAGCTAAACAACAAACTGGACCTGGGCAATCCGAGGCTCCCTCACCTCCTCCCCAGTCCTTAGAATATGCACTCTGCCCACTGTTCCCACAATGGAAGCCACTTTCTAATATGTAGCCTTGAGAACAATGTTTTGGTGAGACCATATGGATAGTATAAGTGACTCCACCCAGTTAAGGGCTCTATATAAACTTTTAAGATTGTGGCAGGTGGGTACAGTGTCTATGGCCACTCAAGACAAGCCTTGTCTGTAAATTTAGTAAACCCAACACGTACCAATCTACCTCTTTCTTCGGTCTCCTCTTACCCTCCATGTATGTGGGCCAGATTGCAAACCAACAGCCAATAGTACAGACACTGCCTAACTTCCAGGCAGAACCAAGAGTCATACTTGAGTTAAGGATAGATATGAGGAGAGAAACACACAGGACAATAAGCTTCCACCTAAATCCAGATACAAGTCTGAGTAAGGTTATGGGAAGAAAAGGAAGCCCTTGGGAGGGAGACAGAACTTGGCACTAGATTTAGACAGTTCTGAGTTGCTCACATAATAAATGGTGTAATTATCCTTAACTCCTCATGGTGCATCAGTTGTGAAGCCCTGCACCATGAAAGCAGCAGCTAACAAAGAGAAGCAGCGACCCCAGATATCATGAAGGTCCCAAATGCCACTCTTACCAGCTGCCATCCACCCTTAGCAATGTGTGGGAAAGCTAAACAGAATGCAATCAATGGTACAGTGACAACCCAGCTTTCCATAACTAATAATTACCCCCCAAAAAATAGTCTGACATCTTACCAGAACATTGTTTGCCACAGAGCCAGATTCTCTTCAGAAACCTTCCAAGGAAGGTTGGTTAATAAATTTAAAAAAAAAAAAACCCATACAATTATATCTTGGCTTTTTAATACTATTCATAATGATATAGCTAATAATAATTGAACACTTACTACATTAGTAGTGCTATTAATACCCCCATTTTACAGCTGATAATAGTAAAGAATACCGAAATGAATCACTTGTTTGTGAGCTCTCATTAAGCAAGTGAGTGAGCAGGATGTGAATTCAAATCTGCCGGAGTTCAGACTCTGTGCTCTTCACCATCACACAGCCTCTGACATGAAAACATATTTTGAAGGCTCAAAGCATTTGCATACCCACAAATCAAAATAACAATTTTTTGCAAGTAACATTAACAAAAATTTTCCTTTGACGTGAGAGGGAAAGTAAAGATATTTAGATAGATAGCTCTAAGTAGAGATCTGGGCTTTACGGATCTGGGCTTGGGGTATGGAACAGAGCTGGAAATAAAACACAGATGTTGAGTTATTTCTTGAAGGCATCATTTGGGCTACAGGATCCAAATTTATTCACAGGAAACCACTACCAACTTGTGCTTGGAAAAGGGTTTTGCCCCAGCACTAAGCAGCCATTGGCCTCAGTGCCTGGAAATGCCATGTGCTGGCACAAATTCATTTAGTACCCAACCATTCAGGCAGAATGCTTCAACAACCAGCCACGCGATGTGAATTCTGAACACTTCTGAAACAATTTTGACTGGTGTCACCAAACCGTACTAAATAAAAGAATATCAAAGAAATCTCTTAAAAAGGGACCGTTCAAAGCCATTTATAGGAAAAGGAAAGCTGCTCTCAAAATACTTTTCATCTCTGTAAAGCCATAAACCAGTCTATGATAAAGTCAATAGAAACTATTTAATTTGAACACTATTACCTGGCTGCAAATAAGTAAATTCAGTTGTACTGAATACCTGCAAATACAGAAATGCTTTATATGAAAAACATTAGCAACATATCTCACAAAAGCTCTTTACACAAATGAATTTGTTCTCTGTCATCAGAAATAGAAGCAGATTATCTACTTAGCAATCCTCAAAAGGGACACGGTTATCAAACACAGATACAAGAGAATTTGTAGCTACAATTTTATGATCCAATCCTTATTGTGATATTACAAATATGTTAAACAATTTGTTCAGCAGCTTTGAAACAAATGTTATAACTCAGTTGTACAGTACGATGTAAAAAAGAGCATAACACTGCTAGAAACCCAGAAGCCTCATGTCTTCAGCTACAAATTGGGGAAAATGAAAATGAAGAATTCAAGCATGTGCATGCATTTCAATCACAGTCCCTGAGTTGGAACCAAAGCATCCATGCTCCAAATGCTGGTTTTATCTATATTCAGGGAATGTCTTTTGATGGAAAACATCATAAATTATGAATGTTTGTGTGCTGGGAGATTGTTTTAAAAAATAAGGTGGGAGAGATGTTTAGATGTTCATTTTGTGTAACAGAGAGACAACAGATATTGTTTTGTAGTCTTGAGAAATTAAACACTAGCTAATTAGTCTTGAGTTACACAAAGTGTGAATAATAAGTCCAATGTTTTAGCATGGAGTACATTTTCTTCTTAGAGGCAAAAAACAGCAAAGAACAAATCATTAAAATATTCATGAATTTCAGCCCTAATGAAAACAATGGAACAAACAGAACAAGCATTTTGACACAGCATGGAGTGATGCAATGATTTTCCAAAGTATGTGTGTGTATATGTCTGTGTGTGTATATGTCTGTGTGTGTATAACCTGTGTTATGCATACATGGGTTTTATACATATATATATGAGTATGTGTATATACATATATATTCCTACACACAGAAATTACATATAAAATTATATATATATAATTTTACATTTAACCATTCATAAAAAAAAAAAAACAGTGTTAGTGAGAATACCTGGCATAGAGAAGAAAAAAAGCAGAATGGCTATCTAAGAAAAAGTTATAACAGAGCAGGGACATAGTTTAATACCCGAAGCATCTCAATCTCTCTCCTGCATAGTCTCGGGAAAAAACCATCAAAGGCCTGGAACTGGTGTGGTTCACAGCTTGGTCTAGCCATGTAGTAGATTAGTACCCTGATCAATGAGTCTACTCATTTCAATACATAGCCTGTCTCATCAATCAATATCAAATCAATATTCTTTGTTTTCAGTTTCCACTTTTCCCTCTAAAGAAGACCCTAACCTACATTTCTATTTTTCATCCAACTTTTCCAGAAATCAAATATTTTTTCTTGGCCTCCTTAAATTTGAGAACATTATTCTCCTATTTTGGAAAAAAAATAAAAGCAATGAAATATATTTCCTTTAAAAATTAGCTTCTTATATATCATAAGCTTATGGAGGACTAGTCAGGTTTATGTACTTTGTTTTATCCCATATCTATTACCCTACCCCTGCCATACTTTGACCACAGTCCTCAAGCGTTATATGGTGGGAAGCACTCAGACCCTCATATTCAAAGTAAGCCTTCATTCAAATCCCACTTTGGCCACGTCATAGCTATGTGACCTCAGGTAAACTCCTTTATCACACTATTTCTTAATTTCATTTACCTGTAAGTTTTTTAAAGATATTAAAAGATGTGTAAATACAGATATTAAATAAGATCAAGTACAATAGCTTTCTTAGGAGATTTTCCATGATACAGCCTGTGCACAAAGGAAGTCAGTATCCTCGTCTACCATTCTTAAACTTAACAACAGTAAAACTATGCACAGTGTTAACAGCTTCCTTTGATCGTGGCCTGGCAGAAGAAGATGACACTCTTGCCAGCCAGCTGAGGGGCCAACCAGACTTTGCCACTGAGCAGCTCCGGGCGTTTGGCAAGTCATCTAACCACTTCAAAATCTGTTCATATCTCCTTCTATAAAACAGAATCATCCTCACAAGTCAGTGTGAAGACTTAAAGTAGATCACACACACAAAGTACATTAAAATGGCACACTATAAGTGCTTAAGAAATACCGACTTCTGACGTAGTTTACCTTGTCAAAAAGGGCCCTTTCCACATGCCTGTGGCAGACACAGGCGACCACTGCACCCTACAGCCTCTCCCTCACCGTCCTTACTGAATGAACACTGACATTGACTGAACAGTCATAAGCTTCCAGGGAGACTGACCTTCCGCTCAGCAACAGAAAGGAGTGGATTAGTCAGGGGAAATCACGGTGGTATCATTCTCCTCACCAGCCATACATTTAGGGGAGTTCATATGATACAATTCTAGCCAATGAGAACTGAGGGAAGTCTGCTGGATGACATACAAAAATTCATCTTTTTTTAGTAAGGAGGCCAGTGAAATATTTATTTATCTTGCCTAACTTCAGATGTTATTGCTGAAGAACGTGATGCATGAAACTGTTGCGCCACCTTTCCTCCATGAAGTCAAAGAAAAATAGCAAAAAGACAAGGAGAGACACGAAGTCCAAACCTGCCTCCAGATGGTTTCTTAAATGCTACAATAGATTTTTATTTTTAAGCCATTTTAAATTTGTCCTTCTCTTCTTTGCCCCTAAAAGCATCCTAAACTGATGTAATTTCATTATGAAAGTATTCAGTAAGTTAACCACAAACTGATGACTTCTTGAATTATTAATAATTATAGTGTTTCACCATGAGAAGCCATTTAAAATATAGCTTATATTTAAATATTAATGTTATATAGTCTTTAATGAATTATACCAACCTGGACAATCAAACCTCCCCACTTTGTAACCGCCACGAACCCAATATTTCCAAATCTTGTTGGTTCTCCTTCTCATTCATCTTTTAGATCTCTAAAAGATTTACTCATTTGCTAATTGGTATTTGCTCACATAGAATTTGGCCATTCAAAAAAAATGGCCAGAAACAGTGGTGACAACCTGAAACTAGAGTCACTCCTAATAATTCCCTTCTCCCTTCGGCCATTTCTTGCTACTGCAAAGGTATCATGTTTCAGTCGGAGAAATGAGTAAAGTTTTAGAACCAAATATTAACCTAATTTGAATTTCAAGTCCTTTACTTACTAGATGCCACTTAACATTTATGAAATTTGGTTCCCTCATCTGTAAAATAGTAACTTCAGAATTCCTATATATGTTGTGAATATAAAAATGAGGTAACCCTTATGAAAGTATCCTGCAGGATGACTGCAGATTTTTTTTTTTCTGACAAATACTGTCCCCTTTACCAAATTCTAACCAGGCTCCACTGGGCCCTCTTCTCAGCAAGGCCTCAACCCTGACCTATAAAGATTTGAATGAAACACTAACATTCTTTTTAACAGGTCAAGACTGCATCCCTGGGATGACTCTAAACCCCTTAAAGTAGCTGCCTTAGAAAACTCAACACTGCCAAAAGAGTTTACTGTTAGTTCCAGCCTAGACCTCAAGATAGGACCCTGTCTCCCAGCCTCTGTGGAGTGCTAGGAGCCTAACTTTGATAATCATCAGTTAACAACCCAAGTGGGTTTCAAATAGACCAAACCACCCCTTCCTGCTTTTTGTAATTTTTCACTTCTCTTACTCCACTGAACCGCCAAACATCTCCCTCCCTATTCTCTATTCTCCTTTTAAAATGCCCGGTCACCTCTACACAAATCAAAGTTGAGTTCAGCTCACACTGGGCCCTTACCCTACTGAATATAGTAGTATACTTCATTCTGATTAAAATCCGTCCTTAACCACTAGTGTCTGGCTTTGTTAATCTCTGACACTTCCTTCATTCAATTAACTCATTAAATATTTAAAAACAGACACTGTTCATTGAGGACACAAGGTTGTGTGTAATCACTCTCTGTTTTGTCAGGCATCTTCTCTCCGTGTATGCATATAACTGTCAGACTTTATCCCAGCTCTTCAAAGTCTGACCCTACCACCCACTTCCTCATTACCTTTCAGCTGATGAATTATCCTTGAAACAAAACAGCAATTGATCTTTACTAATAGCATTTACTTTCCTTTCTCATTCTCAGCTCCCTGCATGCCTTTCTGCTCAAGTAGTCCGAAAGTGTTCTGGAGTCACAAATACTAAGACAATTTACACTTCTTATGACAATCTCTCTTTTCCCATCACACATCCATGTGCAGGAACATCACCTGAGATATAGAGACTTTTAAATCAGGTACTTTCTGAGAAGCAGCCGCACAAGAAGAGACAGTGAAAGTTCACTAACAAGTAAGTCCCCTTCCCCACCCAAGTCAGTAAATTTAATCCTTTGATTCCTAGCAGGAAGGAGATACATTCTGCGTAAATAAGTCATCGTTCACCAAATAATCTGTATTCATGCACAGTGTAGGATGGAGGGCATTTTAAATAAAATGTTTCATACAATAGAAATGAAACAGGGACTTGAAAGAGAAAATACATTAGCAACTTAGGGTACTTCATAATCGCTCATGACTCTGTACTAAGTGTTATTTAAATATCATGAGAATAGTAAAGTTGATACTTCATATCCACTTTGGACACAGCAATGAAAGTTTTCGAAAGCATGGAGAATGGCATAATATCTATCATTTAATAAACTGTGCTGAGTTTTGTTCCTAAATTGCAGACCACACCTGATCCCCACAGAGGTAAAATGTATTACCATAGGGCTTATGAGAGGCCTCGGAACTAAAATGACTCACATAGATAACCAATTAAGGTGATTATAAACTATGTCAAATTTGAGGGGGGTAACAAAAGTAAAAATGGATGAATCAGAAGTAGTAATAAGCTCTCTAATTGCAAGCTGTGTTCCAAGTTAAAAGTGGCATATACAATACCGGTAACATTAGTGGATAAATGGAAGGCAGACAAATAAATAGGTGATAAAGACATTCTAGAGTATCTGAAAATGTATTCTGTCCAATTAACTTAACTGTCTTACCACTGAAGTCAGACAGAAAAAAAACATCATAAACTCCTGACAAAACATGGCTACCAGGCAAGAGAAAATTTTTTTAGGTTAAACCGAATTTCATTTTTTCAAAAAGAAAACAAAACCCAAGTGCCTATGAAAACAATAAGATAAAATACTCTTATCTTGCTTGTCTTCTATACATACAGTTTAGCATCGGTTTCCAATAATCATTGACTGAATAATCAACTTTTAATTAACCCCAGGGGATTATCTTGATTTTTTTTTTTTTGAGGACTTTAAATACTCGTTCTATTGACAAATCAGACATTTACTATTGACAGTATCTAATCTGTTTAATTATATCATTATCAACATATTATATCTCCCTCATTTATTTCTATGCATGGAAGACTTTGAAACCTTAACCACAGAAAGGCCTCCTAAGTCTCAGATAAGGTTTCAAAAGAACCAATCTTATAGCAAGATTTAAAAGTTTGCTTTATTCTCAGTCTAATTTATTTTCAATGTAGGAGATCAGACAGGTCATCTTTCCTTTCCTTTTGAATTAAATAGTCACTGTGACTTGATCACTTTATAGCTACTCATATATTTATTGAAGGCCTATCACATGCAGTGGTGATGTAAACAAAATTTTTAAAACAAATACCTAGACCAACATCTAATACATTGCCAACAGTCAAAACTAAATATATTTTTAAACAGTTTGTTTTACTCCTGCTGGGTAACACTTTTATATTCATTTAGCACATTTTTACCAAACATCTACTATGTTCCAGGAATAAACATATGAATTTGATATTAGACAGTGAACTGTCTAGCCAAGTGCATTGTACTTAATGGGAAGCCACCATGGAAAGGCATTCTTGTTCTCGGGGAGTTCACACAAGGTCACAAGAGTTACAGCGAAGTCTGACATGCAGAATTCAGGTTTATTATCAAATATGATTGGGGCGTCAGCGTCTTGCACATTGACTGGTGATTAGTGTGTATTTGTTGAGAGAAAGAAAAATGTTTTCAGTGATGAAATGGCTGAGCTGAGTCTTGGGGGAAAAAAAAAGAATTGTCCAGGTAAGGGAAGTTAGGAAATGTGTAAAATATATACGAAATGTGTAAAATATATGGGCTGTGTAGACACAGGGCCCAAGTCTGGGAATTCCAGGAACAGTGCAAAAGTGTTTGGTATACATAATAACAATCATAAAGCTATGAAAACAGGATCCTGAAAATGAATAAAAGGTAGAAGTCTCCACAGTTCTATGTCAGGAACTCCCAAATAATTCAAGTGGAAGGCAGTCTTCCAAAATGAACAGCATGTGTCCTAAAACACAGCCCAAAAGTAACTTTGAAGAGCATAGTCATATAAAGTATGTACTGCACCACAAAGTTCTGAGAATTGCTCATAAACATGAGTAAGATATATTTCAGTAAAAGCGGAGCCATTACAATAGGAAAAAATGCTGCATGTTAGAATGAAATATTTCTATCAAGTCCTGGGCTGACCATTTTTTAAGTCTTTCTTCTTGGACAAGCAATTTGACCTCTTAAAGGTTTATTTTCCTCTTTTCTAAATCTACCTTTCAGGGTAAGTATGGGACTTCAAGTAGGTAAATTTAAGTTGACCATCAAAGTTTTTGTCTCAGTATATATTCTATACAATCTAAATAATATTAACACCAACTCTTTGATAATTCAAAAGTTTAACCTAGTTTAAAGTATTAGCATAAAATCTGTACAATAGGGTGAAGCCAGTGATTTTGCAATAAAGGGTATGAAAAAGGAGCGGATAGGATTGAAGATGTACTTAATTTCAGTTGGTGTTAGAAAATTATAAGTGTTCACCTAAGTAAATAAAAAAAGAAAATTTTTAAAAATACAGGTAAATTTGATCAGTACTTTGACAAAGATGATGGCATGTACTTCATGTTGCATTTTAATGTTCACATACTCAGTGTTTAACATTTCTTGCATCAGTGACACAAAGCTATCGCTATACCATATCGATGCAATCTCTGCTCAGGCAGTATATTCAATATTTGTCATTGGTAGATAATAATCAGAGAGAAATTAAGTAGGAAAGTCAATATAAAAATAATCAGAAAGAGTAGTATTGCAATTATTAGAAAGCTGGTTGGGAATAGACAAGTTACAGTATTAGAAAAACTGTCCACAAATCCTCTCATTAATACTTAGAATATAGTATAAGTGTGCTTATTTTCTTAAATTAGGATGTACTCTACTGTAAGGTTTAGCATTATGACATTGGTTTATTTTACAAGTAGTGGCATACATTTCTATGCTAACTTTGTATCTGCATCCCTGAAAAATGCTGGCAACTGCAAAGTTGTGCAGTAAAAAATATCATGGCTTATAGGAAAAGACAGTATGAGAGGTCAGAGCATTCCAAACCTACAGAACTGTATAACCAAGCACTAACAATAACCATAACAATCAATTAAAATACTAGCGCATATACTAGTGCGGTTAAATCTCTACTGATGTTTGCACCTAGCATTCGCATCTTCTTCCAAGATGCAAAGCCTGAAGGGCTTTCACTTTAAAACGAAAACTGTGATCCAGGGTGTAGCCTTTAAAAAAAATAAATAAATAAAAACAAATACATCATTTTAACACAGAAGAAAATGACTTTCCAGGTTTTTTTAGCCGCCCTCTCAATATTTCCAGATACATAGTATACTGGAAATCAAGATGGTTCT
Source organism: Cryptoprocta ferox (assembly GCA_028646485.1). Lineage (NCBI taxonomy): Eukaryota > Metazoa > Chordata > Mammalia > Carnivora > Eupleridae > Cryptoprocta > Cryptoprocta ferox. The sequence continues at coordinate 21,977,886 of CM053573.1, forward strand.
TAAACTGCGAAATGAACAAATACTTGCAGTAAAGGATAGTGTGTCAGTTGATTTTTCATATGTTTTATGAACACCTTCGTAGATTGCTAAGGCTTTCTCTTTAGCGATGGGAAAGCTTGCTCTTGATCCCTTAAGAAATTAATGAGCTGAAGAACTCACACATCGAGCTCTGCAATTCGTGCATCATCCTCTTATTAAACAATCGTGTATCGAAGAAACACACCAATAAACAAACTGAATTATATCTTGAATGCATAGGATGCTCCCTGACTACAACTTTTCATGTAGTCTTAATAGCTCAAGGCAAATCCGACACTCTCAATCTCAAAACATCATCTATCAAAGGTGATGTTATCAAGGATTAAATGAGACAATGGGTGAAAATGTCCAGCACAGCCCCCTCCCTCGAAGGCAAAAGGCACTCAAAAATATCATTTCCCTTGGACACTAACAGAAAAATGTCCAATTCTGTATATTTAATATCAAACTTTTTTAAAATTTTTGTTCTAGTTTAGTTATTTTTGTTTCCTTTTTATTTTCTTATTTCTTCATGGGTGTTTTTTTTTTTGTTTTCTTTTGTTTTGTTTTGCTTCCCCAGAATAAAAAGAAAAAGGATAGAAAAAAAAAAAAAGCTCTGGATAAGCAAAGAAAATGAATGAAGAATATATAATGAAAGCAAATTTGAGATTTTACCCAAAATTGCTCACATTAACAAAACAAATGATATTGGAGTGCAAACAGTGATGGAAGAACAAGGGAATGAAATTACGTAAAAGTGGAGAAAAATTCTGAAATTGACAAAGATCAACAGTCAGCCTTTCCAAAGTTACTGATGACATTTCTATCTAGATGCTCCATGGATACTTCAAACTCATACTTATCAATGTAGAAAATTACAAACAAGCAAAACAAAAATAAAAATAAAAATAAAAACACCTCTTGCCTAAAATAAGTGGTTTTATTTGCTTTCCAATTTCTACTAGGATTCTTTCTGTCAGATGGGTTTAAAATGTCAGGCACCACCCATCTTCCTCCCAATTTCCCAATTTAAATGCCTTATTAAGATCCATTAATTCTTCCAACAAAATGTGTGACATGCCCCCTCTCTCCTTTCTCATTTCCTTCTGGTCCACCCCATGCAAGCCAGGAGACTTAAAACAAAACTTTAATCATGTTCTTAATTTTTTTTAATGTTTATTTATTTTTGAGAGAGAGAGAGAGAGAGAGAGAGAGAGCAAGCCAAGGAGGGGCAGAGAGAAATGGAGACACAGAATCTGAAACAGGTTCCAGGCTCTGAGCTGAACCAACGAACCATGAGATCATGACCTGAGCCAAAGTCAGATACCTAACCGAGTCACCCAGGCGCCCCAATCATGTTCTTTTTCTGCCCAAACAATGGCTCCTGAAGATCTACAACAGAGCCCAGCTCAGCTTGGCCTTCTGGCCTTCCTGCCTCACAGTCCCACGAATACTTCCACAACTGAGTCCAACAACTCACCTTTCCAGACCCGTACGTTAATTAAATTGGATTAGTTTTGTCCTTTGAACACTTGGGGCATCCCTTCTTAAGACTTGTTCACCTGTTTTTAACACCTTGTATTATCTTCTCCATTTCCCATACTGAATCCCTTTCTGCTTTAGTGAATGGCAAGGCGGTGTCCTGGTTAAAAGGCAAGTCTTTGCACATGTCCTAGGTTCACATCTTTGTTTCCTGGCTGGGCAACCTTAGACAGTTTTTTAAATTTTCTATGCCTCACAGCCCTCAAGTGCAAAAGGGGAATATTAATACGATAAAAATTAGAGGGCTGTTCTATGTATTAAGCTAGTTAGTACATGTAAAGTGCTTACAATAGAGCCTGGCAGTTTAGCTTTTTCTAGGTACTTAATTCCTAATGGCTTACTTGGACTATTTAATTCTTAATTAATTATATATCCTTTGTCATTCTGCAACATTTTGTTGAACAGTTTATTGATCTCTTGTATGCTTATTTGGCTTTTATATTTTTTGCCTTCTCAACTAGCAAAGTTGAATTCTATGTACTACTCCTTCCACACACATGCAAATTTTCAAATAAATACAATAAATACATTAAAAATAGGCATTCAACCAGAAATTCCTAATTCCAGGTAACTACTAACTATAAATGATACAGGCAAACCAGGTAATTCCTCCGTACCTCAATTTATTCATCCATAAAATAAAGTTAATAGTCCCTTGTATTCTTGATGACTGTTTGTTATAAGGAGGTTAAATGTACTTTGAACTAGGAGATGGTGGGATTATACTCACTGCAAGCCCTGCACAAATATTTGTTCCTTGATTAACTGACAAAAGGGCACAAAATTTAAATATTACCATCACTTTGAGCTGAAGACATGTTGGATTAATTTTTTTAATCTGATGCAAAAATTTGGTGTTCAGAGAACTGAATTAAGAGTTTAGAGACCAGAGTTCTAGTTGCTAACTATTGTACTTTTCTGTTTGATCTTATCCTAATTGTGTCCCCATCCTAAGCCTCTCTGAGACTAATATCAACCTGGTGTTGGCCCATCAGAGGGATTCATGATACAGTAAGAAACCCATTCCTCAAGACCCTTTACTGCCATCTGCTGGAAAACTGGGAAAATAAATAGATATTCTATCACCACAGCTATGAGTGGCGCCCCCTGGAGTTGTTCATCACACAACCTATACAACCATTCCTAGGAATGCTGCTGAATAAGGTGTTGAGGCACTACAGACATTTAATAAATGCTTGATGAATGAGTAAATGATGAATGAGCCACCCGCATCAATGAATCAGATTACCTCTCCCCCCTCAACACTCTGTAATCACAGAGTAGTTTTTGATGACAAAAAAAAATCAAATAAGTGGAATGCTTTTAAACCCAGGCAGATTTATCTGTATTCATAATATAAGTTGACATAGTAGGGTCGAAATTTTATAGGAAGCCTACTATGTATCTATTATCACAATTATTCAATACAATTGTGGCAGTACAGCAGCTATCAGATATATTTATGTCAGATTTTCAAATAAACAAATGATGACTCTGAGAGTTTCAGCTGCTTCTTCAAAGTCAAGAGACTTAGTGATCTAAGCATCCTGATTTCAAATCCAATGTTCTTTCCCCTTCCCTGCTAGTTTTAATAACAAAATGGAGCCAAGAAAATTTCAACCACTGACCTGAAATTCTTAAAACTGTCATCTGTTGATTGTTATACATACTCTCAAAATTTCCTATCATACCTCTTCACTATTTAAATTCAGACAAGTCTGCTTCATGACATCATAACTTTCTAAAACGGCTGATAATGGACGTTTGATGAATTGCTAGTGGCATAAATGAGTATGTGACACCAGGAAGTGCATCAATAGCCATGTGGAATCAGCACTATTATAACTATAAAAACTGTAAATAGTTCAAAGTTATTAAAATATTTTAAATAGCGCCATATAGAAGCACTTTCATTTGCTGAACAATTAAAGATACCTTGGCTCTATGAAGTTCAGGAATATTACATTTAATAAAAGCATAAAAGCACTGGGTACATCTCAAAGTGTTCTCCTATCATATAATTTGGAAAATTAAAACTAATTTATAATCTTTTAAATAGGCCTACCTTCAATATAATTGGGATAGTATAAAGGGCACAAGAAATTTTGAATCTAGGTCAGTAAACCTGGGAAAACAATAATATTCCCTTTACAAGAATATTAAATTATTAAATTAATTTTGCATACACCACCACCCAGAGGACTAATTTTATTTTGGACCAAAAAAAAAAAAACCATCCCACACAAAAAACAAAAGCAATTCAAACTTGCTCTACCACTTATCAAGCACTTTCTTCATGCTTTCAAAAGTTCACCGCTATGAGAGATGACCCTGAAAACAGATAAATTAAAATCATTTCCCAAATGTCAAAAGCCAGAGACAGCAGACTAGTTCCAGGGTCTTCTGATTGGCAACCTTGTTTCCATTCACATTTGTTCCCTCACAAGGAAATAGACAAAAACAAATTACACTGTTAGGCTTGGTTACCAGACTCCATCTCTTCAGCTCATTTCTCAGTCCCATTACAAACTAGTTCTATGTTTGAAAGCAAGCCATTTTATTTACTAAATTATATGAGCTTTGGTTTTCTTCTTGTACTGAATGAGGTTATTTTCTTCCATTAATTGCTTCTCTAATAGGACATTACCTCTGGGAGAACATTAGCCCCCAGTGTCATTGGAAAGACTCACCGGACACCCAGGACCCACCACCTTCCCTTCTTGCTCTACCGGGCTCCAATTCAGCATTAGAAACTAAAGTGACCAAATGCTCTGCTTAACACCTTTGGCATGAAGCAAGAAAGGAAATCTTCTGGAGTGTTCGTTGACAAATAACGATATTAATTTACACAGTGTATCTTCTCTAAGTGCAAATGAATATGGAGTTGATGCAACAGAAACGTTGCAAGAGAGGCTGCCATCAAAGGATTAGAGGGGGGTAGATTATAAAGGATGTGAGAGAGGCTGTCTGTGTAGCAGCCTACAGAGAAGACAGGTGTGTGGAGGAGACCTTCCTATAGACCTGAAACTAGTAGTGACCCACACAGCTGTGCTTTATTTTTAGCAGGTACCCCTTCTCTAACCAAGGATGACCTACTAGCCCTTCACCAGAAAAAGAAAATGTAAGCAGATGCCTGTAAGTTCAACTAATTAACTAGGCAATTCACTTCCATCTCCTCATGATTTTGGCTTAGGTAAGTGTTCTGTGTAGGGCTGAACTGGATTGCAAAAGAGATGAATAGCTCTGTTCTTACCTTACATTTTCGTACAAAAATGATTCTATTTCATAAATATGAACATCCAGTAATAGATGTCTATTAATCATACTTGAGTAAGTTTTAAGGTGAAGACAACGATTTTCAAAAGTAAAAAAGCTTCAGGAAAGCAGCCCATACATATTACCATTTGGAAATCTACATATACATAGATCCAAACAGCAAACGCACCGTGAATCACAGACTCAAGTTATCACTTGAGATTTATGAGGACAGACACAGTGACCAAGTTTTGAACACCAAGAAAAATAACCGCAGAAGAGTTATAGAATCCCCTCTCCGTTGACAATTAAATCCAGACTTGACAATTAAATCCCAACCTTACTTCATTAGATATTAATCTTGCAGTGGAAACGAAAGGCTTTTAAAGGAGCATTTCTGCTATAATAAAAAAGGCTTTCACTACAGTAGAACAATAATGTTGTGTTGAAAGTTAGAACTATTAGACCTTGTTAGCTAATTATGGTATTGGCATCCACTTAAGTTGCTCAGTTTTTCACTTCTGTCATTTTCTCCTATTCAACTGCTGCAGTTCAAAACGTTTTGACTACTTAAAAGGGAATACATCATCGTTGCCTTTCCCCAGTCTAACTGCACACCACTTTCCAAAGCAATAGCTTCAATCATGCTTCATAAAATCCCCTGCAAGTATATTGTTGGAAACATAAATCAGCAAGCTGGGATTTTAGTATTTCTAAGGCAAGCCCAGGGATCACTAACTGGAGGCTTTGCCATGGCCCCATTTATAAAAGAATAAACAAAATTATGAGTTACACTAGATCCATTTTTTTTTTCAAAGATTGCTCCAGTGGTGTGGCTGATACTTGCTTCTGCATCCTTAATTGGAAAACAAAACACTAGCATAGAAAACTGGACTCCGGGATCAGGACTGCTGTTTCCAAGCATCTCTGACTTCATTAGGACACATGGCACAGAAGTACTACATGCTCGGTTTCACAAAAGCTAGGTCTCTCTGATAAGCATCTATTCCTCTATGAGTGCCATCCATGCATTTTTAAATTGCACTAGATACAGCAATCTTTAGAACGATGCTCTCTCCTCCTTCCCTGTTTTGTTACAGTGAATATAGGCTCCCTTTCAGGCATGCTTTCTTAGAGTCCCTCTTTACAATCACCCTGCAATTCTGAATTATAAACTAGGAGAATCACAATTTCAGAGGTTGCATACATAGACCCAAATTAAATGTGTCTGCGTATAATATTTAAACCTTCCTAGAGTCCCCTTTTGTCCCCCAAATTCCAACACACTTATAGTGTCTATAAATGTAAATTCACAGACTCCACAACTGAAGCATATTGCTTCTCCAAACCAGTCACAACATAATCATAAGTCTCCATAAACTTGCTTTCTATTATGCCCCCATCTTACTCCACACTAGCCACACTAGGTTAACTGCAGAGGTATTCTAACTGCAATTTTCAGGGACAGCTTCTTAGGATTCACTAATACCTGTCTGTATTATAAATGAACAGTTAAACATAATCAGCTCTACAAAAATTAAAGCAGCATAGCTGTAGGGCATAAAGTATACATTGATCTTTGCTATAATAGTGATTAAATTAACTGACTGGCCTAATACTAGCTTCAGATGGACATATCTGCAATTTTGCTATGACTGAAATTTTGCATACTCTATGTTATTAAGGGGAAATGAGCAGCATCTTACCAAGACACTTTATAAACTATAGCAACATTCAGCGTCTGAATTCTGATTTCTGACCCTATAATCTGCATCCAATCCTGTTTCATCAGCCACTAACACTATATAGCTTTATGGAGTTGAGGGCAGAGAAAGGAAGGCTTCATATCCAAAATGTCAAGCCCTGCTGAAGAATGATAGAAAGACCCAGGGAGTGAGGAAGAACAGAAAACAACCATTTCTGGGTTTAAAATGGAGTTCTACCACCCCCTGCTGGACCAAATGAGCAACACAGAGGACGCTAAAAAAATGCTTAGAATTGAATACAGTGGAGATATTTTAACTTGTCTTGTAATTTACGTTTTCTCAAAAAACAATTTTCATGCCACACTAATATTATAACATTCTATGCAATTATTACACATCACAAAATTACATCTATTTTCTTTTTCTTTAAACACTTCCACCAATGCATGTTTTAGCATTTTATGCTCTCAATTAAATGTCCAAACTTGTCTGGACAGTTGAAAATGCTTCCATTTATTATAAATATATTTTATGTGAAAGTGGACTATCCAAACAAAGCAAGATAAATTCTGATCTCTATACAGATAAACAGAGATAGCTTCCACAAATTCTTTCAGGTTATTCTAGTAAGCTATTCATTTTTTTTTTTCCTCAAGAGATAAAAATCTCACCAGTTCTCCACAAGCTAAAACATCCCTTACAGGTGTAATTACAATCTGACACTATAAAAATTTTCAACCTTGATGTATTAACAAGGGTGGGGGGGAGCTGAGAATGAATGACTGCAACACATGCCTAGTTTTATCCATTTGCCTTCTTACACACAACATCCATGGCCCCTCTCTTAGTTTCAATAGAAATAAACCATCACCGTTCACTTCATAATCAGCAATTGGGGTCTTGGGAAAGGGAGGAAAAAAAAGAGTGTCTAAGAATTGAATTTCCTGCACACGAGAGATAATTCACAAGCGAGTTTAATGCTGATAGTTTTTGCTGCTTCTGTAAAACATCATCGTTCCCTTTCCTTCCGCAACCTCAGATATTTAACTGTTAATACACACCAACATACTCATCCAATTTTTGATAATGAAAATCAGAGAAAGCCAAGAACCCAGAAAAAGAAGCAGTTTGCCTCGATCTACTGCTCACTGATGCCAATCTCCAATTCTGTATTTTCTCTTATTTAAGGGTCTCCACCGGTCTAATTTTCAGCGGCAGCTAAAATAAACAGTGAAAATAATAATAACAACAATAACTATAACTTTAGTTCTTTCATTTAATTCTTCTTGTGCCTCCCTCTGCCTCTCTTGGTTGGATGGAAGGGGGAGGGAAAGTAAATGCAATAAAGCACCACACTCCTACCTTGCCCGCTACTGACAAGCAACCCGAGCAGGTAGAAGGAGAGGAGGAGGCTCATGTTCAGGACGTGACACTGGAGGACAGTTCCAAAGTTATTAAGTCCAGCCCTGGAGAGAGAACCTTCCGCTGCCACGGCCGCCTCAGCTAGAGCCGCCGCCGCTCCCGGGGTGCCCCAGCCGCCCGCAGCCCGCGCGCTCCTCCTCGCAAAGTGACTGCAAGCTCCGCTCCTTGCCGCACTATATCCAGGCAGCGGCGGCGGCGGCGGCGGCGGCGGCGGCGGCGGCAGCGGCGGCAGCAGCAGCGGCGGCCGCCGCGGCGGCAGCAGAGCCGGGCGGGGAGGGAGGCGGGGGCGGGGGCGCGGGGAGGGGAGGCGCGGCCGAGGTGTATCCCTCCGCGCCGCACGGCGGCCGCTTCTCCCGAGACGCGCGGCCCCAGGATTCGTCCGCAGTCGAGCTCGGAGGCGCGGGTTCGGTTCCCGGTGCCTCCCGCTACAGTGGCCGCCGCGGTCGGGCTGGCACGAGCACGTCTGCCAGCGGCGGCCGCACGCTCAGCCCCACGGCGATCCGCACGTTGACGGACGCCCCCCGGCCGAGGAGGGAGGGCAGTCTCGAGTTCCTGCACCGCCGCCGGCCAGTTCGCGGAAGTGGGCAGCTTGAGCTGATGCCGAGGCTGCAGGAGGCCACTCGGCCCCGCGCTCTAAGCGGGACTTGGCGGGAGCGGGGGATCTGGGGGCGACTGATATTTTCTGCTGCTTTCGTTCCTCCAAGGGCGTGGGAGGGGGAAGATTCAGTCTCTCCCAGGCCTTCCCTCTCGCTCAGCCCTTCAGCAGGCTGCCCTCTTCCCACGCTTTCCACTCTGCCGCGGCACAGGGGGAGCGGTGTCCTCTAAGTGTCTACACTGCCTGTCTCCTCCGGCTCTAGAGGGTAGGCGGCAAGATGTGAACGGTGTTTCTCATCCACGTCGACCCACTGCCGTTAAGAGCAGGTACTTAAGGGAGAGAGAGTGGGGAGGGGGGCTGAGATGTTGGAGGGGCTGCGTTAAACTCGGCTGTCCGCGTCAGCCTCGTCCTTGGACAAGTCCAAAGTGTCCCCTAGCCACTCTCAGCGGGCTCTGCCCTTGGTCCCCAGCGCACACCACCGGCCAGGTCCCCGCGAGATGTGCGAGGAGGGAGGTCCTGGAAATGTACAAAGATGAGATGTGCGGGGATCCGTCCCCAGCCCTGCCACCACGCAGACACACACCTGCGTGTGCGCGCCTGGAAATTGGAGTGATGGGGCCGTGGCAGGCGCCCAGAACTAACTCTCCTCCGCTGAAGGTTGGGGCATATCATTATTCTCCTGGAAGGGTAAGAAAGGTTTGTCAGTGTGATGTCAAGCCTGCCGCAAGAGCTAGCCAGAGGGAGACTCTCTGGCCCCAGGGCCCTCGTCGGTCAGCTTAGGTCAGAGCACCCGGCTGGAATTGACGAAGGATCTTTTCATGTGCACATTCTTTCTGGTTCCTTAGGGTACTCCAGGGCCTCACGTCACAGCCAGTGAGACCACTGGCCATTTCCTTATCAGTGAGGACACAGAAGGAGGAAGTAGGAGGGGGTGGAAATATTGCAGAGCTCAAAATCCAGACCCCACCCCCCTTTCCCCGAAACACATACACACACACACACACACACACACACAGATTTGGTGCTGAAACGCAGGTTTCCTTGTTGGGGGGAGGGAGGGGGTAAATGTAGAAACAAGCTAACATGGGTAGGGGAGATATTGTCTGCGATTTGTGTCCCTCAGGCAGAACACAATCTTCTTACACAAAGAGTCACTTACTTGGCGTGTGGGATGGGTTTTTGAGACTAGTGGAGGCAAAGGAAGCTCTCAACATACACCATGGCTGGGCTCTAACCAATGGGCTCTCAGCACCTCGCAGTTTGAGAACCTCTTCCTTCCACCTGATTTTATAGTAGTACATTTAAGACAATATATTTAGGAAGTTCTTTTGTCAGAGCTCCCACCTTACACCCTTTCCTCATTCTGGGAGGCACCAACTGTAAAGTAAAGTCACAGTCAGCTTTTTGCAGGAAAGGGTGGAGACAGCACTTTAAGAGGCGTGAATGACAAATGACTCCTTTATTTTCACCAGTTCTGGATTTCTCTAGGGAATCAAGAAATACTACACACACACACACACACACAGAGAGAGAGAGAGAGAGAAGAATTTTGAAAGGACACTACCTGTGCCAAATAACCTCTTCACAAAATTTTTCAATGTGATATCAGGAGCGGTCAAGTGCCCAATGACATACACACACACCTGGTAGTCTTGAAAATTAGATTCCCCTCTTTTTTTTTTTTTAATTTTTTAATGTTTATTCATGTTTGAGAGACAGAGAGAGACAGAGCCCTGGTGGGGGTGGGGAAGAGAGGGAGACACAGAATCTGAAGCAGGCTCCAGGCTCTGAGCTGCCAGCACAGAGCCAGTTGAGGGCCTCAAACTCAGGAACCCTTGAGATCATGACCTGAGCAGAAGTCCGACGCTCAACCGACTGAGCCACCCAGGTTTCTGTAGATCCCCCTCTTTATTGTTGGAACTCAAATTACTTTTATCTCAGACATAATGTTGAACTATGCCAGAGGAGAATTTGACTGGTGCCCTTTGAGGTTATTTAGCTATTAAATCTTCTTAGAATATGGTAGAGGAAGGAGAGAGGGTAGAAGTGATCCATCAGACATTAATAAAATTTCTGAGTAGAAGTTTATGTCACAAGACCATGTACAAACTATCTGTGAAGGGGGGGAGGGGGAAGAAAGTGTGTGTGTGTGTGTGTGTGCGCGCGCGTGCGTGTGTGTGTGTGTACCTACCTGTGTGTGTGGAAACAATGAACAAATAAAGCATTGGTACTCAGGAATATACAAAGGTGATGCAGATATCGATCCTACCCTCAATTAGCTAATAATGTTATTGAATAGATCAAGAATAAACACAAGATGTGATCATATAAAACAAGTTGTAAAAATGTCATAAGAGAAAACAAACTGCTATTGTGACATAAAAGGAGGGGATCGTTTCTGAATGGAGGACTGAGAAAGGCTTCAGAAGCTTTGAAGAAAGACCAGAAATTAGATAGGTAGCGACATGGGCAGGACAGAGAGGAGCTTAAGAAAAGCCTGGGGATTCCTTGTTCTCCACACACAGCTTGTGTGGAGAACACAAGTCTAATTTGAAAAAAGTACAGAGTGTAAAATATATAGATTGGATGGAGTTGGAAAAGGGGCCTAGGACCATGTTGTGCTAAAAAAAAAAAAATCACAGTAATATTCAGAATATAAGTCCAGACACGCATGGTCAGGAAGAGCCAGGAAGGCAATCTCTCGATCCCTGGGGCTTAAGTGATGCATCTTGAGCCTATGGGAAGATTATCAACCCAGCTCTTCCATGGGCTTTTATCCATAGTTAGCCTGAATTTATGGTGCTGTGAGGTCTCGATAGCTGGTGACATATACTCCAAGAAAGCCTTCCCACACTTGCTCAAACTGCTTCTCAGCCAAAGGTCGAAGTGCCTCTCTAAGGCTCCTTCAGAAGCACCTTCATTTGCCACTGCAGTGGTGAAATGGTATAAAGCCCGACATTTGCCTTGGTCAGTTCTGCTTCGTAACAGATTGCCAGTGTGAGGACAACACGTAGAAAAATCACCTTTGCCCACTGACCTCCTCTCCACTCCAAAGGCATGCTTCCGGTGTGCAGACTCCGAATACTACTATCAAATGTGCCAAATCTCTGAACATGACTGAGCCATGAGTACTAGGTAGGATGGAAAGGGTACAGAAATGCATCCTCCCTCCTTTATGTGACTCATAATCGCATATAAGACTAATTATCATAGTCTCCATCTACCCGGGAAAGTTTTCAGAGGCTTAGTTGGGGCTTTGGTTATTTCATTTGTAAAAATAAGTGAAAGTTGAACAGAACTCAGGAAGCTATGAAGAGCTGAGTAGTAGGAAATATCAACAGGACTGGATGCATGGTTAAATGAAAGCAGATAAATTTGTTTTAAAAGAATCAATAAAGTGAACATGAAGGAGTAGCAGAGAGATAGAAAACGATAAGGTGCATTATGTGTGGAAATTATCTTCTCAGAGAGATTCTACCTCTTCTAGCTGCAGTGTGTTCTTGCAAAAGGCACACAGGCATACAATCCACACATAGATCCTGGGCATGAATGGTGGGTTATGGGCAGGATTTAAACATTATTTCTGTTTGTGTATTTCTGATGTTATTTTTGTTTAGTCTCTGTTAACAGAATTCATGTGCGTTAAGATCGTACTATTAGGAAATGGGACATTCTGTGTTTTCATTTATATTTTTGAAATGTCATAAACCATTATACCTATTCATTTACTTGTCTAGAAAATTGCCTGTTTTGACTTTTTTTATTACCACAAAGGAAAAAAAAACTTCACTGTATATATAGGCAGATAGCCTGAAACCTCTATAAATAGATTATCCTGCTCTTGCTTTGCCTTCTCCATTAATGCCACTTTTTCTAACGGTCATGCCTTTGAAAATAATTTCAACATTCTTGATACAACAGCACTTTAGATTTTTTACCAGGCTCTTTGTGAGCATCTGACAGTAGCTACTTTAGCAGTAGAATTTAGATTTTAACACCTTCCTTTGTAAATGCTTTACTTTCTTAGCTGTTCTATGTGCAATTAAGAAACAGAAGAGGGAGAGATTTATGATACTTGAGGCACCCTAATTGTCACATATTCTTACTTTTTAATTTCTTTCAAGATACATGGGGTCATTTTCCTTCATGGCTACTTCATGTTCCCTCTGGGCAAATAACTGCTCACTTCGCTCTGAAATTATGCAATAACTGCCTATAATTTGCCACTTGCCAGAATAATATTTTCTTAACTCTAAGGGGTATTATATTTTTCTTCACCAAGACATCGCTGGCAAATATAATGATGGACAGAACAGATAATGTAATGAACCTAAAACACATCGACAAAACAGTGAGTGACACAATTTCAAGAACATGTTCGGGACAAAGTGAGATAGAAAAAAGGGATCAAGCAGTGGCTAGCAATGAACCTATTTGATATGACAAGGATCATAATAGGAAGTGCTGGCTGCCCAAATATTGATCACAGCACTCAGAAATCATATTTTTGTCCATAGGGAGTATTGACCAAGGTGAGGTCTGCACAAATCCCATCATGTGGAGGGCAGTTATTACATCCTAGATAACAGCAAATCCTTCATATCTGCCAAGAGACCCCATAGAGGTATAGGTTTGAGGGGAAACAACATTAACCAAATGCATTTGGGCAGGACAATACAGTAGGTTGAATTTGAAAATTTGAAATTTGAAAACCTCTTATTACATAGGATTCTTTGGTTCTTTTCTTAATGGAATTATGTTTCTGTTAATTTTCAAGTTAGATAAGCAAACCTACTAGTAAGAGACAAGCCACTGATATCAATGAAATTCCCTCTTATATATCCACAAGCCATTAATAATCTACCTAATAGTTAATCAGTGTGCATTATTTGAATACACAGCTTCTTTTAATGTGAATTATTTAGGTTAAAAACACTTTTATTTTACATTTACAAGAGATGATCCTCACTCACTAAAAAATAATAATACATTTTCCCTTCAACCATTTTTAATCATTAGTCCTCATATTTTTTTTACATGTATTTATTTTTGAGAGACAGAGAGAGACAGAGCATGAACGGGGAGGGGCATAGAGAGAAAGAGACACAGAATCTGAAGCAGCCTCCAGGCTCTGTCAGCACAGAGCCCAATGCAGGGCTCAAACCCACAACCCGTGAGATCATGACCTGAGCCGAAGTCGGACTCAACCAACTGAGCCACCCAGGTGCCCAAGTCCTCATATCTTCATAGTTAAATAAATACGTGCTTAATACCTGTTACTAGATTTGATAACCTCCCTAAAATTGATGAACTCAACAGCTACGGATGATCTTGAATTGATAATATATAAATAAGATAGAGAAATGAAATAATATTTCTGCACATTTTATTGTATATTAATATTTACTATTCCTAAATTCCTGCATTCTAAAAACTAGAAGTATCCATACCCTATCAGTCAGACAGACACTACTGTTGAATACTTTGGCACATTTTCTTCAATCTTTCATACATCTATTTTTTTCTTAACATGGCTTGAGATACTATTTGGCATATTTCACCTTGTCTTATATTGGAAATTAGTATTTTACATTGTCATTAATTTTACAAATATAAATTTTATAATTTTATTTGATTACTTGGACTGCACTCTAATACATTTAACAATTTTCCTACCCTTAGACATTAACTGTCTTTCTGTGATTTTTATTCTTATGAAACACACTTCAATGTGAAAATCTTTTTCCATAGAGCTTTGGACATGGTAGAGATTTTATCCTTAGGCCATTAGAGGTTGGATAACTTGGTTTAAAAATATGACCATTTGTAGGTTCTGGATTCATGTTGCCTAAATTTTTATCCTAAATGTATAATTCATCCTCTGATCAAGAAAACCTAAAAGCACTTCACTCACATTATCATAACAGTTTATTTTATTTATATTTTATATTTTTTGTGTGAATTTCCTGAGAATTGCTATTCTGTGGTTTCTTCTTTTAATTATCTTCAACTGAAATATCAGACTCTAGAAAAATTGTCAAATTTAAGGTGAACTGAAGGACTTCTCCTTAATATCCTTATGTCCCTTTAATTCCACATTTCTTCTCCAGGATCCACAGATTCTCATTTTATTCATTAGAATAAGATATTGAGGGGTGCCTGGGTGACTCAGTAGGTTAAGCTTCTGATTCTTGATCTCAGCTCAGGTCTTGATCTCAGGGTCATGAGTTCAAGCCTGGTGTTGGGCTCCATGCTGGACATGAAACCTACTTTAAAAAAAAAAGAATAAGCTGTTGAAAAACTCTGTGATTTTTAGCAGCCAAATAGTTTTAATTTCTCTAGTTCACCAGCATTAAGCTTTCCCTTTTATTTCCACTTTACATCCACACAATAAATCATAGTCTAAGTATCCCAATGCATTTGCTACTAGGGATAACTGAGGATCCCTGAGAAATGCAGGCATGTTTCACATGTAAGACTGGTGATTGTTTGTAATTCCAACACCACCGTGTACTATTCTCTCCCTGGAGGTTACTTTTGCCATCTTATAAATGGCTACCCAAGACTGTACCTTCTTTCTGTGTCACTTAACTTGAAGCCTGAAACACAGCCACCCACCTTAATTGCTCAGAGCTCAAGCAGAGATGTTTAATAAAGCATACTGAAAGCTTGAGAATAATAGAGATACAATAAAACATAAAAAGAAAACCCAACCTTGAATAATAGATACCACTGTACAGCCACTTTGGAAGACAGTTTGTCAGTTTCTTACAAAACTAAACACAGTCTTACCATATGATACAGCAATTGTGTTCCTTGGTATTTATCCAAAATAGTTGAAAATTTATATTCACACAAAAACCTGCACACATGTTTGTAGCAGCTTTATTCATAATTGCCAAAACTGGAAGCAACCAAGATGTCCTTCAGTAGGTGAATGGATAAATAAACTATAGTACGTGCAGACAATGGAATATCGTTCATCACTGAAGAGAAATGAGCTAACTAGCCATGAAAACCCATGGAGTACTTTTCAGTGCATCATTCCTCCAAAGAAGAGGAACTTTCAGTGCATAGTTCCTGAAAGAAGCCAGTCTAAGAAGGCTACGACTGCATGATTTCAATGACAGGATATTCTAGAAAAGGCAAAATTATGGAGATGATAAAAAAAGATCAGGGTTTAAGGGAGAGACGAAAAGGTGGAGCACAAAGGATTTTAAGGCAATGAAAATGCTCTGTAAGATAATATAATGATGCATATATGGTATTACACATTTCTGTGAAGGCATAGAATGTACAACACCAAGAGTGAGCCCGCGGGTAAGCTATGGACTGTGGGTGATTATGATGTGTCATTATAGGTTCATCCTTGGTAAAAAATAAAATAAAATAAAATAAAATCTACCATTCTCGTGAGTGATGTTTATAACAGGGGAGCCTATGCACGTACGGAGACAGGGAGTGAAGGGGAAATCACTTTACCTCCCTCTCAATTTTGTTGTCAACTTAAAACTGTTCTAAAAGATATTAAGTCTTAAAAAAATAGATACCCATTGTAGAGGCTGTCACTTCTCCATCTATCCACATAGAGTCTCTTTAATGGATTCTCTTTCTTGTTTTTTATTTATTTTTTATTTTTTTAAACTTTTGTTTTTAATGTTTACTTATTTTTTGAGACAGACAGAGAGACAAAGCATGAGCAGGGGAGGAATAGAGAGAGGGAGACACAGAATCGGAAGCAGGCTCCAGGCTCTGAGCTGTCAGCACAGAGCCCGATGCGGGGCTTGAACCCACAAACTGCGAGATCATGACCTGGGCCGAAGTCAGACACTTAACCAACTGAGCCACCCAGGCGCCCCAATGGATTCTCTTTCTTAGTGCCGTGAATTTTTAGGCACCAGTTAGCTTCCCAAGAATTTCTCTAATCCAGTCCTTCACAGCTGAGGAACTGAGCTGAGCTCAGTACCATCCTTAGTAACATCCTACAATGCACGGAACTGCCCTCCACAATGAGTAATTGTCCACAGTGTCAGGGTAAAAGCCCTGTTGTAAACTGCCTTTCTCGGATTGAACCTAGGGAAAACTGCCCCAGGTCCCCAGAAAAAAGAACAGTTTGTTTGCTTCTTTAAAATCAATGCCTGTCCCATTTTCTTCTCAGAAGTATTTTTAATGGTACAATTCTCATCTTCCAGAACAAACCTGGGCCCTAGATATTGTGTGACCTTTTGTAGTCCAAAGAAAGCAATAATTATAATGGACAATTAATTTTCCAAAGTTTTTCTTTCCCTCAATTTAAATGATATCATGAGCTGGGTCCCAATGGGAAAAATGCATGCAATAGAGCAACCTCAAGGGGGCTCCATATTCTTTACATGAAATGCCTTTATTTAAGTATAAATCTATGAGCAGAACAACCTATAAGAAGTCCAGTCTGGCCAGTCCTACTGACTTGACACATTGTCTTTCAATGTCCTTATAAACTAATGTTTGAGAATGGCGTGATTTGGGGACAGAGATAGGGAAAGTAAATCTTAAAAACCAACTATTATTTTAAAGCCAGCACAGTCCATGTTTATTAAAGCAAAAAGACAAACATTATATTTCTGGAAACTTCTAGTGTGCTAATCATGCACTCAATCAATATACGTTTTAAAATACCTTCAACATTTAAGATGGAAACAGTCACACATAGACGACTTCATTAAGTCAGAGATATCCCAGAACAACAGATGTATATATGCCTTCTATCTCCGTATTGAAATGGACTCATCAATGGAATCCCTCCAAGAATGAACACATGTCTGACCCATGCTCAAAAATGCAGATATTGCTAACAGCCTGCTGACATGGCTATTTACAAAACATTATGATCTGGACACCATTTAACAAACTGTTATGTGTCCAGAGTCCTAAAATAATTGTATCAGTTTATTTTACTTCAACTACTAAGCTGTTAAGGAAATAGTTCACCGATAAGAAAATGAATCAAGAAAAAGTAAAAACTTGGTTTTGTTTCCAGAAAAGCCCATCAGAGCCATTTCTGTAGATAAAAGCCTTAAAGAAATTGTTTTGTTCATTGTTATATTCCCTGTGCTTAGAATCTGAAGAATGATGAGGATTCAATAAGTGTATGTTGAAGGAATGTGTAAAAGTAAAAACAATGGAAGAGGGTTGATAACTAAAAGGAAGCACAGTGAAGGTAAGCGTGACTTATATTTATTGCCTTTTCATTGAAACCCACATCCAAGATCAAAGCAGAATTAAAAGTTCTTTAATTAACTTTTGGAGAAACTATTTTTCTACAAAGAGTTTTATTTTTTAAGGTTTTTTTTTAAGTTTATTTATTTTTTTGAGAGAGAGAAGAGAGTGAGACAGGGGCGGAGAAAGAGGGGATAGAGACTCCCAAGCAGGCTCCTCACTGTCAGTGCAGAGCCCAGTGTGGGATTTGAAGTCATGTACTGGGAGATCATGACCAGAGCCAAGATCAAGGGTTGGAAGTTTAACTGACTTAGCCACCCAGGCATCTCAAACAGTTGTTATTTAAATAGTATTTTAACCATTAAATGATATGAGCCCTGTGTAAACATACCTAATAGTCTGCTGTATACTAAATGAAACTGAGAATAATGTCATTCATACTGGCTTGCAGACACCCAAGTGACATAAGTGACGTAGGTGCCTTCTCCTCATTAAAAATGTACCCAAGTAAACAAGAATAGGGGTGTGCCCTTAGGCTTCCAGTCTATATATAGAATTGCTACAGACTCACATAAAACCTCGATGTCTGTCTTAATTTCTCTAGTCTGGCATTATGGTTCCCCATATCCTTTTAGCATGGCAGCTTTGCAGGCCAGTTTTATACTGTCTTTCTCAGGTTTGATATTGATTCTATCCTTCCTTAGCACTTCAAATCAGGTCTTCTGATATTTCACAATGATCTCATTCATCCCACCATGGAAACTGTTTCTTGACTGGATTCGCCCACCAATTTAGGGTTCAGTACCTTCTCTGCTCTCATAACTGTTTCTGTAATAACACTAATAAATAGCTATCAAGGGGCGCCTGGGTGGCTCAGTTGGTTAAGCGTCCGACTTCAGCTCAGTTCATGATCTTGCGATTGATGGGTTGGAGCCCTGCATCAAGCTCTGTGCTGACAGCTAGCTCAGAGTCTCGAGTCTGTTTTCGGATTCTGTGTCTCCCTCTCTCTCTGACCCTCCCCTGCTCTCACTGTCTCTCTCTGTCTCTCAAAAATAAATAAAAAACATTAAAAATTTTAAAAAATAAAAAATAAATAGCTATCAAGACCACCTCCCAGAAAGGTGAACGTAGCAGTGTTCCTACTTAAACTACAGCACTTCTAGTGAAGATCTGGGGTCATTCTAAAATAAATTGTAGATTTATTTAATTCATCAGAGTCAAAACAACAGTGTCTTAAAACCCTTAAGAATCTGTTCTTTAACTCACCCCTGAAATAGAGCAGTAGTATTTAAGAATCTTGTGATATTGAGAAACTGGTGCTGATAAAGGTTGCAGAGTGTAGACAGAAAATGTTGTAGGGAGTAAGCAGGAATATGGCACCTTCCATGAAGCCTGATACTTGAATACACCTTTTACTGCTGCCCTTATTAAAAAAATAATTATACCTAATGCACCTTGAAATTAGCAAATGGCAATATTAAAGAGTGGTCATAAAATGTAACTTCAAAATTCATTGTTCATACAAGAAAGAAAATCAATGTTCAGAAAATTTGACCTTTAAGTAGATCTTCTTCAAATTACAGATGGTGTCTCAAGAAAGTATCACAGTAACACATAAGTATAGTATAGTAATTTCAGGTTCATTCAATATTAGAAAGGCCAAAGTGTTGTTTAATTCAATGTTTCTTTCTTAACTCCATTTACTTGAATACATTATTTGGTAGATTTACAAGACATTTTTCTACTTTGAAATTAGAAGTCATAATCATAATTGTTTATAAGCATCTTTTTTTAATTTTAATTCTTTAAGAGAGAGAGAGCATGTGTGTGCAAGTGGGGGAGGGCCAGAGAGAGAGATATAGAGAGAATACCAAGCAGGCTCCATGCCTAGCACAGAGCCTGATTCGAGGCTGGAACTCACAACTGTGAGATCATGACCTGAGTGGAAATAAAGGGTCAGACCTTTAGCCAACTGAGTCACACACATGCCTCTATAAGCCTCTTATCCTTGGATTTCCTTTTACCTACAAACAAATATACAGTATTAAACTAAAAATTTTATTCTATAAACCATCATCATTTGTATTTCATAGTCAGTCAAAGAGATGAGAAAGCTTATATGTAACATATGAGTCTGGCTCTCTAAAGTTACAAATGAAAAAAATTGACACTAAGAAAGGTTAAATGACCTGCCCAATTTCATTGAGCTTCTAGAGCAAAACTATAACTTGAATCCAGAGTAATAATTTTTCTGCTACAGAATGCTTAAAAATGGAAAAATGCAAGATCAATTTCCTAATCACTACATAATATAATTCTATAATTTATTTCCTAAATGAAGTGTGAGAGTATTGCCTGTTAAGATATTTTTTAAAAGTTAGATTCTACTCTAATTATTTCAGAGGAGCAGTTTTATTTATTGGTGACTCTGATGCCATTATTATATATTAATAGATTCCCTCTTCTTAATTCAGCTTTCATCTCTAATTACCAAAGTGACTATAGCTACCAATGCCAAAAACTGATTTAAAAGTGCAATACCAAGCCAAATGATCACAGGCTGACAATTTATTGGCTAAAATTCCCAAATAACCAGTTTATATATTTTTTCATTTTTTATTTTATTTTTTATGTCTTTATTTTTTTTTCTTTATTTTGAGAGAGAGAGACAGAGAGTGAGTGGGGGAGGGGCAGAGAGAGAGGGAGGTACAGAATCTGAAGCAGGCTCCCGGCTCTGAGCTGTCAGCACAGAGCCCGATACGGAGCTCGAACCCACAGACTGTGAGATCATGACCCGAACCGAAGTTGGCCGCTTAACCAACTGAGCCACTCAGGCGCCCCTATATATTTTTTTCTAAATGTGTCTGATCAACAAAATCAATGTTCGGTAAATAATAGGTAATTGGCTGTAATCAACTCTTTAAGCATAATGCAAAGAGAGAAAACACAAGTTAGAATAGGGTTTATTTAAGCCACTTAGGTAGTTCAGAAAGCATTGTACTATCAGTTCTCAATAGTAGACCCATTTTCCTGTGCTGTTTGTAGCATACAGAATTGCTTTTTGCATTGTAGGTCCTTACTAGATGTCTATTGAAAAGAAAAATTAAATTTCATTTGTATATAATTTAAATAACTAACCTCTTAGCATGATGGCTATAATATAATAAGGAAAAATGGCATAGGGTAGAGGTAATTCTGGGAGAAAAATGCCTATTAAATATGTTTTCTAGTATAACATAAAGTATATGTTTTATCTATAGCTAGAGTATATGCTGATTTTTACATGTTTTGGTTTGCAACCATGGAAGCTTCCCAAGGGAAGTCTGAAAGCAGTGTCACCACATGCAGGTAAAAAACAAAGAAAGAGGCATGCTACTGCAGATTTGTAAGTGGCAGGTTTAATAAACAAGAAAATTTATATATGAGGCTTGTCTTGGGTGATTACAAGATGAGCAGATCTCTGCACCCACCCTACCAGAATCTTTTTTTTTTAAACGTGCTTTCTAATGTTTTATTTATTTTTGAGACAGAGAGAGAGAGAGAGAGAGAGCGTGAGCAGGGGAGGGTCAGAGAGGAAGGGAGACACAGAATCTGAAGACAGGCTCCAGGCCCTGAGCTAGCTGTCAGCACAGAGCCTGATGCAGGGCTCGAACCCACCAACCGCGAGATCATGACCTGAGCCGAAGCCGGACGCTCAACCGACTGAGCCACCCAGACGCCCCCAGAATCTTAGACGTTTATATAGTGGCTTTAACATAGTTCCATCATGTATATTGTCCAGATAGCCTCAACAACATATTGCTCTCTCAAGGCTGCATCCTTGAAAGTGGCTCCCACTATAGTAATGTTGGGTAGAATATACATTCCAGGGACAGGGGAAGGGGCGAGGAGCCTCAGACTGTCTAGTCCAGCTCAAGTGTTAACCAGAAGTCATGTCCTCCCCATGAGCTCCTCCAACAGCATCCATCAGCAGTTTGGTAAACTGAATAGCTAATAGGTGCTCTGTATTAGTTAAGCCCTTTGTATAGACCATACGATTTATTTCTCACAGAAACTTTATGACACATTATTGTCCCCATGTTATATATGAGAAACTGGAGGACAGAAAGCTCTAGCATCTGGATAAGATCAGAGTTGTGAAGTATCCGAGCTGTGGTTTGGACACAGGCATACCAGACTGCAAATGTCTGTATTTTTTTTAGTCAGTTAAAATCTCTCCTTTAGGGGCTCCTGGGTGGCTCAGTCAGTTAAGCATCTGCACTCTTGATTTCAGCTCAGGTTATGGTTTCAGGATTCAGGTGATGATCTCATGGTTCATGGTTTGAGCCCTGTGTCAGGCTATGCACTGGCAGTGTGGAGACTGTTTGGGATTCTTTCTCTCTCCTTCTCTCTCTGCCCCTCCTCTGCAGGTGCTCTCTCTCTCTCTCTCTCTCTCTCTCTCTCAAAATAAATAAATAAACATTTAAAAAAAAACTCTCTCCTTTAAATATAATGCACTCATAAGCCATTTACTAAAGGCTCTTAGAAAAGCAAAGATGTTTTAAAAGGGAAAAGTGGAAAATTTTCAAAATTCTTCACACACAGCACAATTTTGATTACTTGGATGACCTAAGTGAGGAAATGATCTAATTTAATTAACAGAAATTCTAGATGGGTAAGTTAGCATTGAAAAGGTTGACAATATTAGCCTGTTGATCGCTAATAGTAATTAACAAGTCTCGAAACATGGCATATACATATATTTACATAAAGTTATGTAAAATTCACAATTTTAAAAACTATTTTTATTGGTTGTCAACAATTAGAAAGAATAAAATCACTTACAAATAAATAATACCCAATGTGCCATTAAATAAGTATTAATGACTGCCCATCATTGTATGTGTAGAGATATGGCATTTAGTAATTTTATTTATTATGCATTTTGGATATATTTATCACCTATAAGTGTCTTCAGCATATATTTAATTTCCCTTAAGTCATAACATTTATAATTTATTAGCATAAAAATTATAAATACATTTAACATATCATTTTTTGGCATAATAAATGGTCCACAAAAAAAAAAGAAAATAACTGCAAGTAAGACAGTCTTATGAACAAATTAAAAGTACAAAAACACTTACAAGAAATTCCTTAAAATATTCTTGTGGAAAGAGGATGAAAGAAGCACTTATGTAGGTCTGAGTGTTTGTAGGAAATTCTCTCCTTGCAACATTTTGAGTAATTTTCTGAAGTGTTCATGAGCCAAATTACCCATCTTCATGAAGATGAGTAATTATCCAAACAGAATGCTTCTTTGTGAATACTGCAAACACAATTAAAGAGGCACTAACATAAATTATGCTACAATGTACCACTATATCACTTATTTTTTTTTTCACCTGGTAAAAATATCCTGAAGATGGCCCCAGATCTGTTATTGGTTCTGTTTTAGTTCTAACATCTTTAAAAAGTGATCACGTTCAAACTAAATTTGGCCTTGTAAAGTGGCAGAAGCTGTGGTCCTTCAGACCTTCACCTGAAGGCTTCTTTCACTCTCAAGAAATGACCAGTGTGTTGGGGAAATCTGTCAGTGTTTGTGTTGGTTTGATATACCTGTCTAATTTGGACTGTAATTATGCCCACTGGGTGGGGAATGTGACTAACTTTGTGTCCCGACACCACCTGGCACGCAGTTGGACTTCCACTAAGTGTTGAATAATAATCTACAGGACTCAAATTACTATTAGCAAAATCAGCCTTTATGCAGTGAAATTCTTTTTTGTCTCTAGGAATTCTTGGGGAAAATTCCAGCCTAGCAAAGAATGTGCTATACTTGGGGTCATTCTGTCCTACAGGAAAATGCCATGTGTCTCTTGAGTGTACTTTCTGTCTGTAACAGACAAGAAAAAAGCAGTGAACTCTAAAATGAATGAAGTACAAATGGAGGAGGAAAAGAGCATGCTTCACATGCAATATTCTTTTGGTATGTTCTCCGAAAAGGCTGGCGTGGGTACTTGCAAGGCAGATGCAGCTCTAGGCAATCCATATGCCATGTGCTGTTCTCTTAAACAATGTGGCCACTGAGAGTTCCTAAAGAGCATGCCCTAGGATTATAGGACTCTATAGCCACTAGACATCTCAGCAGAAGTCATCCAAGCCCTTAGCTTGAAACTGAAGCCTAGTACTATGATGTTGCATGGTCAGAGTCAAGCATACAGTGAGTGGTACCTTTTTCACAATGCTTCCCTCTCCTAAACCAAAAATAATAAACATATAGTCCCATTACGGGCATAAAACGGAAAGCTCTGTGCCTAAAATGATATTTTATATATTTCTCTTAAAAATACACTTTATCGCAGCACCTGGGTGGCTCGGTGGGTTAAATGTCCAACTTCAGCTCAGGTCTGATCTCACCATTCATGAGTTCAAGCCCCAAATTGGGCTCTGTGCCACATCTCGGAGCCTGGAGCCTGCTTCAGATTCTGTGTCTCCCTCTCTCTGTCCCTCCCCTGCTTGCACTCTGTATGTGTGTTTCTCTCTCAAAAATAAATAAACATTAAAAAAATGAAAATAGACTTTATCTCTATTCATATATATATATATATATATATATAGTTGGAAAATAAGTCAAACAAATACCACTACACCACTGTTAAGTGTGCAAAGTAATGTATGGTATTATTGATCACTGGACACCATTCAAGTATTTGTCAGAAAATCTGGTATATTGTTGTGATTTCCTTGTACCTGTCTTTTCTCCTCTGCTATTTTGAACACTTATTTGAAGCAATTTCTAACCTGCATTCTTCCCAGTGGGGTTTTGATTACCCATCCAAGGCTCATAATTGGTTTGGTTCTCCAAACCCATTACTCTGATATGTGAAATATCACAATGAGAGTGGCATTGGATACATTAACAACTGCATTTCAACACTTCTATCTTTGGGTAATGGATTCAGGGCAGAGTACTTTGATCTATCCAATATTTCCATAGCCACTAGGTCCTTCTTTCTTTCCTCAAAACTATGATACAAATGAAGTAATATTGTTTAAAAATCTTGGTAATCATACACACTAAAAGCTATTCGCTGTGCATTGTTTGCTATGTGTGATAGAAGTCCTCTACAACCTGGTTGATTGCTGAATTATAGGCAACACTTTGGAACAAACAATTGAATGTGATTTTATAGTTTGGGATCATACATAACTATGACTTTTTAGAATTGCATGGAGAATATGTGTTATCTACTTAGAAATAAAAATGCACTCTGGTTCACCATTCATTTGCCTTATACAACTTGCTACACCTTTTCTCATGCCCTTTTGAAATAAAAATAATTAGAATAATTAGTGATGCCAGTTTTTTGCCCCTACTAAATCCATATGTGGAAGTTAGTTATACATGCCCTCCTTCATATGGACATGCCATCACGTGATGGATACCTGAAGATTTATTGAACTTAACACACATTATTTTACTTTTTTCCCACTTTTTTCCTTTCTTGAACTTAGAGAAAACACCATGACAGAGTTTATATGAAAATTCTTACTTCTACCTGGAAATGTGTTTATGTCTGATAAAAAGCAGTGTTTTTGCCTAAATAGAATTACAAAATGCAAAAATTTAAATTAGATATTCAGGGCAATATTATAATGACAAAGCTACCAAAAAATAATACAACTAAATGTGACTTTTAAATTCATAATTATGGGTTTTTTTTTCAGAGAAGTGAAAAATAACTGCCAATTTCTGTCAACATCTAGATAGAGCATCATCAGGCCCTTAGCTTTCTGCCCAAATGGGGGTTTCTTGCTATTGTCGGGGAAACCTATGTCTGTATTTGCATGCCTGTCTCTCACCCCTGGGCACAGGAGAAGCATTGTTATCTTCTCCCTTTGTCCTTCCTTTGCTGTCATGGCCTCTGGTGATTCTGCATGGTAACCTAGGGTGAAAGCAGAAAAAGAATTTATTTTGAGGTCCATGAAAGGTGAGTAAGTTACCTTTCCTCTCCTTCCCTTCCCTGAGAACCTAATGCCCTTCTACAACTTCTCTATTTTAAAAACATGAAAACAGTGAGTCCAAGTACACAAAGTTGTTTACTACATGTCAGGTGGATTGCAAATGAGGAAAAGAAAGTGTGGAAATTAAAGATTAGAGTTTGTAGCTCCTTCTAACCGAGTACTTCCTTTTACCATAAACAAGGATAAAACATTTAGAGCTAGGCTTTTAAACAGATTCATCATCAACTAGGCTGTCCCTTTTTCCAAAGCTCTTCTTTACCATCTCTCACCACTGTCTGTCAATGGGAGCACTTCGGACTTTCCACATGATGCTAAAAAGTGTCTAAAAAGTGTTCTTCTTTGTTCATATGTGCTGCTATCCCTGAGAGGTGATGGTTGGAGCCATAGGAAAAGGGAGGACCAAGGCAGACACTCAACTCCATCCTTTCCACCAGATAGATCTGGAGATGATTTTTTCACTAGTTGACCTAAGAAGCAAACACATCTTGTGGAGGAAAACTTGCATTTTTTTCATAGATAATACACTAGATTCTCATAGAAAGAAAGGACATTTCTCTTGTGCCCCTCCCCCATTTCAGGGTTTCTTAAAGGCAACAATAAACTATAAAAATGTCATTGTTTTATAAAGGAGTTTTAGATGGCCAGATGTATTTGACAAGGGCTGATAAAAGCACAGATCCTGAGCTTTTCTGTTATTGTTTGTTTGTTTGCTTGCTTGTTTGTTTTTTAATTTCAAACTTTCCCTAAACTTGATTGGAGGACTTGTGGATTATTTCTATTATATCAAACAATTTTTGCATATGTTTGACCCTTCTTTCAGGAAGACTTTCTACATATTTAACATGGCAATCTAAGTTATCCAGAAATATGAGATGTAGGTTTGAAGTATGATTAGAAGGCATGTACTTACAAGTATATATGAAGCACATGCCTTCATTAAGGTCCCTGGACGGAGTCCTCTGGAGTTTCCAGGCTAAAGCCAGATTGGTCAATTCAAACCACAAGATCAGAGTTTTGGTAAGTTACACAAAAGGCTTATCTAAGGAGCACCTAAGGGAAAGTCATTGGGAGGCAGGGGAAGGGGGACTATTGATCAAAGGGCTGCAGGGGAGTCACATCAGGAAATTACCTTTTCTTGTGACTGCAGGCTGCTATCTAGGACAGGTGCTGCCTGAGGGGACTAGCCTCAGTTCAGGGTCCTGGGAAGCTGTTAGGTCACATAAAATGGATGCCAAGGCAGCAATACCATGAAATAGCTTACCTAAGTTCTTGACAGACATCATTTAATCTTTATTTTCTTGTATGTGTGTGTGTGTGTGTGTTTTAATTTTTATCTTCCATTAACTTTCTACATTGGATCTGAACAATTTTGTAAGCTAATGATGGCCTGATTCTTATATTTAATTCTAGAACTACCGTTCAACTTAAAAATTATATTTTATTTCCTGCATATTTTATCCAGTTGTAATTATTTACTTTTGAAATAGCATTACATACATGATTATCAGTGATATTATTATAGATAATAAGAAATATATAGGGGCGCCTGGGTAGCTCAGTGGGTTAAGCTCTCAGAAGATTCTTGATTTGGGCTCAGGTCATGATCTCAGTTGTTTGTGAGTTGGAGCCCCACATCAGAGAATCTGCTTGAGATTCTCTCACTCCCTCTCTCTCTTCCCCTCCCCAGCTTGCATGTATGCATGTGGGCTCTCTCTCTCAAAATAAATACATTTAATTTTTTTTTAAAGAAATATATATTTGGTCTTTGTCCTTGTTTTGTTCCTGGCACAGAGTTCCCAAAACCCTTGGAATTCCTAAGTGTAGAGACTGACCAAGGTGTCTCTTGTTATGTTAATGAGGTGACTTTTAGAATCTGCCTAAAATGGGGGCTGGGTTGCCAGAAGAACTGACCATGTGATTGGAGGACTGGAACTTTAGTCCCACCCCCAACCTCCAAATCTGGGAAGGAGAGAAGACCTGGAATTTGAATCAATAACCAGTGGGTAATGATTTCATCAATCGTGCCAATGTAATGAAGCCATCATAAAAACCCACCAGGACAGGGTTCAGAGAGGTTCCAGATGGTGAACATACGGAACTTTAGAGAGAGTGGTGCCCTGCAGAGGACATGGAAGTTCCATGACCTTTCCCTATACCTTGCCCTATGCATCTCTCATCTGGCTGTGCCTGAATCATATACATTTTAATGAACCAGTAATCTAGTAAGTAATGGTTCTCTGAGTTCTGTGAGCCTCTCTAGGAAATTACTTGAACCTAAGGAGGAGGTTGTGGGAACCTCCAAACTATAGCTGCTCAGTCAGAAGCACAGGTGAAAACCTGGGCTTGCAACTGGCATCTGAGGTTGTGGAGGAAAGACAGTCCTATAGGAGTGAACTCTCAACCTGTGTTATCTGATATTCTCAGTAGATAGTTTCAGAATTGATTTGAATTCTTGGACACCATGCTGATTTCTGAGAATTGCTTGGCATTGTGTGGGAAGCCCAACCCCTCCACCCCACGTAAACATGTTGAAATTGGATCCAGGAACCTAATTTATAATCACATATGAGAAAATATCAATGGTTATACATACATACATATGTGTATATATATATATATGTATATATATAAATTTTAAAGGCATAGTTTATACTAGTTTATACAAATACTGACATCGGTAATCTATATAAAGCTGTATAATTTATATTAATATATAATATATGATCACATAAAAATATATAATTTATGTTCTATATATTTATAATTATATACATACATATGGAGCACAGAGAAACCTAGCACTGTGTAACTGATAAATCAAAGTCAAGTAGATTTAAATGTACTCATTCATACCAGAACTTAATGAAATAAACAAGGTGAAATATCAGAACATGGAGTGTCTTCCATCTAATTATAAACTCTTCCCTTTGTTACCTTTCTTAAATTACATAACAGCCTTTTATAAAGTTTGTAAAACTTGTGAGTTTTTTTCTGACATTTCCTGAAATTATCTGTATTCTTAACTGAAGGCTTTTTTGGACACAAATATTGGTGTTTTTTGTACAAATAGTTTTGATTTAATATTGGTGATACTAACGAGCTCACTTATTAAATCCAAATTAAACACTGACTCTTTTAACAGTGAACAACTTGTTTCTACAGTTTAGAGACTTAAATGGAAAATTTCTAGACATTCCTAAATTACATTTGTCTTATGTTTTCATTTTCAGTAAACAACATTCTCTGGATAATAAATGTCTGTCATAAGAATGCCTGTTTCCTTGTTTCAAATTAATTTAAAAGTCATACATCTTATGGAAAGCTTTATAAAATGTACATTATTCTTGCTATTTTTATCATAGTTTTTATTATAGAAGTTGATAGTTTAAAACTTTGATCTTTTCTTCTGTCCCTTTTAGCTACTGCAAGAGGGACTAGGCAGACACCAGAGGGAGCCCACGTTACCTACCTGTCTCAGGAGCTAAGTGACATCATCTGTTACCCTATTTATAAGCAGTAGATTTAATACTCAGACTCGGCCCAACACATCTAAGAATGGAAAAAAGCAACAGATAGCTTAACGTATTGAGGTTTATAATAAATAAACTGCACTATAGATTTTCATTCTTTAACACTATCATTTAAAAAATTACTTTGAATGTAATTACTTGGATTGTTTCCAATAAAATGCAAAGACATGAATACTTTCTAAACCACTTAGAATTTAGGGTAAGAGACGGTGATATGAGGTATCCTTTAGGGTTTGAATTTCAGTATGGTCGAGACCTAGGGTCTATCTCCCTGCCCTGTTGTAAGAACATGTTGGTTCGCAGTATTCACAGTCTATCATTTTCACTGTATTGTGTTACAGGTGATAAAACCCTTCTCTAAGCCCCTTTTCCATTTCTGCTTCCTTACCACTCAGACTTTATTTTTTCCCTAAATGGAATGTATGTAAAAAACAATACCTAGCACTAAGGCGATTCACTTTGTATCTGGACCTTGGGCAATAACAAAATAGAAGTTGCAACATTTTACCATACTCATAATTTAGTGATACAAGGTCTCTTGGAAACAAGCACACCAGGCAAAAGACAGGGAGAGCCTGTGTTTGGGTTGATGCTTTCTGGCTACTGTACAGCCTATGGGAGCTTCAGTCATAATAAAAAAGAATTTCTAAATTGGCTTTTACACCTTCTCAAAAGTGCATATTGATTTCATGTTTTTAAAATAATTCTAATGCCCATATGAAAATAATATTCTATTTTCCATGAATGTTTAATGGGCTTTGGTTTTGTTGTTGTTTTTGGATTTGGGAATATTCTGTCAGAACGGATAGATAGTGTGTCATAGCAGCAGAGGAAAAAACCAAACTGTGGCATACTTAGAACTAATCCAGACATGAGACTTTTGGAAATCATTCTTCCAAATTCCTAAAGACATGTTCTTAAGTTCTTACGTAAATATAATTTTGTGAGTGATTTGAAAACTTAAGGGGTGCCTGGGTGGCTCAATAGGTTAAGTGTCCAACTTTGGCTAAGATCCTGATCTCTTGGTTCATGAGTTTGAGCCCCACGTCAGGCTCTGTGCTGACAGCTGGGAATCTGGAGCCTGCTTCAGATTCTATGTCTCTCTCTCTCTCTGCCGCGTCCCCCTCCCTCCATCTCGCTCTGTCTCAAAAATAAACATTAAATAAATAAATAAATCAAATTATTTAAATATACCTTTCAAAAATCAATTTTATAATAATTATAATGCATATCTCTTTTGTAATAATTATAATGCATATCTCTGATTCTTTTCATTAATCCATCTTCCCTTCTGGGCTTTCTGTCATCCATTGATAAAATTTATCTTAATTACTGAGAGCTTCTTTTACTGCCATAATTCACCTCCATGATATGGCGAGTCCCTGACACCCTCCCTTCCCTCACCATCACCAGTCCTATGTACCTGCTCCTAAAATAATCTTCTGTAAGAAAAGGACTAGGGGCAGCTGGTGGCTCAGTTGGTTTAGCATCTTACTCTTTATTTTGGCTCACGTCATGATCTCAGGGTCCCTGAATTAGAGCCCCCCATCAGGCTCTGCAATGACAGTGCAGAGCCTGTTGGGATTCTGTCTCTCCCTCTCTCTTTGTCCCTCCCCTGCTCATATCGCACTCTCTCTCTCTCTCTCTCTCTGTCTCATAATAAATATTAAAAAGAAAGAAAGAAAGAAAAATGTTAGATATCAGCTATTGCACTGAGTAGTAAATTAAACCTGTACATTTACAATATAGGGAATATTTTCATTTCTCAGATGGCCATATTTTAAAACTAACTAAACTAAACTAAACTAACTAAACTAAAACATTATCAGCAGGAAGAGGAGATTTTTAGGGGTGAAGATGTTACTTCTTAACTGCACGTGACATTTTATTGTGGTCAAATATTTGTGCATCTGGAAGGAACAATGCTTTATTTTTAAAAAATGTGTATGCTTGGGGCACTTGGGTGGCTCAGTCAGTTAAGCAACCAACTTCAGTTCAGGTCATGATCTCACAGTTGGTGAGTTCGAGCCTCACGTTGGGATCTGTGCTGACAGCTCAGAGCCTGGAGCCTGCTTTGGATTCTGTGTCTCCCTCTCTCTCTGCTCCTTGCCCACTTGTACTCTCTCTTTCAAAAATAAAAAAATATTAATTTTTTAATGTGTGCACTCACTATCAGTATGGCCAGTGTATTAAAAATGTGTATGTTCCTCTAAGAGTCATTCATTTGGGAAATATTTACATGTATATTTTCAAGAAATTAGCCTTTTTTTGCAAATAAGATTTGACGATACGCTAGTGTTTTGAAGTTTTATTAGGCTGATAGAAAGTGGGATGGTATTTGTCAACAAAATGCAAGCATCTTATATACTGGCACTACTCACTATTAACCATGTGATCCTGAGCCCATTTCTTATATCTTCTTATTCTCAGTTTCCATGTTTGTAAAATTCTAAAACTGTATCTCATTAAAATGCTGTCAGAATGTAATGGATAATTTATATGATATACTTAACATGCTATATTTCTATATGAGATAACTTTACACTATTCTCCAAATGAATTCTCTAATTATATTGGAAACAAATTTTAACCTTCATAAGTTTTTCTCTAGCATACTGATAGATAGATAGATAGATAAATAGATAGAGGCAAAGATCATATTACAAATCAGAGTGTGTATTACATGTCCCTCTCCCCCCAAAATCTCTCATGAATATATGTTTTTCCTCCATAGTTAGTCAATAGGAAGTAGACACCTTTGTAAGTTATTAGAGATAGTAAATCCACATATAGTTTGCAACATACATTCTGTGTGAACTTAAATCCTGAGCTTGTATTCAGTACATGTGACTATAGGCTACTTATCATGCTCTACCCTAGCCTGTCCCAGCACCTCACATCCGTCTGTGAGTCACATGCAGCAGTCTTGCCTGAATTCTAGGAGTTTGTCTCATTATACTGAGCTTTTTATTGAAGAAATAACAAACAAACAAACAAAACCAGAAGCTCATCAAAAGTGTTTCAAGTTGTACTGGATTTTTTGTGCTCTACCCCTCTTGAATAGGAAAGAAAAACCGTAACTGAGGATTTGCAGCTCAGGAAGTGGCCATTGACATATTTGGTCTTAGCCCTGTTTTCACTTCAGCTCGAGGTACCACACAGGCAGTTTGGCATCTGTGCATTTCCCTTCAGAGCTCAAAACACCTTTCCCAAGATATCTGCTCTGAGTTTATAAGCATTTTCTGATTACTTGTTTAGGATTTAAAACCACATCCATAAAAATATTAAGTGAATGTTCAAAAACATGTCACAGAAATGATAAAGAGGATTACTAGTTTCTGTTGGCAGCATATGTCTTAGTTTAATTTAAATACTTGATGAATAAATATGTACCGCAGCACCACGAGTGTTGAAAATATAGTAGAAAAGAAAAACATTGTCATCTTCTTAAATATTAGCTAGGAAAAAAATCCTGGGCACATAGTGGATATGCAATAAATACAGAAAATCATGGATGATGAGTGCAATTTACTGAAAAAAAATCATCTTTATTCACTATAACTCAGATACAAGAAAGCAAGAATGAAAAGTATATCCTTCATTTTTATAATATTGGAGCTTCCTTTTACCTTAACCATTGTACATATTAAAAGAAAAAGTTTTAAAATAC
This sequence comes from Cryptoprocta ferox, assembly GCA_028646485.1. Lineage (NCBI taxonomy): Eukaryota > Metazoa > Chordata > Mammalia > Carnivora > Eupleridae > Cryptoprocta > Cryptoprocta ferox. The sequence goes on from CM053573.1 coordinate 22,010,829, forward strand.
TATGAGCTACATATATCAAGCAGTAAGGAAGTGTCCCCAAAATTTGAACATTAATTTGCTAATACTCTTATTTTTAAAATCCTGTTGAAAAATTATATTGGTGTGTTCTCAGCCATTTTACAAAATGTATAGTAAACCCCTAGTGAAGAGGTGTTTATCTGTCTTTGTGACATGTGGGGAGTGCATTTGCTCCATAGGGATTTAGAGACAGGGCATTCAATTACAGTGAAGGGAGCCGTATATCCAATTCCCTCCCCACAGGTTGTGCTGGGGAACTGCCCCTTCATGCTCCTCTACCTTCCATCATTCAGACAGAACAGGTGGTTGCCATGGGCAGCAAAACAGTAGAGCAGCCATGATCCTTCAGTGACTGCTGATTGTACGAGCCACTTCAGTCCATGAGGACTTGAGTTTCTGTGTTTACTTTCAGAATGAAGATCCTAGAATGATTTAATCCTAGACAATGAAAAGCCTGCTTTCCAAAAGATCCTTTTTTTTTTTTCCATCCTAGAAAAGTTTAGACAGCTTTTCTGTGTGGGAGGGTGGAAGGTGTGGTGAGAGTGGCGGGGGGGGGGTACCAAAGCCTCATCCAAAAGCTATCAGTGACGTTGTGAAGTCATCACGTAGAGACTAGAGGTTTTTTTCTCTCTTTTTAATTTCTTTTGTGGGTTTTATTATACTTCCAGTGTACCTGCATGAAATGGTTTGTCGAGGAACAGCTAATTCATCTCTCCATGTAATAGATTACATTCCTTTTCAATTGTTTTGACTGATAAGCAATTACTCCAAAATTCAGTGTTCAGTAAAATTTTGTTTATCAGAAGGAATGGAGTGTAACCAGAGCATAGGTAATCCAAAGTGGTGAATAATATAAAAATATTTAATCTTAAATTAATCTTTTCATTTGCAATTATAAGAAATTAAGCTGGTACTATTTTTCCTTCTATTTCTTTATTCTTTACAAAATAAAGCTATTTATGAAAACTGATTTTAATGTTCTAAATATTATGAACTGTTATACCACATTTTATATTTTAGATATGTACAAATGCATACATACACATATACTTGTATCTTCCTAAAATAATTTCCAACAACATTAGAACCTTCTTTAATCGTTTTTTTGGTTCCACCTACTTCAACCAGAAAAAAGCCTCATGTAGTGACTTTCAAAAAAATACTTTTTATGCCTTACTATGTAACAACTCTAATTCAGAAAAAAAATACATAGATATGGAGACAAAACTAAAAAACAATAATGAAGGTATACCAAATACAATCTGGAATAATTATCAGACAATGTCAGTGTTTTCTTTATAGAGTTGTTTGTTTAGTGGCTTTGATGGGAATTTGAAACCACACTGAATATTTGAATCTAGGAGCTCTTAGTTACAGACATGTTGAAAATTGTTAGATTATATTAAAGATAAGCCTAAAATCTTACAATCTTGTTTATTGAATCTGATATGCTTTCCATTGAAGTGTTTTCCCACCTTGAAATGACGAGCTCAAACATAAACAGGGGGTTTCCTTTGAGGTGTTTCATTCTAAAACCCAGTGATCGAAGCTGATTATGAATGAGCTTTTGACATTTCTGAAACATGTAGAATTATGTAAATTAGATACACATTTTTATAGAATAATGAAAAATGATAGAAGAAAGCAGCAGAACTTTGATATATTAAGGGTAATATATATACATATATGTATATTTATGTCACTAGTTTAAAGAACATCATAAACGGTGATAAAATATGTAACGAATGAGAGTTTAAATAACAAAATTGAGTTTACCAGGGTTATTCTTTATGCACTGAATTCTATACAAAGGGAACATTTTAGGCTTAAAGTCTAAAAAATTGAGTTTAAATATTTCTTAACAAAATTTTTTCTTTTCATGATTACAACTAGCATACCAAGAGCTCCAGCTTCTTTGGTTTATGGTCAAATATGGACATAATTATACATGTTTCTTTAATGATTGCTTCTCATGGAAATAAGGAATTCTTAGCTTGTTTTTAAATTTCACAGACTCCAAAAGAAAAAAAAACCATGGAACAGATTTAAATATCTGAGACCATAATCCTTTATTATATGTTTGGATTAAGGGATAAATTAATAGCAAAACTAAGAAAATAAAGAAATTGAACTTTATCAAAAACACATGGCAAATCATGGGACAAAAATGAAAAGAATTAGCTGGAAAGAAAAAAGAGCATGTGGGTTTCAAGGAATAATGCAAAAATAAAAACATTTTATTAAGAAACAAGTATGTCATGAGTTATGACTACCATTTAGAAAACAGATTAAATTTGAAGAGTAGCAGCATATAAACAAACACAAGGGCCAAATTTTTAAATGATGACTCAGACTATTTTAAGAACAGTTAAGATTCGTTAAAATATACAATTTGAAAATGAAAACACAAAAGAAAGTACATAGAACAATAAAAAAATTAATGGCAGAAACGAAACATGTACAATAAAAGTCAACCAAAATTAAAAGATTATGCAAAGTATAATCTTTGTGAGATTTTCCTTTGTGAGAGAAAACCTGTGTGAGCTTCCAAAGGAAAACAGGATTGCAAATTTAAAGACTGTTAGGTTCTGCGATGTTAAAGTCTACTTTCTAAAAATGTGAACGCAGATCTTATGAGAAACATGACCTATACTGAATTACATCTGTCAAAGATGCAATATTACACTGGGTACCAAATCTTATTCACTGTAATGGTGTCTCTAGACCCTGGAGTTGTCCTCTGGTCATTAACTTTGTTTAGATCTCAGAGGTCCCATGTCTGTGGGATTTCTAAGACACATTACTACACTTTCATTCAAGTCATCACAGAGTTCAGAAATTCCGTTAAAAATTAATCAATGATGACACCGAAGCACTTAGTTGTTTATTTGGGAAATGATTTCACATCAGGTAACACAGTGTAACCTCCCTTTCTATTGGATCTTTTAGTCAAGACCTTCAGCGTATCAAAGCCTTCTGAAAATGCTCTGTACCTGACAGTCAAGCAAGTTCCTGTTCACCACCTTGTAAAAAGACTGGAGGATGGGGACTGGCCTGAACTCCTCTTAGGTGATTTAGAAGTTTCACCATTCCATCATTGTTTTGGCATGATGAATTTATGCTTTCAAAGTCCAGTTTTAAAAGACTAAAAACTGAAGGGAGTTCTAGAAATTTGTCAATTCCCTGTTCACAAAGGCTTGGTAGCAATAGGAATTGATCACTCCTTCTGTCATTCTTTTTTTATTTAAAAGGAATATTTGGCTCTTTATTCCAGAGTGTCTTTTTTTTAACTCATGTTGAGTGCACTGCATATCTATGATCATCAAATAACTGCCTAGAGATTTTTGAATCTTAATTTTGTCAAATTTCATATTAACTATTCATCTAAGTGTAACAGGGTGCCTATTAAGAGAGAGATTAAACGCAGTGCCCTTTCATAAAAGTCTTTAAATGCCAGCTTCTTCTTTAAGTGCCTGGAGCTGACTAGATTTAGGAAACAAGTAAATGAAATTATATGTAATTTACAGGACAAAATTTTTTAAATTAAATTTGTGACAGTTATTGTGCTTTGCATGGGTTACTCATGCAGTCGTCATAAGAAATCTTTAAGCAGATGCTATTTTTATTCCCATTTTACATATAAAGTATCGATGTCTTATAAACATTAAATGCCTTGCCCAGAGTCATATAGATATTAAAATATAGTAGCAAGACTCTATGAACTGTATTCCTCGCTACAAGTCCATAGTATATAATAAGGGATTTAATAGATGGTTTTTCATGATAGGTGAATGACCGTATTGGACTCGATCAGTCTGATAGCTTCATGCCAGGTGGACATCAATTAGTGAGATGACCTAGTAATGCCCACTGCTAGGAAACTTCACTCAAACAATGTAAAATAGTTGACAGTATATTTACACAATCTATACCTTTTGCGTTTCTCTTACACCCCAAGGGCATTTTGCATGATAATGTGAATTATTTTCAAGTCGAATTAAACTTTTACAAGTCAAGAATTTAAAATGAATAAAGAACATGCAAATTGTATTAAGGAAGTCATCATGAGGTTGAATTGTGTACCAATTAAAAATAGAATAGCTGCAAATAAAAAGAAGTAGTACAGAGTTGGGATCACCATTGGCTTTACCCCTGCTGTCTTCCCAGCTCCCTCCTCTAGTCACTCTCTGCCCCTTCAGTTGCACACCGTGCTACTTGGGTACCTGGACCCCAGGCTCTCCCTACAGCTCCACAGACTTCTTGTTTAGAAATGATAGAGCCAAATGTTGCAACTAGCTGCTGAAAAAGATGCCAAGATTAAACACGTTTTTAGCCACGGGTGCGTAGCGCATCTAGGGGAGTGCAACCTCAGATCTTGCTCCGTAGGGGCGACTCTTTGAGATACAAATAAGGCTGCTTGTGAGGAGCAGTGACTAGCCCATGATTTCTGGGTGTCCAGTCTCTCCCAGTATACCCTATAAGCTAATGCTATCATTTCCCTCACGTTCTCCTGTTACTCATTTGGGACACGTAAGGATGCCATGGTATATGATTGAGAAAACTCTCCTCTTGAGCATTTTCTAGAATACCATTGCTATTCTAAGTTCTGTTAATGAAAAAAATAAATTGCATCAAAAACACAGGCTAAGGAATATCTGCTTTGGACCTAAAACTTAGTATAAAATTTAGTTTATGTTATATTAACAATTGTTTTTAATTAACACCTATGTGCGTTCAGTTGGAAGTTACTATTATCAGTAAATTATCAGGCATGCTATTTAATTTGTGAAAACCATAGAAAAATTTTGCACTCCAATGGAAAATTATGCACTGTCTACAGCATCCCTTTCTGAGTTATATGACTTTCGTCTTTTATTCTCTTTGAGTTATTTTGCAATCATAATTTGTAGGTCACTGATTAAATGCAAATTCTACCCTAGTTGGTAGAGATTCAATTGACTTTTCTCTCTCACCCTATGGAAAACCCAACTTTGCCTCCAAGTATACATTAATTTGAATATTTCTGATCTGTAATGTGTCTACATTTTGTATCCTCTTTTGAACAAATGTAACATCTGCCTGGGCCCTTCATTAAATAAATTTAATTAAAATGTTAGCAATTGTTTATTTTTTTCTGAAAGTGATTGTTTAACAAAATCGATTCATGTACTACTATCTTATGATCCATATAAAAATGCAAATTTAAATGAGATAATGTATGTGAAATTCTAAAAGCCCTTATAAACAAAACATAGTTATTAAAATAACAAATTAAAGGGATATAAGAAACATCTCATAGGAGGAAAAAATCTAGTACTTTCAGTAGAAAGAGAACTGCAAGTTTTATTTTTCTGTCAGAATAAATTCAGGTACACTGAAAATAATGGGAAATGCTGATCAGAGTTGAGAAAACAGAGCATTCAGAGAGTGATGAATTGTTTAAAGAAAATCAGCTTGGATCACAGGGAGACAGACACACCTGACAAACCTGATAGTATTTTGCTTGATAAAATAATACAGTTGTCAGAGAAAATTGGGGGCATAATTTTCCTACAGTACAAATCGTTCCCTAAATGACCAGACAGAAAACTAAATCTACAAGGTCAACCATTACGGAGAGATGTGGAAGACAGCTACTTGGATAAAGAACTGTCTTGAAGAATGAAGACAAATGATAACACAAGAAGAAAACCTCCACATGGATAGGAGTGACAAGTGTGATGTGTCAAAGATCCACATTAGTTCCGATTGTAGAAAGTTAGATACCAGTGATGTGAAAGGCAGAATACTCAACAAGATAAACAAGTGTTCACTTGAAAAAAAAAAAAACTTTGAGTCTAAAGTCCGCAATTCATTCAAGGATTAAGGTCACTAACTTCTCAAAGATTTGGCAAGACTGTGTTGAATTATGCTTTTAATAGACCAACAATGATTTGAATGTTAGTCTTTGTAGTAAAACTAAGAAAATTAAGCCACTGACAAGGAAAGAAAAGATAATGTCAAATTCTTCAAGATTACAATATACTAAAAAAAGAAAAAATGTCTTGGGTATATAGTGTGTATGTCTGTACATGTGCATGTGTGTGCATGCTCATGCAGACATGCAATGGAATAATCTTTTTTTTTTATAGTGTCCTTCACCTTTTTAAATGTTTTTTATTTATTTTTAAGAAGGGAAGAGTGGGGAAGGAGCAGAGATAGAGAGGGAGACAGAGGATCCAAAGCAGCTCCACCCTGATAGCAGTGACCCTGATGAGGGGCTGGAACTCACAAACCACAAGATCATGACCGGAACCGAAGTCTGACTGAACCACCCAGCCGCCCCTGTCCTTTACTTTTTTACCTAAACCAGAGGAGCTGATGTCATCATTTCAAAATCTAAAGAGAAAGTTGCCTATTTATTTTAGCCGAGCAGGACATATTAGTAAAAATAGTGCTGAAATCATGAATGTGGCAATGAGCAACCAAATTAAAATTGCTGTGCAACCTTGGTGTCTTGGGTTTTTAAGAGAGAATTTCTGAGTTGGAAAGTGTCTTTAGTTAGCTGATTATCACGCTACTTCGAACAATTTGATAATTGAACAGGTACGAGATGTACACAAACACTAGAGGTAATAGAATAAAAGCTGTATTCTGCAAGGGCAGGTGGTAGGACAGGAAATGAATTATATCAAAGATATTTCATATACCTTTCAAATTAACTTAAATTGTTTTGTTTTCCTAAGTTTACAATGAAGACATGAAAGTTATGAAAATATAGCAAAGTTTATAGAATAAAAGACTTTTAAAGAATGGATATTCGATATTTAACCTGCATATATGTAATGTTAGTTTCATTAGTTGTTGTTGGTGTTTGGTCCCCTTAAAATTGAAGAAAAGAAAATGTTTATTGAGTTACAACATGGTACTAATGACTTCTCTAGGCATTTTTTAGTATAAATTCTCTCCATTTTTAGAAAACAAAATTGAATATCCAGATATAAAAACACATACTTTATTTCATCCACCTAGAGAAGAATGGAGCCTATGATTTTTATATGTAATAATGTGAATATGTCCTACATTTTTCTCCTTTTTTTTCCAGCACAATATACAATGTATAGGATCAATAAATGAGTAGAAATTCAAATGATTAAGTTTTTTAAATTTAAATTTTAGTTAATATAAAGTATAATGTTGGTTTCTAAATGATTAAGTTCTTTTTAAAAACTAAAAGTTGGGTGACAGTATTAAAATTTTATAACCTGATTACTGAATAGAAATGATGTACAGTATGCTTGTTTACTTCTTTTTTAAAAAAATTAGACAAACATTGTCTCCCAGAATTTTCTGCAAGCATAAAAATGTTCTAGAATTCATGCCATCAAATACAGTAGCCACTAGCCACATGTGGCTATTGAGTCAGTGAAATAAGGAACAGATTTTTACTTTTTATTTAATTTCCAATACTTCAAATTTAAATTGCCACATGTAACTATTGGCTCTCATATTGGACAATGCATATGTAGGCAATTGTATTTTTCCTCTGCTTAAGTCTATATATTATTTGTGTTTTCCTATCCACATGGAGATGAGATAAAGACCACCTGGGTACTTTTATGATATCCAGGAGTGATCAGATCCTTAATATCTATGTTCTCATTCTCAAAAACAATCTCACTCTCTACAAATTCTGACACTTGTGTGCATTTTAATAACTTTAAAATAACAAAGCATCTATGAATATTCCTTTGATAAGACCTGTACAAATGAAAAAGATAGGTGATCTGAGCTTTAAATAATGTAGGAAATATTAAAACACCACTAAAATTGTTAATACCATACCATTTTCAAAGCTTGTTGTCTACGTCCCTTTCTGAACTCAGTTTAACCTGAATTCATTGAGTACTTTCTAATGGATGTCATTTTGTTTGAATCTGAGTGGAGATTCAAATATTAGTGGGAGATACCTTTTTTCTAGTGTGTGTGTCCTGGGAAATGTACTTTAATCACTTTTGTTTATTTCTAACTCATTTTTTGTTGGCATGTTTAATATCCCTTCAGATTCTGGGGATAAAATGTGGGATATGTGTTGCTCAAAAGAGAACTCTCTCAACGTATTCAGAGTATGGAAGGATCATGCCCACATAGCACTTTAATGAAAATGCCAACTAAAGTTTGTAGAATATTGTGGGATTTAAAAAGAACTTTTCTTATTTAGCTGGTTTTGAAATCCATAACATAGTGAGTCAGGTAAAGCATTAACCAGTGAGAAAACTGAGACTCCAAGTCATTAACTGATGACTGAGGAAGCAAGAACTTCAACCATGTCCTGATTTTAAATCTAGGATTCCTTCCACTGAACCAATGTACGATTAGTCCAGAAGTAATATCACTATCGCTACACTAGAGGGCCTGTATTTGAATGATGTTGAATTATTACAGAGTGATCTCAGAGACACTTGAAAATACTGAGATAAACAGTGCCATTTGAAAATAAACTCTGAATATTAATGGTTCAAATGGAAAATACATTTTTAAAATCAGTGAAGATTAGCTTTATGGGTCAGCCTCTAGATTCTACACATTTATAAGTCCCCATAGACCTGCTTTAAAATGTTGCTTCTAAATATAATGTACAAATCACTATACATGTACTTTAGTGTTGACTTGTTAAATGATTTCAAGAGGGTGTATTTTATTCATAATAAATTACATGAATACTTGCAATAAAAGTATTTCAGTAAATAAAGTTTAAAATCTAGGGCCCTAATCCTCTAGTTTAGTGGTTCAAGGACAACTCCAAATGTGTTAAGGAAAGCATTACTGGGACAAAAAGTCAGACAAATGGTAAATTTATCTGGATCTGAGCCTCTGTTGGACTCTCATGGGTCAAGGGAATAAACCTAGAACTACATTTCTCAGAACATGTTCTGTAATCCATAATGTCCAGGCCGTCAATTAAATATTTGCAAAAAATTAATTAAAAATATGTTAATTATAGTAGTCAAAGAGTTGTACCAATTTGAATGGTTTATTTACATCAGAGTATTTCTGATCCCTTAACTTACTAACACAAATGTGGAGAGGGATGTCAAAGAAAACCAGAGGAGGGTAGATGGTAGAGTTGTGAAAACAGATATTATTTATAAAAACTATTGCAATAGGGGAAAAGAGACTTTGGCGTTCAACTGGGCTCCATTCTGAATACAACATGAACAAGTCGGAATGTATAGCCAAGGAGCAGGGTGGGGGTGTTGGATCGAAAATTACTGAGAGGAAACATCAGAGATATGGAGGCATTCTGGCAATAGGGACCTAAAAAGATCATGCTCAAGGCAGTCCCATCAAATACCAAAGGTGGGGGATGAGGAATTTGATCAGATATCAAGGGTTGATATTCTTACAGAATTGACTTTGCAGGATTCTTGCTAGAACTGAACTTTACAAAGAAGGACATTGGAGCCCAACATGGGATCTAGTACAAAAGAGAGCTCAGAAGAGCCTGTCCAAAATTTGGTCAAGGGAGAATCTTGCCAAGGACTTGTGTTTCTAAATGTCAAAGATACTGTTGTTTTCCATTAAACCTCTCATAGGATCTGCTGTCCCTTGGAACATACTTTGAGAAATTATTGATGCAGCATCATTTCAGTCTGTATTTATTTCCTAGTGTTGTGTTCTCCAGTTTTAGCACTAAGGGCAATCACTGAATGGCTTAATGGCTTTTGCTGTTCCTGTCATGATGGGATAGGAAAGAAAAAGGATAATTTATTAAGAGACTTGAGTTGCAGATCTAGCTCTGATATTATCTTCTGTAATTACCCTGTACAAACAATTTAAACTCTCTAATCTTCAGTTTGATCATCTGTAAAATACAGATGTGGAATCTATTGATAGCAAATTTATTTCCTCCAGGGGCTACTATCTGACTTTCTTTTGCTCTCTGTTATATTTTTTATTTGACTGAGACACTTCCCTGATACTACTATTCTTCCTTACCTGTCCAGTTTTTCACACAATTCTCTACACCCTACGAGGGTAGAATAGAGGTAACTGAATCCTTTAAATTCTTCTTATATCACTGTTTCCCTCTTTTTCAAAATTGAGAAAATCACTTTCTAGCAACAATCTGATCTTTAATTTTGAACTGCTATTCCAAAGGGTTAAAGAATATCTTGCAGCTAAAAGACTTAAATTGCTGTCTCTGAAATTAACTGAGAAAATCTGTCAGTCATTCTCAATCAATCCTACGGGCTAAGTCTCTGAAGGTAAAAACAAAACAATTGTCCAAAGTGTCTTAAATATCCTCTACCATATTTTATGCCATTTCATTACAATTTTTACACCATATAACATATACGAGATAGAGAAGATATAACAAAAGTTTAGGTAATTGAAATATAAGACAGGGAAGTAAGGGATGAACGTATTATTTGTTAAGCATTCCTCAATTTTAGGCAACATGCTAAGGTCAATGAACACTCTGACATCTCTCCCTCAAGGTCATCTTATAGGTCATATTTTGTGTCATGCTCTTACATATAAGAAAACAAGGTTCAGATGTTGTTAAAGAACACTTATCTATCAATTTAGAGAATCAGGTGCAAACAACGTCTTGCAGAGTCTACGTACTTTAAAAGCAGAATTTGTTACCACATTAGAAAATAAGAACAAACAGAAATAAATATGAAACAAGGCTGGGGCGTTTATAAGAGAGAGAGAGAGAGAGAGAGAGAGAGAGAGAGAGATTTGAGCACATGTAATGTAGGTGGATTCATTCAGGAGTGACGTCAGAAAGTCATTCCTATTAAAATTATTTTGTTTTGGAGGGGTGCCTGGGTAGCTCAGTAAGTTAAGTGCCTAACTCTTAATTTCAGCTCAGGTCATGATCTTGTGGTTTGTGGTTTCGAGCCCCTCATCAGGCTCTATACTGACAGTGCTAAGTCTGCTTGGGGTTCTCTCTCTCTCTCTCTACCCGCCCCCCCCACTTATGCTCTCTCTCTCTCTCTCTCTCTCTTCTCCTCTCTTTCTCTCTTTCTCAAAATAAATACATAAACTAAAATTTTTTAATTAATTTGTTTTGGAATAGGACATTCCAGAAGGGATGTAAATGATAACCCTAGGTTGGAAAGATGAAGGCCCAGTGTCCAGATTATACCCTGAACTCCTGCATCACTTCAAAATAAAAGTAGCATCTTAATTAGTGGTTCTCCAGTCATGGTTACATATATTGTATTTTTCTAAGTCGATATTATAAAAAGTCCTGAATTATAAAATACATTATGCAATAAACAGACCATACCCTACTACCTATCTTTCCTTGATTATTCCCTTACAAAACAAACAAGGAAGGTAACAAACAAAAACCAAATAAAACAATACAAAGGCATTATATTAGGCAAATTCTAAAATTTTTGACCCTTAAAGATTTTTTTTAAAATAATAAGTAATATCTTCAATAATAACACATTACACCTTTCTTCTTTTATCTTATTAAGATAGAGGTAGGACTATAGAAATTGGGTATGTTTCCTTAGACTACTTTGCATTCTTAAACATCTAACTTTGTTGTGAACATTTATAAATTTACAGAAGAACATTCTACCCCTTTTCTTATTATGAAACTGTTCTTTTGTGACAAATTCCAATGTCTTAAGTAAATGGAGGCCCTTTGTGCCAAAGATGATAATTCACATTTTTTATTGTTTGTTTAAGTTTAAGCAGTTAGGGCTTTTTGCTTGTTTGGTTCTTTAAAATACATAATAGAAAATAAATAATTCCATATATTATGAAACGGACAAACTTATGCAGAATTGGATGCAAATCCTATCTTGAGATCCAATCAGAGATTAATTGAACCTGAAGAAATTAGAACTGTCCTATGAGAGACACTTCGGTTATTTTTCAGTGTTTTCGTTTTTCTAGAGAGGATCAAGATTTCCTGCCCAAAACAAATGAAACTTAGAACAAGTAAGGAAAATTGATCTAGGCCAAAACAGGGAAATTAGTGAATTGGGACCTGCAGGTAAAAGTTAGTAACATCTACAGAATTTTCTAATATTTATTAACAGTGCTTATGTCCCTGATTCATGTGATGGGAATGATTTCTCTTACTAGTATATAGGCTGACCAAATGTTTTCTCATGAGAATAATAAAAATCAAATTCTATTTTATAAGATTTTTTGAAAACATTAAGGCAGAAACTTTTCTTTTTCTTGCCTTTTATGATATCTGTTAGTACTCACTTCCCATTCCTTATATTGTGCACATACAGGTAAGTAGTGTAGTAGAAACAATGCAAAAAAAAGGGGAGGGGGAGAGGAAGGGAAAGTGAAAATCAATGTTTACCAGGATATTATCCTAATTACTTTTATTGTAAAAATCAGGATAAAATTTGGTCTCACAATGCATATTTGGTCATGTCAATGATATGCTATGGATTTTAATTGCCATTGTGATTAATAGCTAATGCTTTTAACTTAGAGGGGTTATGGAAAACTTAAAGGAATTCCTGCAGAGAGGAAATAATTTGAGTTTCCGAAGCATGCATGATAAATTATTAAAATTGAGAGAAACTGAGACTTTACATATAAATATGTTGGCTGATTTTTCATTATCTTTATAATCTTTGAATAAATGTCATGTAAAAGCATACTGAATTCTCTTTCATAGACAATGAAATCCTCAATTCTTTTGCCGTAATATATTGTTTATTATTTTGCCAGGGGAAGCCATTTTTAGTTTGTAACAGGATAAGAAAAATGGCTTTAATTAACTTGCTTTTAATGCCAATTACAGATATTCTATTATACTTGTATCATAACTTACTAATGGTCCAAAGTACGCATACACTTTATTTAAAGATAAAAGTTTTACAAGAATATTATATTATCTGAATGTTTGGGAAAATTTTATTTAGATTCATAATAAGAACAAGAAAGATAATTGGCATAGTTAGGGACCAGAGTTGAGAGTTAAAATTAGTACCTGACACAAATTAAGATATACTTCAGTTTTAAATTAAGATAGTATTTAGAATATTGAATCTATTTTTACTTTAAACTAAAATAGTATTTAGAATATTGAATCTATTTTTCCTCAACCTGTTAGAAAAGTAAGCTTGAAATTTAGTGTGGTAGATGTTTTGTGGGATTCAAGAAGTATAAGTAATCAATTTTTGGTCTTCAACCACATTTTTATTTTAAAAGGAAATCTTTAGATTTTTTTAAAATACAAGTAAAATTTCAATATATAAGGAGTTCAAATTTTTATATTAAATTATGGAAAACAAACACCTACCACCACAACAACTTTTAAAAAGTGTATTCCTTTATTTACTATGCTATATTTGGCAAAATATTGAAATTTCCATTATAGATAAGTTCAGGATGATCACTCAAGTAATTTAAATACAATAACTAAAATTGCTGATCAGTAGGACACATGCATTTAGAAATTTACAATATTTGGTTGAAGTAGATATTCCGTATTATTTTTAGGGGAATAGGAAAATAGTTACCATTGAAAATGCTAAATCAGTAGAAATGTCAAATATATCACTGAACAAGCAGTATTCAATTTTTGACTGGTGTTAAGAGGGATAACGTGAATAAGGAAAAGTAAGAAACTGTCTTGGGGAGCTCTGAATTTATCAAAAATAAGAAGAATTAAGATAAGAATTTTTAAATATTTATGATTTATTTTGCTGGACCTCCTTTGTTGAGATGACTTTAAACTTCTAGAAACTAAGTGTACCTGTAGTACTAAGTGAAATTAGCTGTACCTGAATTTCAAAATAAATACAGATCTTGGGGAGGAAACTTTGATCTCTGGTTCATGACAATCATTGATTTTGGACAATGATAATTAAATCTTAAATTAAAGCACTCGTGAGGTAAAAAAAACTTCTAGAAACATAATCATTAAAAGAAAATGAGAATTATAATTCAGTGATGGTTAATTTTCAAAAGTAAATTATTATATGGAAGCAATAATAACACAAGAATACATGTTTTACCCTCTAGTTTCACCATTAAATATTTTAAAATGTCTGTGTAACTAACAGTTTGTGAAGAAAGAATTAAAAAATGCTTTGTTCATGCAAAATAGTGAAGGAAGGAGTATATGAAGAATACAAAAGAAGTGAGTAAAATGGAAAAAATACATTAGAAAGGAAGACATAAATGCCAAATGTATCATTAAATAATCCTTTAATTATGAACTAAATACTCAGAATAAAGGTTCAAGATTGTCCTCCTTAACTAAAAATAAATACAGCCATAGACTGCTTACAGGAGCTGTAAATCAAGTGAACACAGCAAGATTTAAGTAAAAGGCTAGAAAAGATATATTGTACTCTAATAAAATAAAATTCTTCTGTATACATGTAAACAGGACAAAGTAAAGACAAGTGAGTCTTATTTCAGTTACAAAAAATGGTTTAACATTTAAAGATCAAGCCCTTTTCACCAACAACATGATAGAAAAAAAAAGTATAGAAAAGACTGTATCAATAGATACAGAAAAAACAATGACGAAATGCAACATACATTCATAGTACAATCTCCTCGATGACAGTGATTACAAGAATTCCTTGGAAATTAGGAATGAAACGAAAATATCTGCTATCACCACTTCTGCTCAAGTAAAATCTTCACACTATAAAACATGAAAATAAATAAAAAGCAAATAATTCGACAGGAAAGATGAACATAGCAATTATTCTCAAATCATACAATTTTGCTTATAGAAAATCTAGCATTTTACAGACAAACATTTAGAATTAATAAGGATTTACCAAGGTTACCAAACCCTAGCAAATTTACACAAATTTAAAAATTAATTGTATTCCTATCTGCTGGCAACACTCTATATAGTTTTAAAAAAATGATTTCCACTATGTTATCCCAAAACATCCAATGTTTAAGAACAGTGAAAGTTGTGTAAGACATATACATTAAAAACTACAAAAGACCATTGAGCAAAATTAAGTTAAAGTAGAAAAAATTGGAAGTGTGGGGAGAGGAAGAGATGGAGCATAGAATTTTCATGGCAGTGAAACTACTCTATACGACACAATAATAGGCACATTATTATGTCATAAATATTATTACACATTTGTCCAAACCTACAGAATATACAACATCAAGAGTGAATAGTCAATTGTGCTGTGACCCTAAAACTGGTTTAAGAAAGTCTTTAAATTAAAAAAAAAAAAAGAGGAATTGTAAAACTCAAAAACTGTGTTCCTTTATGGAGCTCAAGGTCCTCTTCTCAGGTAATGTGGATGTTGGCAGCATTCAATTCCTTGAAGAATCAGCACGGAGTCTCTACTTTATTGGCTCTCAGCTAGGGCCTCTTAGAGGCTGCCCACAGGCCCTGTCACAACATAGCTATTCGATTCTTTAAGACAGTAGAAAAGTCTCTCTGACTTTAAATCTATTCCTTCAGAGAAGGCTGAGACCCTTTTCAGATGCTTACTTGAATAGGTTATTTTACCCAGATAATCTCCTTTTGGATTAATTCAAAGGTAACTGATTTTGGTCTTTAAGCACATCAGCTAAGGCAACCTAACTATAGGGGTTAATCCCATCAAATTCATTCCCTTCAGTCTTGTTCACACTCAGGATGAGGGAATTATACAGGCATGTTCACCAGAGGTGAGAATCTCGGGGGCCAGTTTACATTCTGCTTGCCACAGGTGTGTTCACTGTGAAAACTCATCAAGCTGTATATTTATGATATACATACACACATTTCTATATTTCTATATGTTTTACCTTAAAAAGAAACTAGTAAAGCAAGCCAGAAGTTAAAGACTAAAACAGATGCTACAGGATAACTGTGAGGAGATATTCATAAGACTAAATGAGAGATACTTGATAACTCCAGATACTAAAATGTGGAGAACCAGAGGAAGGGAATTAGTAGGAAAGAAGCAGTTCTAGGGTGAAGCAATCTTTTATTACTGTCAGAATCATATCATTTGTTTTTGTCTAAATGAAAAGCAACATCAACCGTTTAGGAGATGAAAAGAAGTCTGTGGTTGGGTGTACACATGCTTAAAAGAACTATGCACACTTTGAGCAAATATCAACCACTGACTATTCTACGAGAAACCAAAACTGGGGGAGATTCAAGTAGGCAAATTAAGTGAGTGGAATCAGCTCTTCAGAAATGTCAGTTAAAATGGGGTTTCAAGTAAAGATATTGATCAAGTAATTGATCTGAAATAATTTATTGGTCATCTTTGCAATGGCAGATTCAATGAAATAGTGAAAGAATAAACTATTTAAAAGAAATTATATAGGGGGCCTCTGGGTGGCTCAGTCGGTTAAGCGTCTGACTTCACCTCAGGTCATGATCTAACCATTTGTGAGATTGAGCCCCACATCAGGTTTTGTGCTGACGGCTTAGAGCTTGGAGCCTGCTTCAGATTCTGTCTCCCTCTGTCTCTCTGTCCCTCCCCCACGCAAGCTCTGTCTCTCTCTGTCTCAAAAATAAATGAAACATTAAACAAAAAGAAATTCTATAGATAATGTTTGGAGGGGTAGATGTAGATTGAGATACTTAGTACATCATAATTCTACAATTTTAAAAGTGCAAAAGTTAGGGGCGCCTGGGTGGCTCAGTCGGTTGTGTCCAACTCTTGATTTCTGCTCAGGTCATGATCTCAAGTTTCGTGGGATCAAGCCCCAGTGCCATCAGCACAGAGCCTTCTTGGGATTCTCTCTCTGCCCTTTTACCACTTGTGCTCTCTCTCTCAAAAACTTATAAACTTTAAAAGTACAAAAGTTAAAAGAAAATGAAAAAAACTCTTCAACAGACAAGGGATAATTTAAACTGAATCACCCATAGAATGTATTATACAGTAAATTTTAGAAAACTTATTTTTGCAATCATATGATATTTTTCATAGGAAGAGAGTGGATATAGTCCATACTTAAGAATTTTAATAATAAAAATGATAAGTTGCACAGAATGTAAAGGACATATTTTTATTTTTTATTTTTTTAATTGCTTTAAAATAATAAGTGCATGTACATTAAGGAAGAAGTAAATAGCTCTGTATAAAACATAAAACTGCAGACATCAGAGGATAGATTGTAGAGTTCTTAGGAAGTAAGAGAAGAGTTAGAACAAAAAGATAATTCAGAGAGTAAGCTGAACAGATATTGTTAATAGTTGGCTAACACATTTCTCTGGTCTTCAGAAAAGAGTAGGGGAAGGGACAGCCAAATCTATCATTTAGCCATTGAACCTATGTCTATATAACATCAAGAATTAGAGTTAAGTGGGGGCACCTGGGTGTCTCAGTCTGTTGAGCATCCGACTTCAGCTCAGGTCATGATCTTGAGGTTTGTGGGTTCGAGCCCTGTCTCAGGTTTTGTGCTGACAGCTCAGAGCCTGGAGCCTGCTTTGGATTCTGTGTCTCCCTCTCTCTCTGCCCCTCCCCCCTCTCAAAAATTAATAAACATAAAAAAAGAGAGTTAGGTGTAAAGTAGGGAATATTCTTCCAATATGTAGATATTTTAAAATCTGAATGTACTTCTCTCACAAATATCTGGTCTCCTTCACTCAACAGCCCTAACAAATGGGAAAGATGAGACAGTCTTCTGGATACATTATGTTTTAGGTGACATTTTCTAAATTGCATAGATTAATTTAAAAACAAATCCCAACAAGACTTCATGCCTTTTTCTACCTTCCATGTTGCCTGCTTTGTAACAATTTGGATCATAATGCTATTGCTTGAAAGTGATCTTGTTTTTAATATTTTAACAGAAGAGTGGACCATTGTCACTCTAATTTTCTACTTTGATCTTTCTTGCTAATATTAGGGTCACATTTCCACGCATTCTGTTATCTCAATAACCTGCAGATATGATGAATCCACTCTCCACAAAGGGATTTCTCACAATGTTTCAAAGGATGGCTTAAGAATTCCTTTGAAGAATAATGCAGCCATGGATTATTTTAACTTTTTCTGAGCTTTATTTTATTCTCTTTCTTTTTGATAGAAAGTATTGAGGATGAACTGAATCTGCATATGAAAAAGATGTCAGATGCAGAATTTTGTTTAAATTAGTAGTGGTATTGTGGATTGAGTGGTGAATGTGGAACTGAGTATATGAATAAAAGTGATTAATTATCTAGCTAATCAAAGAATATATTAAAGACTGCATGGGCTTATACCTGCCTAGGGAATTGTTGTAGCTTTGAACACTTTTGCACGCATAAGTGTTAAAAATACGGAACTTCCATCAAATGCCTATCATTTAATAGATATTAGGAAATAGAATTCCTAATAAAGACCCATCAGGAATTACAATTCAAACTCAAACCGAGGCAGCCTATGCCAGCATCATCATCAATATTTTCTTAATTTGCTAAAAATAATCATGACTTTAATTGAGCCAGTTGTCGACGCAGGAAGAAACAGTTCAGAGAAAACCAAGTTTTCTTTACCTTTCATTTTTACAGCTAAAATCAGCTTAGGAATTAAATAAGAATTGACCAAGAAACAATGTTTCCTTCCTCAGATCAGAATCACTTGATCGTTTAGAGACTTGTGATAAGTTACAAAGCATTTCATCTCTAGGTTACTAGTCCAAACACCATCAAGATTAGTTGTGGATAAAAGTTGCTATAATTTAATGGATATTAAGTGACCCATGCGAATTGGCTACTAGTGCGATTCGAGTCCTGGAGTGCAAACT
This sequence comes from Cryptoprocta ferox, assembly GCA_028646485.1. Lineage (NCBI taxonomy): Eukaryota > Metazoa > Chordata > Mammalia > Carnivora > Eupleridae > Cryptoprocta > Cryptoprocta ferox. Next base: position 22,029,546 of record CM053573.1, read on the forward strand.
GTCATATCTCAAGCCCACAAGATATATTAGGGATTTATGTATTTGCACATCTTATTGCATGAATAAACATATCATTCTATGATTTGCCTTGATTTGAATAGAATTTACAGGTTTTTTTTATTTTTTAAAAAACTAATCAAATAAAATGGGGCCAATACATTATTAAAAGCACTAGATGAATTTTTTATTAATTTTTTTTCACTTGCTAGGATTGGAAGATAGCTCAGTGGTACATTCGCCACCATTTATTCTTCAGCTAAAAGTAACAGGACACGCTAAGCATCTTGACATATCCATTTAACCTCTGCTTTGTGTCTAAAAGCTGAACATTTATCAACCTCCACAGCCTTGGCTCTTTGAATTGCTTAGAGTAAGCATCTGTATTCAAACATATGCTGTGGATAACTACTGAGATATTTTAGCCAGTTTGGTTTAGCAGCTGTTCTGTAAAAGTGAGATGAGTAATTTAATAAGCAACTCTCCTTGACTCTGATACTCTTCCCCCAAGTGTATGCCAACCTCAGCCAGAAATGTAGCCTAAAAAGGGTTCACTACTTGTGAGACATAAAGACAGGATAATGATTTATGCAGAGGACCATCTTCCAGGCGCTGACAGGCACTCACTGCCCCACACAAGTCATCACTGCCGCTCTAAAGAAACAGATGGCTTTGCACACACCACTAACAAAGAAGGAATTCTGCACAGATAGCATGAAACTTCGCTACTTTCCTGAACACATCTTGTTTGAACCAAGTAATAAAAAGGACTTGCCAAAATACAACTTGCCAAAGAACTACAAATATGGACCTTGGTCTTGCTCCTAGAAAAACATGACATAGGTTAAAAATTACTTTACAAGGTGGATGAAGGTGAACTACCATATTTGTTATTTCCTATATTAAACCATTGAGTCTCACAAGATAAATCCAAAGAAAATTCTTTTTTTAATTTTTTTTCTAATGTTTATTTATTTTTGAGAGAGAGAACACGCAGATGGGGGAGGGACAGAGAGAGGGAGGGAGACACAGAATCGAAAGCATGCTCCAGGCTCTGAGCTGTAAGCACAGAGCCCGACATGGGGCTCAAATTCACTAGCTGTGAGATCATGACCTGAGCCTAAGTCGGAGGCTTAACTGGCTAAGCCACCCAGGTGTCCCCAAAGCAAATTCTTTGATGTATGGAAGGGTTACGCCTGTGAAGGTATCAGAAAAAGTCTGAATTAAATAATATGATGACCACTATTTGTTCATTCATAAATTGTTTGAAATGCTTCAGTATTTAATTAGAAATGAATTCTAGTTTTTTCCTTTTTAAAATATTTTTAAAAGAGAAAACAATACATGACATCTTAATTTGTGATATTTTCTGATGTTCTATGTAATAATTAGTCAGTGTGCTTCCCAACAATGCCCCAACAGACTGCTCCCTTTATGATGTACCAATTTTCATTCTGTTATTACCAAATAGCATATTGAGTATATTAGGCCTTATAATATATCCTAAAACTTATAGGAGACATGTGACTTTATTCAGAAAGCATAAAAAAAAAGAAAGCATATTTGTTCACAATTGGATCCTAGAAACATGGGTGTAGATAACATGACCAATTGTGGACCAACATGGCAAAACAATATGCGCTCCATTGGAAAAACAAATGAAAATTTGCAAGTGGGAATTTTGAGGTTCCTGTTTAATTAACATTGTTAAAAAAGAGATTTGGCATTACAGCCATTGTTGAAACTAGCATTTCGGTGAGTTTGCCATTGCAGCTGCCATATCTTCTCAGCCCTGGCTACACAATAGATTGTACATCCCACATTGGCATCCCTATTCTATAGGGAGTTTATAGAAAAACATACTTTCAGGACTCAATACCTACTATATCAGAATCTACATTTTAGCAAGATAGCCAGGGGGGTTCTATGCACATTCAAATTTTGGAAGCACTACTCTAATGCTTCTCAACCTTGACTCCACATTGGAAAAATTTGAGGAGCTTTGAAAAATTAGCCATGCCTGGGAAGGGTGCCCAGGCCAATTACATCAGTCTGTGAAATAAGTGTGAACAATACAGTCAGGGGCCTTATTCCTTTTGAGAAGGCTTGCATTCTAGTATTTTTATCTCTAAGTGTGCATAAGTCCATACACAGGGAATGGCCAAAATTGGTAATCACTGGACAATTCAAATTAATGTAGTTAATGCTAATATTTCAAAGGCCAAACAGCTTTGTTGAAAATATGAGGCATTGTTTGATTTGGGTCATGATCCCTTTTTATTGACAAAGCATTCTGAAAAGCTCTCTACTCTATGCCTGCTTAACAATAGAAACACAATTTCAGATCTCTAAGCCACAAATTGATCTGTATGTCATTGTTTCTCCAGTCCATATCTTCATCAATATATGAAAACATGCTTTATTCTCTTTCCCTCCTTGCCATTGCTCAGCTGTAGGTCAATACAGAGTAAACATGTGGAAGCCACCTCTATGAAACTGCATAAGTAGGGCAGCCACAAAGACAAAACAGAACAAAACAAGGCAAAAACCTCTGAAACAGCAAGGGACCCAGAGAGCATTCCTGAAGTATATTTGAAAAATCTGAAATAACTTGATTTTTAACTGCAGATACATTGTACAGATCCCTAACAGTCTGAAGTGGGCGCTAATACAATGAAAGTGCCATCTGTTATGAAAACAATGCCATAATATTTGAAATCCAACTATAATTATTCATGTAGAATTGGGTAAATTATAATTCATTTTAGGCATTCTGTGATATTGGTGCAGATAACATTATATTTTGAATATGTGAATTTCTGCTTACGAATGTATATACATATATGAGTGACTATATATGTGTGTGTGTGTGTGTGTGTGTGTATTTATATTAAAACAAAAAGCAGAAGCAACACCTTCTCTGTGATTTGGGACATAATTGATATCATTGAAGTGATTGTCCACACATTAGCCTTAAGGTTTGAGTACAAAACTAGATACAGTTCATTCTTTTCTCACTTCAATCACTGGCATATATAACATAAAAACATTTTAAGTGGATATATATGCTAGTTGGACCCCTTCCTTTGAATAGAAGAAACTGGTGTTAAGCATTTCCATGTTGCTGCTGTATTCCAGAACAAGACTTATTTTCAGTCCGGACAACTTCAAGTGTTCTGCCATCACCTCTTCAATGTAATAAGACAGCATCTTGTCACTTGGAGACTTCACTGACCCACTCTTCATTTCATACCAACACCACCCATTTACAAGTGCCATTTCTGTCTGCCTGGATCCTGGGAAATATCTGGTGACTTACTTTCTAGTAGTAAATATAACCTTACCTGGTATGAATGTTCCCTTCTTGTAGATAAGCTGAAGAAGTATAGTCAACATTGGAATGGGCTAGGTCAGACAAATTGCTGACAAGGCTCTCCTGGTCCTTGCTGCAATACAAGTTGTGTGGGAGGTGACAAAGCTTTCCAACCCCAGAATTTATTTATTCCCTTGTCAGAAAGTGTTGATTTAGCACAGGGCCAAACTTTCTCATGTATCGTTAAATAGTTAAATAGGTTTGAGTTACAAGATGGAAAGATGATGGATACTGAACTCCCAACGCCAGGGTCCGGGTGATGTATTTGTGACAGAAAAGGCCCTTGGTGTTTAAAATTAAGTAACCTTTAAGTAGTAGACAGCAGTATAGTGATCAAGTTCAAAGGCCTAGAAAGAACATGTGATTTACTGCCTCTCCCACAATATAAATGAGAAGACTATTTGAATTAGGATTATTCTAAAACTTGACATTGATAAAATGTATTGGTCAAAACAATGAATAAATGAGTGCCCAATACAGAATAGCCAGCTCATGAGAATATGTGATGATTGTGGCCTTTGTCAATTTAATTAAGTTTGTTTCATTAGAGAAAATTTGTGTCAAGATCCTAATCTCTTTAAAACCATCTCTTATTTTAGACCATACCACGTCTAGATCGTAGTATTGTGTCTGAAGCAGAATAGGTCCTCACTGAATATTTATTGAATAATGTGCCCTTATGTGTTATTCTTATGGATTGTATACCAGTTTCAGACAGATAGAAAATGAATAAAATGAATAAAATTATTAAGTTTATTATCTCCTGGACTTTAAGAGGACACAAGGAATTTAAATCTGCAGAATTCTGGAAGAGCTGCAGTGTTCAGTTGTACACAGAGTGACAATATCACACTTGATCTCATCATAAATGATGCTGGCTCTCAATTTACCCACCAAAAGGAGAACAAGATGCCTGAGTTCACAAATAAAATTTAATCAGCTGCCAGACTGGCAGGTTTTTCTTGACAACTTGAATTTTAATATTTAGTGTTCTCCCAGGAAAATGCAAGCCTCTTTATATGAGCAATCACAGATAAATCCCAACACTTTCACAAAGGTCTAGCTCACAATAACAACAAAACAAAAAATAAAATAAAATAAAGAAAATAAAATAAAGAAGAAAAGAGAAAAAGAAATGACGAACTAAGAGTAATTATGAAAACTAGTAACAAACAAAAGAAAGTAGTAAGACAAGAGTACAGAACAAGAGAACACACTGTACTTGAAATCGTTTTTGGGTTTTTTTTTTGGCCATTTACTCTACTTTGAATCTACCATCAGTTTAAAGCACAGCTGCAAAGAATACTTACTGTTTTAACTCTAATAATATTTGTTATTCTGCATACACATTGTTACAAAATATAGCTCTTGGCAAAAATGTTAAAATCTGTCAGAATTAATGCTTTTTTCCCCCCAATCTCAATTATATTTCCATGGTGGAAAAAAAAGATAACCCAAGAAAAAACACATTTTTTATTTGAAAGCTCATTTCGCATTCTTTGAAGAAGTGGTACTATTAGAATCTTGGGTGAAATCTAGGTCCTTATGCCATAAAAAGAGAGCAATAAATAATATGCTACACTTGACTTTATAGTTGCCAATTCAAGTTTCTCAGTTTAATATTTTGAATAACAGAGTACAAAATGTTCTAGCTTTTGGGGCAATAACTTTTAAAAATCTGGATGTCTCAATTCTAAAATGCCATATGGGGTGTGTGTGTGTGTGTGTGTGTGTGTGTGTCTGTATGTCTGTGTGTCTGTGTGTGTGTGTGAATGTGTAAAATAAACACTTTGGAATTATACTCTGATGAATGTCATTAGCTCCTTAACATACCCCTAGTGATCTGGTTAATGTAGAGTGCACTGTGCTAAATTGTAAGACCTCCCTTTACTGCACTGCTACTTTGGAGCTCCTTGAAGAGTACCTACTATGTGTTGTAGTCTACAGAATCACCCAGCCCCAAACACAGGGAACCAGGGAACAAACTTTCATGTCATTTTCTGCTAAGAAGTTTTATTGTCTCTTACTTGAGACCCTTCCCTACGACATCTTTGGTGAGTATAAAAAATGTCAAAAGAAGATGAGTGTAAGTCTGATACAAAGCCTCCATCTTTACCATATCTCAGATGTGTAAAACTTCAGTTTTATTTTTATGTATTATGTTTTATGTATTTTCAGTGAAGGTCACTTTTACTAGAAAATAAGTAAGTGCAGTTACAGTAGGTTAATCAGTGTGCATGTTTTTGGAAAGAACTACACATCATCATCAATTATCTTGCAGAAAAACCATATGTACATAGTTTCTTTGAACTCAATTTTATATTCTTTTAAACTACATGACATTATTTTTACAAGGCATTGGAGTACATTTGTTTGAGGTCACATATTTCTAAGATGGTTTATAATTTTTCACAACTACTGTCATCTTTCATCTAAGAATATTTTCTACTTCATCTTTGGTATGTTCTAGCAATGGGAATCACATTGTTCTTCTGTGGGTTCTGCAGGTAGGCCCGGGGAATTCTGAAATTTTGCTACTTGTCTCCAGATAAGCAAAGTATTCATTTTAGCTCTGTAGGAAGTTGAGATAATATGCCAGAGTGTTTTACAGATCTTGAAACCCCAAGCTCTTCCTAAACACTGTGTAAATTACAAATTCCCTATATTATATTACCTTCTATTAAATATATCCAGAGTGTTCCTTGTTTTCCTGACCTACACACTCTTTTAATATTCACGTGTGATGTTGAGATCTAATACCTAATTACCCTTCACATTAATGTAAAGCAGGCATCAGATGTGTTTACTATCAGCTTTTCCTATTTATGACCCAAATTTTTATGGCTAGCTGTGGTATCTTGACAAATGAGAAAATCTTCAATTGCTTATAAAATAATGCTTTAATTCAACCCTTCCAGTATGAGTTTAAATGAAGAACTAATATCCGTTAGAAGAGTCCAAAATTAGTAAATCAGCATGCACAGAGTTTTAAAGGAAATGTCTAAGAACTTATTTCATGACTCTTGAATATCCTTCTTTTATTCAATAACATTTTAAAACTCAGGTTGAATGTTTTAAGGAAGATATTTTGCAGAAAGTTATGCTGTTAATTCCATTTCAATCTCCCATGAAACTGAATTGATTGCTGATCCTTCCTTGAGCTCAGAGTCAAAAGGTAGGGGAGCTTCACCAGAGCTCCAATTGTTTTCCTACCTTGGCGTCACTCTGGCGCACGGCCTTCTGTAGGGCAGAGCCAAGAGAGCACTAGTAGCCAAGACTGGCCTAATACTTCAGAGTACCGAGGCAAAGGATAGATAAAATGTAAACCCTGTGATTCACATGTATCATGCATTATGAGAGCAATCTGGTGAGCAGTAGCTTTGTATCCTGTCCAAGATGTCTGTCCAGATGGACGGGGAAATCTCAGCTAAAAGAAACTGCAGGTAACTGCCAGATACCTAAATCTAAGGAAACTGTTGCAAGTGGCCACATTTACTAAAGTGTGGAGACACCTCCATCCAAAGTGAGATAATTGCAAAAGAAGGGAGAAAGAGCAGGAGCCTCCAAAGAAACCTTTGCCAGATCCAGAGAAAGTGAAATTGACTCATAATAGCATCTATTCAAATAAGATCTTTCCAACCCTCTTCCCGTACCTGCCCCCACTCATCCAAGACTGATGCACAGGTAAACTAGCTCGTTAGCTTTTATGGAGGAAGGAGCCAAGAGGAAGATCAGCGTGTGGAAGATGAAACACAAAAATCAGTCAAGTCCACCTATGTCCTTCAGCAGTCTCACCCTAACCAGGCCCTAATCAGAAAGGGAGGAAGATTTGAAACAAAATCAAGTTCATGGTATTGGTTAAAATCTTGGCCTGGACATTCCATTTCCTAAATTAAGATGTGTTCAGACAATGAGAACCATATATGTATCTATTTCTATAAGTTTTCATGGAAGGGCAAGTCAGACTGCACCCCCAGAATACTGCTTAAAGAGATAATGGGAGACAAGATTGAGTTAGAATTTGGGTCATAATTCATAAAATTGTGGTCAGAATTTGGGCCACCCATGTTATGCAGGTAAAACTTAATTATATATTATATCTCTGTAATGACAAATAGGAGCATATTGACAAAAATTGAACAAGTAAAAAATCTGTCAGAATTCCATGTTGCATCTTGATTTAAGGTATTTTCTTTATACTCATAATAGGAGCATTTAATTAGTTATATTTAAGAAAATACCCCCCACCCCCACCAGGGCACCTGGGTGACTCAGTCGGTTAAGAGTCTGACTTCAGCTCAGGTCATGATCTCGTGGTCTGTGAGTTCAAGCCCCACGTCAGGCTCTGTGCTGACAGCTCAGAGTGAAAAAGAAAATATTCTCTTCAAGCAGATTGGACAATTTCTCTCAATGTTATCCTATAAGGAATAGCTCCCAGATGAGACCTCTTATTTTTTTAAGTGAAGAAAAATAAAGCAGTTGCTTTGGAATCAGACAGATGGAGTTCTGAGTCATGATTGACACAATAATTAAATTCTTAGAGTTTTACTTTTCTAAGCTTAAACTAAAAATTGGGGGTGGGGCAGAAGAAGAGACAGGACACCAGGATCTGTCTCATACTGTGTTACCACAGGAGTGAAATTAGAGAGCATTTGTAAATTCCTCAAAATCAAAATAAATTTTAAGTTATTTCTTTTCTATCCACCCTTTGCATAGAAATAAACTGATAATGGAACTTCTTCCAATTTGAAATGAACACATCACCTTCTGATAATGGAAATAGATCCCCACCTATCCCTAATGCAAAGAAAACAAGATGCTGTACGCAACTGGATATTGAATTCATTGGATAAGAATTGGGCTGCAGATCCTTTTCTATATTATAAAAAAGATAGCAATATAAAAATAGTTATTCTTAAAATTAATCTTAAAATTGATCATATTAATATAGTTAGTAGATTTGTATCAATATCAATTCTTTTTAGTGTCCTCTAATTACTGATGATGCATCCCTCTTTTCTTTATTTCCCTAAACACATAGAGCTGAAAAAGAAATTCATCCTACCAGTTTTTCTTAACTATCAGCAAAGGAAGCTACCAAATGCGAAAAGCCTTAAAATGCTGCATGTAAAATGTAACTTTTACTTATAAACTTCAAACCCCTTTCTTAAAACTTTGACAAGAAGAAGAATCCTGCACACAGCCGAGCTGAATGACTTACTCCTCCTCAGAAAGCTATTGATTAACTCCCATAACTTGGTGTTCTTTTTATCTTGAAGATTCCACTGAGATCACCATTTCTCCTCACCAGGCTGAAGCAGCATTTTGAGATGGGGTAGGTGGGAACATTGATTTTTGGAACTGGCAGCTGAGGTCAGCTCTTAATTTTTCTTACTTTTATCTTTTACTATTAGAATATAATCCATGGTCCTGTGGGGTTAGGATTGAGTAGGAAGGTTTGAAAGCAAGATACATCTTCTAAAGTGCAAAGCACTGGCTTATTTTACCTGTGAGCTTGGGGATCCTCACCACAAGTTCGTAAGAATGCATTTAGGCTCCAGTTTCCTCAGAAGTAGGATGTTCATTCATTATAGGGCATATATTTGGTGATCATTTATTAGAGGAGCAAGGAAGAAGCACAGTGAGAGCATCAGGAGTGGTATACTACTAAAAGATGACAGGAGTTCCCCAGTCAGAGACATCAGTGTTAGTGGAAAAAAGGACAAGTTTTTGGAATCAGAGGACGTGGATGAAATCCTTGTTTCCTTAGCTCTTCAAACAATACTGTCCATGTGTTTATTGTTTAACAGACACCGAATGAAGTATTGGAGCTACCTCGAGTAAAACTGCTCTCTCTAGGGCAGTCTCAAGAATCGTGGCCTTCTTCTGGCTTGTTTTCTAATCTATAAATCAGGGATACTCAGCAGAATTCTCAGCCCTAGATTAGTTATGAGGATTGAATCAGATGATTCATTTAAAGTATTCTCTATATTGCCAAGCTCTCTAAATATTAGGTGTCTCTTCTGTTAGTGTGGAATAACAGACCTTTAGTTGTTTTCTGAATGATCAGTGTGTGAGGGGACCCACCAGCTTTCACCCAGTACATATTATTTAAGCTCCATATACTTTATGTGGGCATTAATATCTAAAAATAATATTTGGTCCATTAGAGTTAAAATTTTCATAATTTGGCACTAAGAGAAAATCTTGTTCCAAGGTTTAAGCATCTTGTATCTTCTCAGAGTCATTGTTATGAACATGAGTAAGCATGGATTACATGGTATTTTAGATATAGATGGTAAAAAAGCTGAACAAAATCTGTGATGAGTGCAGGTTTCTTTTAAAAATAAATCAGGGGCACCTGGGTGGCTCAGTCGGTTGAGCGTCCGGCTCAGGCTCAGGTCATAATCTCGTTGTTCATGGCTTTAAGCCCCGTGTCAGGCTCTGTGCTGACAGCTAGCTCAGAGCCTGGAACCTGCTTTGGATTCTGTGTCTCCCTCTCTCTCTGACCCTCCCCTGCTCATGCTGTCTCTCTCTCTGTCTCTCAAAAATAAATAAAACATTAGAGGAAAAAGAATAATAAAATAAAAATAAATCAGAATCAGGATATTGTGCATACAATATTTTATCTTTCTTATAAAATTAACTGAGAAAATGGGAGGGGAAAGCCTATTTACTCTGTTTGACAACGGGAAATTCGTGCAATTTGAGTCACTTTTACACACGCATGCAGACACACGCAAACACACATGTATACTGACATGCCATTTGTTTCAAGATTACCTTATGATTCAAATAGCTGTTATAGTCAGGTAGATGAGCTGCTGTAACAAATAACCCCAAATATCAATGGATGAACATCATTTAAGTTTATGTCTTAGTCCAATATGGGTGTTCTTGGTCAGAGAACTCTCCTGGGCCATTCTTCTTCAAGGAGTAATTTAGGGAAGGAAATGTCTTCACTTACTGGGTCTATGGAGCTTTGACTCTTGCCATTCTGCCACTGAAAACAAAGAGGTAAAGTGTAAGAATGTGTGATATTTTAGGTTCGGGAGTGGATCTACAGTACTTCTGCCCATATCTCATTGCCCAGGAACATGCTACTTGTCCCCATCTAGTTGAAAGGGGAGTGATGAAATGGAGCCTTTGTATGTGCACAGGGGAAAATTGAAATAGTCCAAACAAATTACAGCATTGCCTTTATCATGGAAGCTTATTACTATGACTATATATGGATTTTTAGAAAAGCGCATACTATTTGTCATTATCAATAACTGAGATATTCTCTAAATAAATAGCTTACATTTGCTTACTATATATTTATAAAACAAATGGAAGAAATCACTAGAATTTGTGGTCATGCAGTTCCTTTGCCAGATATTAATCTCAGGCTTTAACAAGAAGTGGACAGCTCAGATTACTAAAGCCAAGTTGCTGCATATCCTTTTATTCACAATTTTTGGTAGACTGTGTAAGATAATGATATTCTCTAAATAACTTTCCACCTATACTTAAGCTTGAAAATAAGACCTATATACCAGAACTCAGGTGTTTTCATATAACTAACATAATCTCATTTTGTCTTACTGAAATTGAAAAATACAACTGCATAGAAAACCTCTTTCCTTTTCTTTTCAGCCATAACAAATTTGAATGAACATAACATTCAAGCTGTTTAGTGGTGATTTCTTTTCCTGACATGGTAAATAAAATAGATTTCATTGTGATCTGAGTAAAATTTCATGGGGTGAAGCTTATTATACAAGAAACACACACACACACATGTTGTTGAGCCCTTTGTAAGTTGTCATAGGTCTATACTTGAGATAGTCCATAAAAAAGTAATATGTCAAATCTCATAATTTCATATTTATCTTAAAGTTAATAAATGATAAACTGTTGGAAATGTAAGAGTTATATATATATATATATATATATATATATTTGTCATAAGAGATGATTTTAAGCGTGTGCTTGATAACCTCTCTTATCTCGTCATCAAAATTAGAGTGATGACACTATGTATCATGTCATCTGTTCAAACTCTATTGCATGTGTGATACAATATAATCTACTCTGCGCTTTTTAAGATAATGTTGTCATGATAGATAATTATTTGGCCAATGATGCTTAAATCTTTCATCATTTTAAATAAAAAAAAATAATGAAGCATGGTTCATGTATAATAGACATACAGTGTGTTAGCACTATGATGCAGATGACTAGTTCATTAAAAAGTACTTGTCAGAAATGAATTTAATACACTTTCTTTTGGATTGTTGGCTCTGTGGTTAATCACAGAAAAATCCTAATTATCCCCAATTAGTGTGTCTGTTAATCTAGTCAAGAAATTAGAAAACATACTTTCTGTTAGAACAGAAGGATACATGACAAAAGTTTGACAGATAAATAACAGTCAGTCCTTAATTTTCTAATTTTATTTTAATAATATATTCCCCAATGGGCTAGGGTAACTTTAGATGTTAGCAACAGTATCAGTACAGTGTTTTCCATTTTTTCATGGTGAAATTTCAAACACATTGAAGCATTGCAAGTATAATATGAAATTGTCCCACAAACCCTTCACCAAGACATCCAATTCAAGTTTGCCAACTGTCTCAAGTATGCAATTTGGGGGAAAATCTAATCATTGGTCATTTCTTGCATTGACACCAAGTTTCTTTAGGTTTCCTCATCCAGAAGTACTACCTCAGGGCTTCTTTGATCTTCACGGCCTTAAATTTTGTAGAATATAGGCCAGTCGTTTTGTAAAATGTTCCTCGATTTGAGGTTGTCTCAAGTTTCCTCATGATAAGATTCAGGTTACACATTTTTGACAAGAATATCAGAATTGAAGCTGTGTTCTTCTCATTGGATGTCAATCTATCACATTTCTGGGCATATTAACTTTGATCAATATGCTAAGGTAGTGGACTAGCTTTATCTACTCTTTCCCCTTATAGTTAATAAGAATTATGTCGGGAAGTACTTTGAGACTATGCAAATATCCCAGTGCTCATCTAACTTTCACATAGTAGGTCTATCATCCATTGATGTTTGGGTTAATTATTACTATGATGATTGCCAAATGGAGAGTTACTATTTCAATCATTCCTCCTACATTTATTACTTATTTTATTTTGAGGAAGAACTTTCCTCTCTCTCCATTTATAATCAACTTGTATATATACATCAGTGTAGATTCATAGACTTCTATTTGGTTCAAAGGGATGTGTTTTGTCAGTATGAATACACTCATTTTCAAGTTATCTTCAAAAACATGATCTTTGGAAGTGAGTAGGATGAGGAGATGTTCACAAATGCTGAATTTATGGTGCAGTTCAGTATAGCTTATGCCAGATTTTAGGAATACAATGTCTTCCTGAATATATAATATCTGGAAAATATCATTTTAGAAAGTCTTTGACAGTATTGTACTTCTTATTTTATATTATTAAATATTTTCTTTTAATAATCCCAGAATTATCTTATTCTAACCATTCAAGGAGACTTAAGAATGAGACCTCAAAGATTAAAATGTCTGAGTTTCCTAAGACAAAACTACCACATACTTCTACCATGTAAAGGCTGTCAGTAAAGCATGTTGAAATATACTGGATAATGTGTGGAGACTCATTAAAATAGCTAATATCCATATGCCCCTCCCCCTAACTAAAGAAGTACCCTTATACTCTGCGCACACAACTGCATATTTCATAGAATTTCATATGTGAGTATGATCGTTTATAAGATTTTAGCCATGAAATAGTTTTCCATAAATATATCAGGCCAATATGGTTGATAATCATTATACTATAGAATACTACTTCATTACTTTGCCAAATTCTACATAAATGAAGAACAAACCTGGATTTCCATTTTGCTGAATCAATAAATAGTTACTAATAGAAACTACATCAAAATGAATTGCTGAGTATCACAAAATGATGCTTGAAATATAACCAAGCAGAAGTAGCTAAAATTAACCATTAAATAAACATTTAAATAGTTTATTTTGCAGCCTTATTCATTTTGGCTATTGAATTTATTAAATCTCCTTAAGGAGATTTTCATAAATACTCTTAAATACTTTCAATCAAAATTTAGTACTCAGCATTTTTGAATCACAGATTTTAGAGGAGATTTTAGGAAAAAAAACAGGAACTCTTTTTTTTTTTTTACTCTGGAAAGGTAAAGTTTATTCCTAAACACTATAGCAATTCAAAGTGGACAGTAAGTTATTATAATGTTATAATTTTTATAATCAAAACTATGGGTAGGTAAGAAATGTTTATTTCACCATGATGTATTTTATTATTACAATTAGCCCAGTTAGAAATGTTGTGTTTTAAACAAACAAACAAACAACAACAAAACGACTTCCTGTCTTTTTGGATATGTTCTTCAGAAGAGAAAGGAAACATGATATTGCAAATATGGCCATGGACATTCTATCAACTGCTTATAATAAAGAGAAGCTCATAAAAAAAGCAACGAACAACTTGGGAGAAATAAAGACAACTTGGAAAAGACTGTCAAATTTGAGCAAGAAATAAGCCAACAGTTATAATTCTGGCTTTTTTCCAGAATAAGTTTCGTATTAGAACAATTTCATCTTTCTCTCCATCCCCCAAATTAGTTTTGAAAATAATTCAATGGGTGTTAAAGGGTGAAACTTTTGTATGAATGTATATTTAGGGATGTACACTTAGGTAAAGATTCAGAAGTATAAATTGGGTTGTTATTGCATTCCACATGTAAAGATAACAGTTATATACTCCTCAGTTGGAGAATATTCTTCATTGACTATAAACATAGAAAGAAGCTTTCCCAGAGCTTAATCTGATGGAACATTTTCTACTTAAATTTACATCAATAATTTACTACCTGTACTTTTGGATATTTTAATAAAATATTTAATAATATATTTTAATATAGTTTTATGTTATTTTGGTACAATATGTGAATTAGGCAAAATACTTGTTCACAAAAATTGATGATGAATACAGAGGAAGGTTTGTACAAATACACACACCACACATATATTTACAGTATAGCAGTGTTTTAATTTTCTATATATTTTCAATATATAAAATAGTTATTAAACATTCAACATGTAAATTTTTATGTATTTTTATATATTATTCACTTTTATTTTCTAATACAAGATAATCTTTAAATTACTTCAAGTTTATATCATTAAGTTTAAGTTGTATTGTGGTGAAGAAAACTGTATTTTATGTCATGATCTTCTTTTAGGCATACTTCATTTAGTCAGTGGGAAATCACATCATTCCATGCCAAAAATCTGTGTATGTGGTTAATAGCTTGCTAAACTTATTACTGCTAAATCTGTACATATATTAAAGGTACCATTGTCCTTCAGGACCTGTGAAATTTACCTACTGCTTCACTCTAATCTAAACTATTTTAACAGTATTTAAAAGCGATGCATTACTCCCTACATTGGTCCCCATAATCTGTGCTTAACATTTCCATCCATAGGGGCACCTGGGTGGCTCAGTTGGTTAAGTGTCTGACTTCAACTCAGGTCATGATCTCATAGTTTGTGAGTTCCAGCCCCCCATTAAACTCTGCTGACTGCTTGGAACCTGGAGCCTGCTTTGGATTCTGTGTGTGCCTCTCTCTCTGCCTCTCCCCTGCTCACACTCTGTCTCTCAAAAATAAATAAACATTAAAAATTTTTAAAAAAACACACACATTTCTGTCCAGCCTGGATTCGCTGCCCATTTCATCTACAACTACCATCCTTACTGCTTCCAATATGCTCTTTTCCTGCCATTATATTTTTTTTCGAGAGATTGCAATTCAAGTAATCCTTAAACCTCTAGTACTTTACCTTGAATTTTAATGCCTTGGGATAGTTTTATTTGCTTAAAAATAATTGCTGTTTGTATGGATCCTCAACAAAATAAACTCTCCTGCTTGTCCAAAGGGAAACTTTCAGCAATATTACTTTTCAAAAATGGCTTGTCTATTGTGTATATTAATTTACACAAAAATAATAGTGACTATAATAATGTCTGACACATAATTGGCATCCTATAAATATATGTCTATTAGACAAATATGTATTACCTTCATTTTTTATAACTTCATTTTTAGTTGCTTATATACTAGATACTTGACATTGATATATATTTATATACATATATTGATACATATACAATATATGCGTGTATACATACATATGTGTGTGTATAGATGGATGGAGAGAGAGAGAGAAGGCTGGAGGGATGGTCAGATGGATGGACAGACAGAAACATAGAATTATCCCCACTCCTAAAATGTGAGAGTAAAGTTGAAGAACTGGACATAGACTAAGTTGGCAAAATTATCAGGACTCAAAACCTATGGGCTTTCCATTTCATCTCTTCCTCTAATAATATTTATCTTCTTATGTAAAAGTTCCACATTTAAAGGAAAAAAATTCTAAGAAAGGAATTTACTTTTTATGCATCCATATACCTTTTAATCTTATTTTTAATTAAGTTATTTAAATTCAAGTTAGTTAACATAACAATATAGGTTTCAGGAGTAGAACCTTAGTGATTCATCACTTACATGTAACACCCCGTGCTCATCCCAATAAAAGAGGAATTCATTGTATATTTCTTGGATCTTTAAGTTTGCTGAGGCATCCTCATGAAAATAAGGCCCTGGGAAAGGCCTTCATACATTTAAGTTTAAATACAAAAGAAGTCACTATGTTAAAAACCAAACTGCTATTTTCTGAGAAAAGGATATGCTAAGAAGCTTAGAACTCAGTGTATAAAATGAATCAGAGGAGTAAATCTTAAGGAAGTTACCTCTGTTTCCTTCAAGTGTACTCTCAAAGCAATGCATATGAAACATTTGTTGTTTTTAGTTTTAACTACATTCATTTGATTCCCATCTGACACAGATTTGGAATTCCTTTCTATCATCATTCTACATAATAAATCAGTGATGTGAAAAGAACCCTGTCATAAAAAGAAAATAATTTCACAGATGTCTACCTTTCAGTAATTAACACTCACTTCTCAATACATAAAATACCAGGCTCACGCATGCACATGTTTATGAAATATTTCTTAGGTGAGTAATAAATATAAGTCTCTTAACATATTACGCTCCAGATCGGTATATTTTGTGCTAACTCATTTGGTATAGAAAACAAAGAACACAGCCTTCAAACATTCCCCAAAATACTAACAGTTTACAATACAGCAGTTTATTTTTATCAAGAATGAAAAATAAATGGTGAAAAAATTACATATATTGGGGAAAATGTCATATGACATAAGAAAGATTTTGTGATTTTCCTTTCACTGGAGCATTAAATAATAATATCACATTAGGGAACTTACAGTCAAAATCGCAACTGGTATCTATACTAAGGGTCAACTCTGAAAAGCAATGAAATGTTAAGGTATTAAAAAAGGCTTTGAAAACATTTTTAAAAGTCATTTCTTACCTTGAATTAACCAGCATGTAGTGTCTTATTGGCACTCAATTGTATGCTTAACAGAATGAATGAATGAATGGTTGATTGGTCACTAGAAATATTCCTCAGGAATACGGCTTTTAGACCTGATTATTATTGTCTGCCAGTTGATCAAAGTTTCAGATCGTTTTCCCAACTTTGGCTCTATATTTCTTAAACTTCTACTGCCTAACGGATTCCTAAGCTTTCAGCTCTCCTCTGCTCTTTGCCTCCTGTCTCAGGGCCTCTGACTGCTGCAATTCACTGAGGTACACCTCAGGGAGCTTGGGTGCATCCTCCAAGTGGACCTGAAGGTCAGCATGCCAGCCCTTGGGCTCAAGTGTTGCAAAGTGATTCTGGATCTTCTTAAGTGGATCTAACATCTACAGTTGTTGTTTTCCACTGTTCTCCAATCTGCATGTTAATTTTTTAAGATAACGCAAGTGAAATCCTAGGAAAATATTCTTATCAAAATGGAATGCATTACATATCATCATATGATCATTTGTAATGTCATTGAAATGGGAATCATCTGTAAGACATTTCATTAGCAGTCAATCTAGAAAAATAAAGAAGTGATGATGGACCAAATCTTTGGACAACTTCTTGGGTTTTTTCTTCCTGATTTTATGAGGTACAACATTAAAATTCAAAGGTTAAAAAAAGATCTATCATGACAATGCTTCCTCCCACCTTGGACCCTTGCCACTCAGTTTTCCCACACTAACTACTAAACCTATCTTATTATACTTTCACATTTTTTTCAGAGATAATTTATGTGCATGCATGAAGAACTAACTACCTAGCTAGATATTTGTATTTTTTATATAAAAAGATGCATAACATAGAGTAGTTTTTACCTTTTTATTTCCTTTAGCAATATTTTTAGAACTCCTTCCTTCTAATTTTCACTTCATGTTCCTCCATCTTTTATGGGACTATGTGCAGCATATCCCTAAATCCTTACTATTTTGCTTAACTTTTGCTCATGTGTTTATTTGCATTTCAAAATTCACAAATATATTGGAACTGAACATTCCATGATGGGGTTTTATTGATTTAAAAGGTACATTGGTTATTTTGAAAAATAATTTGCCCAATTCATTTTTAGTGTTTTGCAAACCCACCAGCAGTATATGGGAGGGTCTCTTATTTCCCATCCTACTAACATATAAATATAATCCAACGTTAGCTTCTTTGCCCATCTGACAGGTAGAAAACCACACCTCAGTGATTTTTGTTTCATTCATTTATTTGTTATCAGAAGGAAGGTTGAACCCTTTTTGTCATGTTTAAAAGCTACTCATATCTGCTTTTTTTTTAGAACTCTTTACTGTTTTGCTTATTTTTTCTATAAAGTTGTTTTAAGAATTAAAGAATTTTTTATAACTATATATTTTATAACTATATCTTGTTTCAGTTAGGTGTTGTAAATGTTTCCCCACATTTAACAAATTCTTGCTTATGGTGATTTGTTTTCTTATCTAGAAGATTTTTATTTTTGTTAGGTCAGATAAATTTTCTTTGTGGGGTGCCTGAGTGGCTCAGTCAGTGTCCAACTCGACTTCGGCTTGGGTCATGATCTCAGGGTTTGTGGGCTGGGGCTCCACGTCATCTGTGCTGACAGCTCAGAGCCTGGAGCTTGCTTCAGATTCTGTGTCTCCCTCTTTCTCTGCTCCTCCCCCGTTCAAGCTCTGTCTGTGTCTCTCTCTCAAAAATAAACATTTTTAAAAAATTAAAATAGTCATCACATGCTTTCCTCTTTCACTTTTATGATTGTATTTTCTATCTTTAAATTTGTTTTCCCAGGCACCTGGGTGACTCAGTCTGTTGAGTGTCTGACTGTGACTCAGGTTATGACCTCATGGCTAGTGAGTTCAAGAGTCACTCGTGTCAAGCTCTGTGCTGAAAGCTCAGAGCCTGGACCTGCTTCAGATTCTGTGTCTCCCCCTCTCTCTGCCCCTCCTCTGCTCATGCTCTGCCTCTCTCTTTCTCAAAAATAAATGAATGAATGAGTGAATAAATTTGTTTTCCACTTGGATATGGATTCAAGCATTTTTATCCCAGACAACTGTCATTAATATATCAAATGATCTACTTCCTGACCTTTACCGTATACTAAATTTTTATAGTTATTTAGGTACCTTTCTGGACATTCCATTGTTTTACATTTACCTGTCTGCTCATACACTACTATCATACTTTCTAATAATTTTATCTTGTTACATAAGTATTTATCTATTCATGTTTTATTAATAATTTTATTTCCTGATTTCCTATTAAAATTTTATTTACTTATTTATCATTTTAAATATATAACATGTATTCATAATATAATTATTAAATTATGTATATCATTACATATACATGTATGCATGTATATATCATATATGTGTCCGCATAAAACATATAGAGTAACATATATACTTCTCACTAAATGGATGATTTTTGCCTTCCTGAGGATGGAAAAAATGTTTCTTGTTATGTTTCATTATTATTTTAATATGTTTCTGGTTTATGTTTGCTAATACATGGTGTTTTTGCTTGTATATTAATAAATTATATTGTTTTTTTTTCCTTTTTGTGCAACATCTTTGAAGAGTTGGGACATCATGCCATGAAAATTTCAGAAACAATGAAAAAATCTTTCTTTTCCTTTTCAGAAACAAGTTTAAAACCTGTGGAAATTTCTGTTCTCTAAAATTTGAATTCTCCGTTAATATGCTCCAGCCCTTTGGGTTTTTGAGGATTTAGGGTCAAAATTATCCGCTTTTTTTCAATGAACTATTTGTTTATTTGGTACTTTGTCTGCACTGGTATTATTTATAGTAACATGTTTTCATACTAAATTGTCCATTTCATTCAGGATTTCATTTATTTTCACAGTTTTGAGCAAAACTATTCCTCAGTTTCAATGTACCAATGGCTATGTTCACATTGTGTGTTGTATATGGGTGTTGTATACGTTGTATATGTGTGTTGTATGTGTTCCTCCTGATTTCTGATTATTACTGCTGCTTATGTATTTTCATATTTTATTTAGAGAATTGGCTTAAATATTTACTTACTAAGTATAACACTATTTTGCCACTGATCTATTACTTTTGGCTATTTAATATTTTTCTTCCATCTTCTTTCTTTATTTTGTGGTTTTTCCTTAAGCTTTTGATTTATATGCTAAAAATATTAAATTTTATTTTTAATTTAATATAAAAATTTAGAACTATCCATTATTCTCATAGTAATTATTTTAGTTGTATCCCAGGTAAAGATGCGGTTTTGAATTCCTTTTGACCTAAGGGTTGTTTGAAGAAGAGTTTTGTTGTTAATTTTTTATTCTTTTTAAATGTTTATTTATTTTGAGAGAGAAAAAGCACAAGTGAGTGAGGGGCAGAGAGAGAGGGAGAGAGACTCCCAGGCACTGCCAGCGCAGAGCCTGACACGGGGCTCAATTCCACGAACCAAGAGATCACGACCTGAAATGAAATCAAGAGTTGCACGCTTAACCGGCTGAGCTGCCCAGAGGCCCATGCTTTTTAATGTTTGTGTGTAGTGGGCTTTTGACATTCTGATTTGTTATCCATAACTAGTTTTATTTCATTGGGATTAAGGAATGTTCTCTGTACTATTTTCATTGACAGAATTTATTGAAAATTTCTTTGTAGAGAAATAGATAAGATTGTTTAAATGTTCCGTGTATAAGTAAAAAAGAATGTCTAATTTCTGTTTTCAAGAAGTAAAGTACAATATATTGGAATTAGATCTGACTTGCTGATAAGTCTTTATATAATTATCTCACTTGGTTTGCCATGGGATTATGGGGGTATAGTAAAGTGTTTTCTTCCCACACTCTGTCTCCATCTGTTTTTCTATTTTGTCCCCTGTGGTTGTTGTATGAATGCAGATGCTGTGTTATGTGTTGCATAGACATTTGTATAGTACTTTGATATAAATTTTAAGTGTCTGGGCATAAACTTTGTTGTTTTTCAGTTCTTTAGAATAGTTGCCAGTTCCACCCCCATCTCTTCAAATCTAGAAGTTATTATACTGTTTATTTTTTTGCAATCAGCTAGATGCACAGTTGTAGTTCATTGTGAATTTAATTTTCATTTCCTTGACCATTAAGAAGATGAGGCACCATTTGCCATCACATGTTAACTGGTCATTTGGCTTTCTCCTTAGTGATTTTTTTCATATAATTTCTCTGTTTCTATGTTGTATTGGATTTAATTTTGTTATCAATATATACATGATTTGTATAATAGAGTCATTAACCCTTTATTTGCTATCTGAATTTCAAACATTCCTCTTATTTATTTATATATCCTGGGTTTGCCATATAGTTTGTCTTACAGAAGTTTTAAATTTTATATAGCTAAATATGTTTTCTTTTTCATGAACAGCTTCTAGGTTTCCTGTGTTGGTAGGAAAATCAAGCTTTAGATTACCTTTTTGACTTCCTAATGTATCTCTAATAAATTGGACCTTTATTCCACCACAAACACAAAATTTTCAGGTAAGCCAGTCCTATTATTTCTGCCCCTCAGGAACACTCAGTCTATTCCTGGCCTTTAGCTGTTGTGATCCCTGTCCCATATAAAGTTTAGAATTATCTTGTCCAGTACTATGGTGAGCTGTGTGATTTTTATTTAATTTGATTTATATAGTTCTTATTTAACAATGTGTTATATCTCACCATTGACATAAATTCTCTTTTAATGTGTATGTGCTTCATATTTTTTTGTTTCTGCTCTAAATTGTCTTTCTTTAACTATAAAGTAGGACGTTGGGCACAACCTTTTGCAAAAATAGTTGTTCGAATTTGACTTGAGAATAATATGTAATCTCAAATTATTGAGTTCAATAATCTACTTATATTCACTAGATAACTTCAAACTGTTTTCTAATTGTGCTGATTTTATGATACATGCCTTTATTAGCTTTATTTGTCTGCTTAACCAGAGAGAAATAGGTTCTAAAAATGGTGACATTTATCTATTTTCCCTTTCATACTATGTCAAATTTTCTTGTCTATATTTTGGAGTTACGTGATCTTTTACAGAAAAATTTTGTATCCTTATCCATATATCCAGAAACTATTATATTTCAATGATCTCTTTAAAGAATAGGCATTAAATTTGTATGTTGTAGACATTGTGATTTAGTTATGAAGAGCATGTGCTCAAGTAGAACTGGTTTAAATTCCACATTCACTATTTATTTTCTATCTGACCTTGGCACTTCCTTCCTATCTCTAAGTCTTAGTTCTTTATGTAAAATGGAGATAAGTGTCAACCTCAAAGGGCTGAGGATTCAATGCAATAAGGTATTCAGAACACTAAACACAAGGTCTGACACTGAGAAAGAGTTCAAGAACTTAAGGACACTGTCATTCCTCATTTTTTCAGTTTGCAACTTCATTAAATATACATTTTAAGATTTGCATCCTAACTACTGCTTCTCTACTATTGATTTTATTGTTTGTTTTACTTTTTTGAGATAAATACTTTCAGTATTCCTTTTTTAAAATAAGTTATTTGAAGGAAAATTGTTCTTAGTTTGACATAGCTTTGGTTACACTCTTAATTTTTTATTGAAAATATTTTTTCCAATAGATTTTATTTTTAGAACAGTTTCAGGCTTACAGCAAAATTGAGCAAAAGGTACAGTGGTTTTCCTTTGCCTCTTGCCCCCACATACACATAGCATCCCCCATTATCAACATTACCCACTAGACTGGTATTTTTGTGACTGTTGATAAATCTCCATTGACACATAATTATCACCCAACGTCCATAGCTTACTATTAGAGTTTGCTTGGTGTTATACATTCTATTTTTTTAATTATCCATATTTGTGATTTTTGCAAAATGTTACGGAAAGCTTATTTAGCATTATATATACATGCTTAATGTTTACCAGTTCTACTTCAAAGTCATCACGTAAGTAGTCAAGAATTCAGCTCTCAGATTCATAGCAGCTTTATATACTATAGCATAGGCTGGAAAACCAACTAAATCTCCAGTGATTCTGGATTGATATGAAAAACATAGTTTTAAATATTCGTATAATGACTCAATTTGAAATTACATTGTAATATGGACTCAAACCTTTATTAGTGTTGCAATCTTTTTTGTATGTATTTTTAACAAAACATAAACTATTTGTATGTTTGTATACATGTATGTGGGCATGTGTGCCTGCTTATAATTTTGAAATGAGGTGGATTGAAAGCTCGTCATGGAGGGGACAGGGCTAGGCATTCCATTTTCCATAAGAATCCTAATGCCACTCCAACTGCACCTCTGAAGGATTACTGGGCCATTGGAAGTGGCAAATCACAATTGTATCAGGTATCTTCAGAAAAAGGATAAATATTCATGGCATACTGTCCCTATTTAAAACAGTAAGGAAAAAAAGCAAAATATATATTTTAAAAATATGCAGATATAGTAGTTTTTATTAGAGGATTATATGTTATGATAGTAACAATTTTTAGAACCTTTTGCTAAGCAAGCATAGCTAATAAAGCCCTCTATTCAGCTCAAGCCCTGGAGGAATATCTGGGTTCTGCAGATCATTTGATGAAAAAACATAGGCTTGTGAGTAGTATAATGCCAGCTTCATTATATACTCTTAAGTATGTTGTTAATTTGGGGCTCAAAATATAGAAAATCCTAAAGTATGAGATATAGATATTTTTAAAACAAATATTGTATGGGACGTATTTTAATTTTAAGAAGAGGTCTTTAAATCAACTTTATGCTTTTTTTCAGAATGTATATAATAAACAAAACATGTAATATATAATCACAATGTAGAAGATACCACAAAGGAAATAGTGTATAAGAGAAATCAACGAAGACATCTGTAACTAAAGGAAATTTATCTACAGCTTTCTTTAGGAAAAATGAACAGATGCTGGTTTTAGGTGTAAACACCTAACTTGCTGTCAAGTAGATTCCATAAGGAAAAGTTAGCTCTTTTTCTGGCAAAAAAAAAAAAAGAATAGATAATTAGGAATTGCAATATTAATGGACATAGACTTCTTGAACTTAGGTCTTATGAGAAAATTGGAAAGCATCAAAATGACAAATAACTGTCTTGTATTGAATATTCCTTCTGCCATAAATTGAACTTAATTTGACTCTTTCTGGACATACTACTCAAATGCTATTTGCTGCTACACAGCAATTTGATTTAAAAGGCATGTGGGATATTCCAAAAATTGTCAGCACAATTTTTTAGCATTTATTGTCTGCTTTGCACCATATCTAACACATGAAAAGCAATTAAATGTTAGATGAATAATTGTATTAGTGAATTAATGAATGGATGAAAGAAAAATGTTCAATATGTCCATAATGTACATCATAATCATTTGACTTAATATTATTTCTTAAATCTCCTAGGATGTGTAGAAAAGACTCACTATCTTCTCTGTCTCTGTCTCTGTCTCTCTCTCTCTCTCACATACATTTGTGTGAAAACCCACTCACCCTGTACGAAACCTTATAAACCTTCAGTGAAGACAAATATAGCTTTGACTTCAGAACTTTGAGAACTATTAACACATCTAAATACTTCCCTCCTTCAGATGCAAACATTTCCTGGGGATTATGGGGGAGCAGACTGGGGTCCTGGAAGAACTGGTGTCACTCTTATATCTAAATCTCTAAACTCTTCTAGAACTCATCACACTTACCACTGATTTGATGCTTCAAATACATATAACTTTATCTGGTATAAACTGTTTTATTTCTATTAGCTCTACTTCCCCACTAAAAAGAAAAATAAACCTAATTGCAAGGGATGAAACATCCTCTTATACTTTGTGGATACACAGTTTTGATTGCTTAGAAGACTTGCATATGCAACAAAAGCAAATTCCGAAGTCAAAGGCAGGACCTAAACTGCCCAAATCTCATGTAAAGAATTACAAGGTTCTTATCACATCTATAGCTACTACGTACTCCATCCTACTGTGTGGAGAGCACTTAAAATTCTCCAAAAACCCTTTAGTCTTGTGTTGAAAGGTATTTTGAACTGCAGGGATGGTGTCCCACCTCTAATCTTCTTTTTATCTTGCCACTCTAAAATCCAAAACCTTTGCAATCAGAATTTTCTTATAACTCATTTTGAATGACAAAATATGGTCAGAATGATAATGAAGCTATTTAGAAGGTTTTCTTTGTCTTGTGTTGCTCTTTTTAATTCCAACTAACATGTGTATGTTTCATTCACTTTCCTTCAGAAATATTACTGTGTACTGCCAAAACCCTACTGACAGGTCATGTGATAAATACTGTCTCTGTGTGAATCTACCTTGCTAAATTACAGAAAACTTGAATTCTGAAACACATTTGGCCCCAAAGATTTTGAGTTAGGGATTGAGAATCTGTACTATTTATTGACCGTATACTTTAAGCCATGCTTTCTCAAAAGTGTACATATGCAAGGAGTTGGTTAAAAAAAATAATAAAGCAAATAAAATCTGTAGTAAATTGAACCAAAACAATTCCTAGCATGGTGAATCTGAATCTCCTTTATAACAAACAGAAAAGAATTTTTCATATTCAGTAGTTTAATAAGAATTTTAACAATAAAAATGTTCTTCTAAATAATTCAGATTATGTACAGTCTGTTTCTGTGGAGCAGAGAAAATATACAGTGAGAAAATAATCCATATACTATCCTACATCCTGTATATGTTCTTATATTGGTAATTCATTTTGGGGTTTGGCACAGTTTATTAATATTTAGTGCATCTAACTCAGTGCTTTGCACGTTGACTTGAAAATATGCTTGAGACGTAAATTTAAATGACATTTTAAATTAAAACCAAATTAGAAAACATTTTAAAAGGTACACACAATAAAAAATAATTTTATAATACCTATTAAACAGAGAATATTAAAAAAATATTTTTCCATAGCTAAAATATAAATGTTTAGATTCTTCTGGTTTAATAACTCACTCAATGACATTTAAATCTATTGCATTTTTAGCTTACTAGATTTTTGTTGGTGTATCCAAATCTTTAATATTTATTAGTTCGTCATTAATACTGTCAAATATTCTTTGCAATGTACATGCCATCCTTAAGAAAGAGAGGGAGATGGTGAGAGAGAGAGACAGAGAGGGAAAGAAAGAGAGAGAAATTACATTCATTCTCATAATGAATATGATCTTCACATTTATTGATATAAAAATTGAATTATCATACGATTGACTTCAAAACGTCATTAGGGGTATGGATACAGAGGCAATTTGTTTCTGAAGTTTCCTGTTTTCCTCCTTTAAACCACACAGAATTTTAAAAACCAGAAAACCCAAACCTTCGAAGCTGAACTGCATTTTCAGCAAAACTAGAAGGCAGAGAACATCCTCATAATTCACATTACTTTTAAGTCATCACACATCCACTCAGAGTAGTACAGTGCTGTAGGAAGACATTTAGCAGTAAAACCAAAGGAGCAAGGAGGATTAGGAACCATCAGGAAGATAGCACTGGCAGATCTCAGAAAAAGTCAGGAAAGTACCTCACCCAAAATGAGAATCATTGTTAAAAGGGCCAACATCAACCAGAGTAGGAACATTAGACAAAGAAGAGTGAGAATGCTCATAAAGTACACATGCAGCCTGGAGGTCGGGAATCCCAGAATATTTCTGAAATATATTTCTGAAATATATTTCAGAATATAGTAACAAATATATCCATCCTAAAAATTAGGCATGACCTATGCCTTGGGGTCAGCAGCAAGTGGGATCATTGGTAACTCAGGGCTGGACAAGAAGATGCCCTTAACCAAGGGAGGTGTAAAAAGAAGAGTC
Source organism: Cryptoprocta ferox (assembly GCA_028646485.1). NCBI lineage: Eukaryota > Metazoa > Chordata > Mammalia > Carnivora > Eupleridae > Cryptoprocta > Cryptoprocta ferox. The sequence goes on from CM053573.1 coordinate 22,056,236, forward strand.
ACCATAATTTATTGAAACAATCTATCAATGTAGCAACCAAAAAGGAGGCATTAATTTGAAAATTCTGAAGTCTGCCTGACCGCTTCCAATTTCCTCTTTTCCAAATATCCTTAAAATAGCAGGACAAGGAAAATCCAATGAAGCATGAATTTTTGAAAAAGAATTGTCACACCTACCATGTAAAAGTACTATAAAAAGTTTGAGTGTGGGGACAGTCAAATTTCTCCACAAGAGAAACAACAATAACAAAACAACAATGACAAAAATTAAAAAGCAAGAAAGAAGAAAGAAAGAAAGAAAGAAAGAAAGAAAGAAAGAAAAGGAAGGAAGGAAGGTAGAAGACTTGGGTATAGGTAGGTAGAGGTTGAACATATTGCAAGTTATGAAATTGTCACTTGAGGAGTAAGACTATGAATGGACTAGAGCAAATAAAATAGGGCTTCTGGATGATAGGAAAAGCCCCCTTAAGCTTGATGGCTGTAACGGGTTTCCCTTGTTACCCAAAACTAGAGCAAAGGAGAACGTTCCTATGAGACCTCTCCTAAGCTGAAATGACACAAAGGGAAAGATAGCCTCCACTTTCCGAAGTTCACATTATGTCACTTCACTGTTATGCATACAGTAAACTTGAATTGTGAGTGACATGTTCTATGAGGGTTCCACAAGATGAGCAAACATTTCTAATAAATTTTAACTTGATAAATGAGCAATGTCTTTGCAATATGAGTAGTACAAGATGCTGAATGTCACATGATCACAACTGAGCCACTGGTTCTTGAAATTCACTTTGATATACAATTGTTTTGGATTACAAGCATGTTTCTGGAACGAATTGTGCTCGCTCGCAAACTAAGGTTTTGCTTGTACTTGTTTTTTGCTAACCAATAGAAATCCAAAGAGGATTTCTTTTACTACAGAAAAAAAAAGCCATTACTATACTAATGTAATGTAGGTACCTCGTAAAAGTCAAGTGGCATAAAGCAAATTTTCAGAAAACAGGGGATACCTATAATTGGAGATGGGATCAATCAGCTTGGTTGATGCTAAAAATACATTTTTTTCAAGCCTAGTGATTGATTCAAACTATTGCACATTACTTCCTGTAACCTCTCCTGTTAAAGTAATCAAGTTTGCATTATGAAATCAAACAAAGCCTAAATTTTTAGGCCATTTGATAGTTAGCACTCATAGCATTTAGATAAAGAACAACAAAATAAAAATGCAATTTGTCAAGATTTAATTTCATTATCAAGACTTTGAAATGTAAAAACCCCATTGCCATGAAAAACAAATATAACAATATTTACAATATTTTTAGTAAAAACTATAGAAAGGTAAAACTGAAAAAAAAGTTAAAATTATGGTAAACTAAAAATAATTTTATTACTGTGATAAAAACAAAGAATTATATTAATAAAAATCACAATGCTTTAAGGCATATTTTTATGGCTTTAAATATAAATTATTAAGATAACTTTATACAAAAGAACAATGTCACACTATTTTTTCTTACTCCTGATATCAGCAGTCATTCTCCACTAACCAGCATAAAGAATTGTTTGGGTGTAAAATAATTTTATTTATCCTTTAAATTATTGAAGAAAAGGAAGACATGCAACTAAAGGTAAACTGGTATCTACTATCATATTTTTGATAAAATTTTCACTGCTTTTCCACTGTTCTCACTTTATGCAGTTACCCTGTTTATCAAGTACTAAATTCTATTTATTTACTGGATATTATGGAAATCAATAAGATTTTCCTGCAACATATATTTTACCTTCTGCTGGCAAAGATATTTAGCCCTCAAAGATGTGGGAGGTGAGAAAGGTGATGATTAAGCTCTAGAAATAAGTTTTCAGGACAAAATAAAAAAATAAATATATTTACCAATATGAAGGGTTAAAGGGAATTATAAGAAAATACTATGTCCAAAGTTGTTACCAGAATTCCAGATGGTCTGAGATAATTCAATGCAGACATGTTGCCTGAAAAGTACGTTGCTCCTGTGTGTGAACCCAGGAATTGGATGAATTCTGGGTATGTCTTGGGAAAACCTCAGATCCCTTTGTACTATAATGGCTCCTACAAGCTGATGCCAAGAATTTGAAGATTACTTCCTGTTATTCCCTTCAACGCACCAGAGTCAAGGTAAGCACTCTAACACTTTGAAATTGAAACTAGACCTAGTTACTGAGTGTATGGACATAAAACACTAGTTTTAAATTGCCCCCTTCACTCTGTCTACCCTTCCACACTTTGTTCCAGGTAAAAAGGCTTTCCTGAGTCATATTTGGTCGTATGTGGCTTATAGGTCATGTGACCAATTTTCCCCATTGGCCAGCATGGTATTGGCTTAAATATGTATTCCCAGTGTAATTATTTTCTTAAGTTTTTATTTATTTATTTTGAGAGAGAGAGAGAAAGAGAGAGAGAGAGAGAGAGAGAGAACACCCAACATGGGGCTCTGTCTCTCAAAGGTGGAGAATACTGATAGTTAAAAATAATTGATATAGTCTTTCCCCTTCATATGCCAAAGCTTATGTTTATTAGCCAGTGGATTCATTCCTTTTCCTCCTTCAAACATTAAGGCTTAACATGTTGGATGGAGGTACCATCAGTTTTTTTAAAAAATCTTCACAGTATTTCTAGACAAAGCATGGTTAATGGGCATCCTTGTCATCATTGTCATTTGTTTCAAAATGTTCAGGATGGACTTCTCAAATGTATTGTTTTATCTACTTTGTTTTCCTTGTTTCCACTTACATTATACCCACCCTTCCTTATCTAATCATAAGCAGTGACCTTTGTACAAGAAAGCTTTCTTTATATTTGGTTGACAGCAATATTTCAGAATTTTGCAATCTTACCACTAAATCATAATTTGGTCACAGAGAAAAAAGTCATATAATCTTTTTTTTTTCTTAATTTCTCAGCCCAGGTCCATAGAGACTTTTCAGAGATACAGTTTTGATTTGGAAATTTTATAGACATCTGAGCACATTCAACAGCAAGGTGTTTGAGGGAAGACGGGCTTTCACATTCCACTTTGCAACTTTTCTTTCCGAACGGGGAGACAGCATCTCCATTTTCGATTCATTTAAACAGGGCGTCTCACCCTCTTGTGCTGAATAATCACGGGAAGGCTGATCTGTGCACTGTGGGATGTTGATTAGCATCTCTGGATCCTACCTACTAAATGACAGTAACACCTCCCCAGTCGTGAAAACCAAAAATATTTGTAGACATGGCAAAATGTCCCCTGGAGGGAAAAATCACCCCCTGGTGGAGAACCACAGCTTTGAAACAAATATATCAGATTTTCAGGCCGACTTTCCCAAAGGAGCTCAGGGAATTTTCATGCAATAATCCATAAAACTACTCTAAGAAAGCGTACAAGACAAATGAAATACAGATTCCATTTTATTGATATAATAGCAAATCTTCCCAATACTATGAACATGTTTATGTTTTTATATTAAATTTAAAAAAGAGTTACATTTAAAGTGATGTGGCCTGGAGTAGTGCTTTGGCCTGTTAGGCTTGCATATGACTTCCACTGTCATTGTACTGATATCACAAATTGTACTTAGGTCACAATCTGCTCTGATTATATGCCAAAACAGGAGAAGAAAGGCAGCATTGTCTTTGGAGCTGAACATTTGTTCACTTATCACACATATTCATATAATCATGTCATCTCAGACTGTCTCTACTTAACAATATAACCATTTGAACAAAGAAGAAAATCAAACAGCTGCATAAAAGATGAACCCGTAACTGTTTTCACTGATTGTTTTTTACTGTCTCTTTGCATAGATTCCCTGGATCTCTTATGTTTATGATTGTCTTTACCTTCAAAGGGTGAAACAATCACACTATTGTATTAAAGAGTAGATAAAGAATGAATTAACTGGTCATTTGGATGGGTTCAATCCAATTGGCTGACCTAGAAAAGGTGCTTAGATGTATTTCAGTGAAGGTTGAATTGCATACATCTACACAGTTATGTTGCCTATTTTAAAAAATATCCTTATAATTAGCCTTTATTTAACATCTCCTTATTTTCTGTTATTCAAGATAAATTCATCTGAACACAGAATTCCAGAAAACTCAAAAGCAAATATATTCATTCACCCTGGAAAATGAGAGCTAGAACAGGACAACTATGGATTTAACACTATTTCTACACATTTTCCACTAAGGGAAATTAAGAAAATGATTAAGAAAGAATAGTTACTTCAACCACAAACTAGTAAGCTTAAGTGACTGAACTAGTAAAATTAGATTATAGAAAATTTAAAGTTTATTTTTAAAATCGTTCTACTTGCATTTTTATAAGTTGATTGCTTTGTTGTTTTCTCTTTTAAATTAAAAGTGAGATATGATGTACACTTAAACTATCAATGAAAATTATTTCTCTACCTTGACCTTTATTGCATGATTATTTATTTGCATCACACTGTGATTAAAATTTGAGGGGAGGTAACAATGGTTTATTAAGCATGATTAATAACTTACAGAGTCTGAGCTTTGCTTTCAATGATGTTTATATTCCAGGGAGGGTCTTGAGTGAGATTTAGTAAAAGTATTGGTTTCCTAGTATTAGTGACAGAAGATCATGAAGCTCTGTTGAAAGGGGACTCCCTTAATGTCTTATAATCATACAGCATCTAGAAATGCCTCTACTTTGTAATCCAAAATGAAAAAGGATTAGAATATGCAAATATGAAAACCTCTAGCATATAGATTTCTGAATCACTCTTGGTATTATAGTCCTACCACTTAAAAATGAGTTATTTCGGAAAAATATTGCAATCAAGACATAAAATATAATAGACAATCAATATGCAGGATGCCAGCAAAACATCATATAAACTATGCATTTTTTCTTGTTAAAGTCTTATGTGAGCCATGAATTATGCAAAACAACCAAGAGATCCTATTAAAAAGGCGATACATCTTCAGGATCTTAAGACATGATAGACCATTTGAGCTTTCTTCTCAAGGTTATTACAGAGTTATCAGAAATCCTCAGAGTCTGAAAGTTTTAAATGGAAGTAAGGATATATTGCAAATTATATGGTGGTGGAAGAGAAACACTTCAGAAAAAAATATTTTTGATGAAGTAATAAAAATCATTTATGTAGTAGGCCACTGATTTGCTCAAGAGCACAATTTATGAAGCAACAGCTTGATGGCAACAGTGATGTCATTGGTTAGAGCATGTGCTTTGAAGAAGTTTCCATTAACATGCACAACATACCACCCAGTGAAAATTCATATTTACTTATCTGGCAAAGTACAGTATTTTTTAGATGTCTCTTTTAGTACTTTAAAATATGATTGCCAAATTATTAGAATTATTAGTAATAACACTGCCACTCAACCTTGACTTAGGAGACTCTGATTAATTATGAGAAATCACAGAAGAGTGGGTTCAGATGGTCTGTTATGAGCAAGATTATGGATTTAACACTTAGAACTGGTGCCCTGTTTGTAAGCCACCCAAATTCTTGGACCAGATGTAGCAAAGCTAGGTCATGAGTGTTTACGTGTGTAGTTTTTCCCTTAAATTATTTTGGCAAAACTAAAACTGATGAATTTCAGTCATATGTGTCTACAGAAGCAAAAGAGTAGATAATCTGGTCAATGAAAGGAATGACAAAATACCTTTCAGCACAATTTAAACAGTACAATTTTTACCCCACAGGATGTCTAATTTCAATAATCTTGTGTGCTGTTTTTCAGTTCTCCCCCCACAACACACCCAGTTTCAATTTGAATAAATGCACACTACCATCATACTTACAAAAAAGGATTAGCAGGAAACAAAGCATAACATTAAACGTGATATTACTATTACAAACACCTGGAAACACTCAAGTTAACTAAATCACTTTGAGAATACATTCTGGAGGGTTTATAACACACACACACACACAGAACCTTGATGCTTTGTGTTACCATTAGTGTTGTGAAATTACCATATTCCTTGTCATAGTCCAAGTTTTCACTGAAAATGGTGAAAGCAAAGGAAGCTTGTTACCCCATAAACCTCCATAAAGCTTAGACCTTATTAAACAAGAAACAGCATAGCTACAGGTTAAAAGCAGGGGCTTTAGAAACATAACTAGCTGTGTGATCTCAGGAGAGTAGCTTGATGTATCTGAGCCTCTTAAGAACTGCCTTCTTTTTAAAATAGCGACAAGAAGGTAGCAGAATACTTAGGGTTGCTACAGTGCATGCTGTCCCCGCACTTTTAGTTGTTCTGCTTTATATCACAAGGGGGCGGGGCAGCTGGGTGGCTCCGTCGGTGAAATACCCAACTCTTGATTTTGGCTCATTAGGACACTGTGACAAGGCAGCCATCTACAAGCCAGGAGAAAGGACTCAGAGAAAATAAACCTGCTTGGCATCTTGATCTTAGACTTCTAATCTCCAGAACTGTGAGAAAAAAAATGCTTCTGTTGTTTAAGCTGTGGTATTTCATTATGGTGGCCTTAGCAAACTGATATAGAGAGGCTAGGGATACACTCTGGCTTCTTTCCTCCAGCCAGAATGTCCCTGGTCTCTGCCTCCCATGGGCAAATATTGCTGGAGAATGAATGTGCCACCTGCAGGAGTAGAGTTCCATGTGATATAACATTTTTTAATGTTTACTTATTTTGAGAGACAGAGAGAGAGAAAGAGAGAGAACAAGCAGGGGCAGGGCAGAATGAGGAGAGAGAGAGAGAGAGAGAGAGAGAGAGAGAGAGAATCCAACCAGAGCCCACACCACAAGCACAAAGCCAGGGCCCACATCACCAGCACAAAGCAGACTTGGGGCTTGAACACATGAACCAGGAGATCATGACTTGAGCTGAAACCAAGAGTCAGATGCTCAACCTACTGAGCTACCCAGGCACCACCCCCACCTTGTGTCTCCTTTATGTGTCCAAATCTCTTCTTATAAGGACACCAGATAGATGGATTAGGGTTCACCTGTGTGACATCATTTACCTAATTACTACTTTAAAGGCCCTATCTCCAAATACTATCACATTCTGAGGTACTGTGGGCTAGGACTTCAACATATGAATATTGGGCGGGGTAGGGGACACGATTCAGTCCACAACACTTTTTCTGCTTCTATGGCCTCCCTAAGAACCACTGTGTATCCTCCGTAAGGTCATCTCCCCTTGGACATGTCTGCAGCTCTCCGGGGACAGCGGATCTAGCTACCACCAGAGAGATCCTTTGTCTTTCCAGCTTCTGTTGGTGACTTGGGCCTGGGCTCTGGCAATCCTTTCCCTCCAACTCAAGCTCTTTGTTATTTGTTATTACTTTTCTCTTTCATAAATTGCTGTTCCTGAAAACTAAAGATTTGGAGTAAAACTTGGAAAATTTTGTTTTGTTTTTCAAAATGGAAAAAAAAGGAATAGAACAGGTTTTCTGTGGGACGCCTGGGTGGCTCAGTCAGTTAAGTGTCAGACTCTTGATCTCGGCTCAGGCATGATCTCACAGTTCATGGAATTGAGCCTCACATGGGGCTCTATGCTAATGGCACAGAGCCTGCTTGGAATTCTCTCTCCCTCCCTCTCTACCCCTACCCTATCCATGCTCTTACTCTCTCTCTCTCTCTCTAAATAAACTTTAAAAAAAGAAAAAAAAGAAGAATGGGTTTTCTGGGCTCAGTTATAGTCTTAGTTTTATTATTTCCAAAAAGTGTTCTCTCTCTTCTACAGTGATGAATGAGTTAATAAGTTTTCACAGATTTTTAAAATCTGTGTTTTCATCCAGTTGTGCTCTTTTACAACTGTGCTAGTTACCACTTTCTCATCTGTAGTTCAGAGAGAGCCATACCCACCTGAAATTTCACATAAAGATTAAATGCGAGCTGGTCTTTCAATCTTACTCCTTTCTCATCTTTTCCTCATCATATTATTGTAACTTGCCTAAATTTTGCCCCCCCCCCGAGAAATATCATGCCACGCTTTTATGATGTGAAGAAAACTTTACTCCAAAAGACTTAAAATTTGCAAAAAGAGGATGATACCACAAAGAAGCATTTTATTAATACACCCTTTTGATATTTCACTTCATAATTTCTACTGTGTAACACAGCTGCTGGCTTTTCCCCACAAAAAAAAAATTCTCAAAATGGAAGCAACTTCTCATTCTTCCTTCCCTTTCCCTTGATCCTTCTGGTGGTTTTACTGTCTTGCTCAATCAATTCCCTAATGAAAACCAGCTGCTTAGATTCTCCTCCTCCTTCCAACATATTTTTCTTCAACCCACGATCATCTCAAATATGAATCTAGAAACAAAGCAGCATCAACCCAGCAACACACTATGACAAATATACTTTACCATTTTTGTTCCTATTGTGCAATTTTGTAAGTATTCTCATCATCTCCCAGCATAACAGACAAGCAAATCACCAAACAAGCAAAGAAAACACACACACACACACACACACACACACACACACACACCTGACATCCCTTATACTTTTGCTTCTATGAGCCTGGATTTAACTGGACATCACCAAATATCTCTTTTGCTTTATGGCCAAATATTTGGGGAAAGTGATTCATTTTCACATTCCTTTTTCCCTTATCAATTTTTCCATCCTCAACTCCATGAATTCCAGTTTTTTCTCTCGGCATTTCATTCTAAATACTCTTACCAATGTTTCCAATGACTTTGGGATTATCCCTATAAATATTCTATCAATATGAAATTCTTTGACCTCTCTATAACTTTTAGCATTCTCAGCCATTGAACTAAGGCTTTTTCTTATATTTTCTGCTAAAGCTTTGCTCATGTCTTCTGCCTTTTTCAGGGCTCCTTTTTTACTGGAAAGTTGGTTTTCTGGAAGTTTCTATTCCATGTTTTGCTGCCTCTGCACAGTTTTATATGTAAGACCTTACTTACCTTAAACCATGGCATTATTTATTACCCATGTATGAAGACTCACAGAATACTTATATTTGCAGCAAAAATTCCCCTCATGTAACACTTGTTGTCCATCTAAATAACTATATGTAAAATGTCTCCTAGTGGAAGACCTTCAGGCAGGTCAATATATTAAATATGTGAAGTTGAACTCATCATGTTCTCCCCAAATCTGTCCCTACAGCTAAGAATAGTTCTACAATCTAAATTTTTCTAAATCTGGGGCACCTGGGTGGCTCAGTTGGTTAAATATCTGACTTTGGCTCAGGTCATGATCTCACGGTCCGTGATTTTGAGCCCCGTGTCAGGGTCTATGCTCACAGCTCAGAGCCTGGAGCCTGCTTCAGATTCTGTGTCTCCCTTTCTCTCTGCCCCTCCCCTGCTCACGCTCTGCCTCTCTCTCTATCTCAAAAGTAAACATTAAAATTTTTTTTTATTTTTTTCTAAATCTATAATTATCTACTTCCAATACTCCAAGTATTTATAGGTACGTAATTATAGCCCCTAATACATAAACTGCCCTCTTCCCATTAATGCTGCTATAGAATTCCCTCATATTCTCATCATTTTTATTTAGTAATTTGCAAATACCCACCTCATCTCCCTGCTTCTTGTCTTGCCTGCCATATGCCTCCAGCACCCATTCCCACCCAGCCCAGGTTTCATATTGCTCTGGACTGTCCTTCCATAAATGCAAATATGATTCATTGCCTTGTACTTAAAATAATCCCAACTTCCTAATGACAAGGATGAAATTCATGTTCTCACGGGGGCTCTAAGACCCACCATACCTTCCTTTCTTGACAGAATTTCAAACTTAGTTCATCATTTCATATTTCATGTTCTGCTCTCTAGCTAACAAACAAGTAGCCAATAGAAGCAGCTTCTAGAAAACAGAAGTAGCTAGTGGGGGGCGCCTAGGTGGCTTAGTCGGTTGAGCATCCGACTTCAGCTCAGGTCATGATCTCACCGTTCATGGGTTCAAGCCTCTTGTTGGGCTCTGTGCTGACAGCTCAGAACCTGAATGGAGCCTGCTTCGGATTCTGTGTCTCCCTCTCTCTCTGTTCCTCTCCTGATTGTACTGTCTCTCGTCTCTCTCTCTCAAAAATAAATAAATAAATATTTTTAAAGAGGTAGCTTGGAAATTTAAAAAATGTGCCATAAGATCTCCATTCAGCAATTTAACTACTGTTTTCCTCTCTGTCTGGGATCTCCTAACCCTTTTGCCTTCCTAGTAACTCCAGTTAGTATTTTTGCTTGTCTGTTTGTGTTTTTTTAAAAAAAATCAGTTTGTGTGCTTCTACTGTTAGAAGACCTCTTTTGATTACCCAATCTGTATAAATTTTTAAAATTAAAAGCAGATGGAAGGGTGTCATCTACTACAGTGTATTGGCATCTCCTATAGCAATAACTTATGTCTGGCTTCCTGTGTTATGGAATCTGGAAAGCTAAATTTCCTTCCCCAGACCACCTTGTGACTGGGCTGATGGATATATCAAGGTCCTGTCTATCAGATGCAATCTCACAAAATCTGATTTAGAGCCTATTTATGAAAAGAGAGAATGCCACCACTTTGGACTACATGAGCCATGCATTTGCAATTAATAATCTAACAGAGAGAGTTTGGTTCTAGGTGAAAATATGGAAACAGTGGGTCGCTGATCCACGGACAGAAGTGGTAGTGATGTATTTCTAGAGACAACAGCTCCATCGATGGTTTATTGATTCCCCAACTTCTTGATTGTGACACAGAGGGACCTCTTCTCAAATTTTTTCTGCAAGTCTTAACTAGACCTTAGAACACGCTTCTTTGGGTTTGCCAGCGATTGTGGAACACACTGTTCCCTATCTTAAACCCTTTCTGCTTAGTATAGCTGGATATCTTCACAATAATTCTATTACGTGAGTAACATAATTGTTTTCAATTCATAGGTAAAGAAACTGAGGTACAGAAACTAAGTCTTCCAAGGTTACAGACAGCAGCAGTGGATACAGGAAATGAACTCATGCATTCCCTCCCAAATTCTGCCCAAACCTCTACATCTATTATCTCTTCTATGTTGCAGAATTTTCACTCTTTCAGTCTTGCAGGCTGATTTGATTTGATTTCTTTTTTTTTCTTAAGCATTTTTTAAAGCTTATTTATTCTGAGAAAGAGAGAGAGGGAGAACACGCACACCCACGAGCAGGGGAGGGGCAAGAAAAAGAATCCCAAGCAGGCTCCGCACTGTCAGTGTGGAGCTTGACGCAGGGCATGAACCCATGAACCATGAGATCACGACCCTAGCCAAAACCAAGAGACGGACTCTTAACTGACTGAGCCACCCAGACACCCCTAGAACTTGATTTCCTTAGAACATTTTGGAACTCTATTCCTAATGGTATATGCACATTAAAGGAATTCATATCAGAATGCCATCTGTTAACACAACAAGAAATGTAATTCCCACAGAGATAAAAATGTTTATCTCAGCCTAACTAGCACTGTTTTTCTGTCTTGTAGGAGATCTGTGAGGGAACCCACATCATAATTTAAATTTGCTTCATCATTCACTAATAATTAAAAAATTAAAGGAATAAAATGTTTAACGACTTTTGTATTAATGAAAGGTGTGATCTTAAATGTGGGAGTGGATTTTTGGAAATTATTTGGCTTTAACATCTGTACAACTTTTAATATATAATTGAATTTAGCAATAAATGTAGATTTTTTTAATTTGGCTAAGCCCACTCCACGGATAGCTCTTTAATAAAAACTGTCTAAAAAAAAACCGTCCATATTTGCTTCCATGGTCTTCTTGCATCTTAATTTTTTCCATTGGCTGACCTCTCTTCTGAGTAACCCTTTCCTTCTTTGGATCTAATACTTACATTCAGTAAATTATTGCTTATGTCTTCAGGCTTGGGGACCATTTTTTTTATGAATTCATTTATCACTCAAAATGTAATGTTGTTTACCTTACCTTGAATTTCTTACAGAAAATTCAAGGCCACCTCTCTTTACCCAAATACACTTACTATCCTTAATTCTAATCATTCATTATCTATTCTTCCAATGATAAGGAAAGTTCCAGAAAAGTAGAGACTGTCACATTTATTTTTGTAGCCTCAGTTCTTAGCATAGCACAGGGCAAGATCCAAAAATACCCCAAATAATATTATGAATGAAATAACAATATATTTGAAGGGATTTTACCTGTTGTAAAATGCACACCAATATATATTGGTATTATGAGGTTTGTTGTTCAAAATATACTTTCAGGATTTAAAGATAATATATATTGTGTTTGCCAAAGAGCAAATTATTAGAAAAAGTTTTATGTTCTTTATTTTTTATTCATTTCCATAGTGCTAGCTCCCAAGAACTCAATATGGTAAATTATCATTTTGAGCTCTGAGATAAGAGAAAAAAGATAAATGTATATTATTTCAGCACTTCACACTTCAGAATTGCTCCAAAAATGCCTTCTGAAAAATGTGAATACTCAATTGCCTTATTTGGCATTTCTAAAGATGAACGAGCTAAAGAAAATATAAGATTAATTCAAAATATCTCTACTGGGGTAATAACTTATTCCCAGTATTGTACCATAAATATGCCACAGCAGCCTTATTAACTGATTCAATCTAATTAGTGTCAAAGGCAAGGTGCATGTCTTGAATGTAAGATTGCATTCAACAATAGCCATTAGGGCCAAAATACACATAATGAGACACATTTTTCAAAGAAATGTTTTCATTGTGAGGATTTCTGAAAAGATGTTAGGGGTTGTCAGTTTAGTTTACTCCAACAAATATTTCCTGAGAATTTATCATGTACACAATGTACTAAGTTCAAGGCAGGCACAAGTGAATTAAAAGCAATCTCATCAAAGAGTTTATAGTTGGAAAATTAGATATTCAAAAAGAAAATTCTAATTACATGTGACAACTGCAGTGATAAAAGTTTCAAAGTGCTTTAGGGAAGAAAAGAGGAGGATATATAAGCCTTCCATAAGGATTAGAGTTGGTATAGTGATAAGAAATATGGAGGTTTTCTGGTTAAGGTAAGATCTGAGCTACATGCTAAAGAATAAGTCTGAATCCAAGAGAATGGGAAGGGAACAATCTTTTTTTCAGAGCAAGGGACTTGTGAAGTTGCAGAGACGGAAAACTAATTGGTAGGTCTTGGAACCAAAAACAGATCATCAAAGTAGGAATATAAATTGTGAGATGGAGACTAGTGGAGGATTACATCTTTTTTTCAGTGACGGAAAGCATCCATGTCATGAAAGTCCTTGTCTGCAAGGATTAAGAGTGGGTGGTGGAGGCTGCCCAAAATATCTGTGCACATACAGTGTTTTGCACAAAGATGTTCTATGCATGTGATTGCCTCATCATATGCTGTGCAAACTTTAGTAATAGAGACATAAAGATAAAGTTAGGACCCATTTAATTTGCTTTTTTAAAAGTTATCTAATGTGAACCCCTTTCCATATTTAAATAACACTGAATTTAGTAAAGTATTATAGACAACACTTGAACCTGAGAAATGTAGTATCAGTGGAAATTTCTGCATCCCCATTAAGCAGGCTTGCAGTGGTGGGCTACATTTGTACCTTATTATTTTATAAAATGTGTCTTTCTGAACTGCGCCAAAACTATAACTCGAATAGCATCCAGGCTAAGAGGCAGTCTGAAAACTAAAGCTGGAAAAGTGAGGTTACAAGCTACATAGTAAAGTTGGAAGATTTTTCTAACTCACTCTAGTTGAAACAAATCTCACACAGAGTACTGCAATCGCTTCCTTTATCTGTCATCCACATCTGTATGCTTCTCCCCAGAAGATGTTTTTCCAACCTGCAGCCTAATGTACTCTTTTTAAAACAGTAGTTGTGTTCTCCACTTCTACTCTCAGTTAAGAACCTTATAATGAATTAGCATTGCTTTTAAGATTAAAAATTAATGTTTAACATAGCCTATCAGCCTTGCATATTTGGTTCTCTGTAAGAATCTCTAGCCTCAAGTTTTGCTTCCAGGAATCCTCAACCAAAACGAGCCCCGCTAGCTTGTTTTTGTACCAGCACTAAACCATCTCTGCCTAAGATGCTTTTCCTAATTCTCCCCTTGCTCCACACTCTTTCATCAAGTTTGTTTGTACTCAACTTTCAGATCTCATCTAAATGGTCTCTCACTTACAAAAACCTCAACCAACTTCTTTATTGGTCCAAACCATCTTTAAGATGTGACTCACAGCAGCATTTACCTCTCTTTCCAAGCACTTACTCAGTTGTAATTTCACACTGTATTATCACTGTTATTGTTATTATCATTTGAGTAATGATAACTCCTTTTTTATAAAGTGAACTCCATGGGGACAGGGACCAGATGGTGCATATAGATCTTTAAAGTGGTTCCCTTACTCATATCTGTGATGTAAAGTGTTTTGAGGGAGTGAATACTCAAGGAATAATTTTGAGCCAGACTGATAGGACCTGTTTTGAGTCTTAATCTGTTCTCCACCAAAGTAAGTAGTGATGTATGGATGGGGTTGTTTTTCTAACGTCAAGCTTAGTCAGAAGGGGTTTCAACTAGGTCATTCCTGGATCTTATTATGTACTTTATGTAGTGGGACAGGCACAGTGAATGAGATTCTGACTCATAATTAAGAAGAGTAGTAACCAGGGGCCCCTGGATGGCTCAGTTGGTTAAGCATATGACTTTGGCTCAGGTCTCACAGCTTGTGAGTTTGAGCCCTGCATCAGGCTCTGTGCTGACAGCTCAGAGCCTGGAGCCTGCTTCAGATTCTGTGTCTACCTCTTTCTCTGCCCCTCCCCCACTAGTGCTCAGTCTCTCTCTCTCTCTCTCTCTCTTTCTCTCTCTCTCTCTCTCTCTCCCTTTCTCTCTCTCTCTCTCTTTCTCAAAAATAAATACAAATTAGAAATCAAAAAAACAAAAAAGAAGAGTAGTGACCAATGGCAATAAGAGAAATCTAAAACTTGGAAGTAACTGTTCACTAGCTGGGAAACAAAGATGTGTGATTCCTGGGGCCAGCTGAGGCAACCAGAATGAGGAAATCACAAGAGGCAGTCTATAAGGTTGTAGTAAGAGGTAACAGGAAGAGGTTGTAGCCTGCTCCACAGGGAGAAGATGCTCAAGTGTGTAAATCTGGGATGCTGGTTAAAAGAAAAACAAAGCCCATGTCATGACAACTGACAGAACCAGCAGAGAACTCAGAAAATATCTGTGAAGAAAAAGCTTTAAACATTTACTACTCAAGAAAGCTCAAAGCCATCTTTCATAGTACTGATGAATTCACTCTTTCTGATTTCCTCACCTCTTATCTGTCCAACTTCTTTGTTCCTAATGGGGTTAAAATAGCAGAAAAGAAAAGGGAAACTCATGAGTGATAACTGTGAGTTGAAGAACCATAGCTCTATCTCAAGGCAGCCAGGAACCTACGACAACTGGTTTTAGCTGGCCAAACAACAACAACAACACAACAAAAACAAAAAACAAAACCCCCCATCATTAAATGATGCTTACAGTGGTATTGATCAATATGTTGAATGGTTGTAATTAGTGTATTGGAAGTGTATTTTCATTATAAAGTGACTATTTGACTTTCTACTATTTAATAATGACAAAAAAACTGTCATGGAGTCATTCTAGCTTTTCAATCAAGATTAAGGGAAGGAGTGTTCATTTTGGGAAGGTTTAAAAAAATAGAATAAAAAGTAAATTTAATTTATAAGTACACCCTATGAGTATCACCAATTCAGTGTACCTGTTGCATAGTATTTTATGCACATTTATTGAATGAGTAAGCTGCATTTTCATCTTGCCTTTTACTAATAAGCTGTATGACCTTGGAAAACATCTGATAAAATTAGCCTCATGTGTAAAAGTAAGGAAGTCTTTTGAATCTCATAGTCCATTTCCAATCTCAAGTGCCTACTATTCTTTAGTGACCTTAATTGCTTAGAAATCCCTTTGTAGAAAGTTTAGAATACTATAATGTGCCCAACTAATAACTACTTTGCATTCTTAATATAGAGATACCAAATGAATAGATATATACCTGACATCAAGGAGTTTAACATTTCGCTGAAGAAAAAGGAGATAGATAAGTGCAATATATTTTATAAATGAAATGAAAGAGCACAGAATCTAAGGATATAATATAAAAAACATATTTAATAGCTTTAAAAAATAGATGTTGGCTCTTTGTATGCAAAACCTTAAAACCAGAATTATACTTAGGATATCAAAAATGTCAAAGTCAGCTTAAATTTTAAAACAAAATAAATACCTATAATTTAAAACTAAGAAGATTTTTTTTACCAATGTGTTTAATATAATTTTTTAGGTTTATTTATTTGTTTTGAGGGTGAAAGAGACAGTGCGATCAAGGAAGGGGCAGAGAGAGAGGGAGAGAGAGTCCTAAGCAGGCTCTGTGCTACCAGTACAGGTCCGGATGTGGGGCTTGAACTCACAAAACCATGAGATCATGACCTAAGCCAAAATTTAGTTGGACACTTAACAGACTGAACCACCCAGGTGCCTCTGTAATAGATTTATTTCTTTGTTTGGTTTTATGAATTGCTTATTTGTGTGGGCAATTGTAACTTAATAACATGTTTTTTCCAAGCATCTTTGAATGCTTGACCAATTTTAATCTCTAGGTATATGGATTCAACCTTCAAAGAAAGGGCATGGTGTGAAATGCTTAATTAGTTGAATAGGGCAGCATTTCATGAGTATGTAGGGAATGATATAAACTTTATATCTTGTGTTTCCTTCTGAGAAAAGGAAAGCAATTTTCTCCTTTCTTGTTAATTCTACCCAAATAATTTGAATAGTTTTATTTTGATTAATATTATGGGTGGTAAGATAAACATCATAAAATGTTAAGAAATTTTATATCATCAGTAAATTTTATTTTAAAATATTTGAGGAAAAAATATTTGCCAGGATTAAACTTTGAAAAATACAATACAGTAACTATCTTGGGAAAATCATATAAGAATAGCTTTCCAGTGGGAGGGAAGAACCTGGGATATTGTACTGCTAGAAGATACCTAATAGTTACAGACAGTGTATTAGACATCAGACATTATGTGAAAGCTTTTTTTTAAAGTCTTAAACATAATGTTTTGAATTTTCTATTCACTTTACTTTGATGCATGTAAAAGTTTAAGTTCAGCTACATGAACTTGTGTAAAGCTAAAAGACAAAAGTCATAAGTCTATAAAACACTGGCAATTCATACAGGCCATTGACCCAAATGAAGGGACCCATTAAAATTGAGGGGAAAAAATGACACAAAAAGTCCAGATTATATGTTTTATTTTAAGACAGCTATCTTGGATTTTGGTCACTGATTTCAATGTGTGTGTGTGTGTGTGTGTGTGTTTGTGAGGGGGGTATTAACCCCACAAATAAGCAATGCTCAAGATATCAGTTACATGTCCTTCAATCCAACTCAATTCGGACACTACCCAGAGATAGTACCAAATCCCACAGAGGGCAGAGCCCCACAAAACTCCCCTCTCCACAACTTCAAACACCAATAACAGGTCCACGTTGTTGATTGTGTTTCTCACCAACTGGTTATAGGTTGCATATTTCATCATGAACCCCTTCCTTGGGTTGTATTAATTTGCTCTGGGAGTGCCACTGTCCCCAAATCTTCACATGCTCCATCATCCTGGAAGCCCTCCAAATTACATGTTTTTGGATTTTTATAAAGGCTTCATTACATTGGCATGATCGATTACATCATTGACCATTGGCCATTGACCTGTCCTCCAGTCCCTCTCCCCTCCCTAAAGGTCAGAGGGATGGGACTGAAAATTCCAACCCTTTAGTCACTTGGTTGCTTCCTCAAATGCAGCCCTTATTCTTGGGTTATCTAAAAGTCACCTCATTAATATAACAAAAGACATTTTTCTTTTTAATCTGTCTCACCACTTAAGAAGTTCCAAGGGTTTTAGGAGGTCTGTGCCAAAAGGGATAAAGACCCAATATATATTTCTTATTATAAGTCACAATATGACCACAGCTTAACAATTTTTTCTTATTATTAAAAACACAAAAACTGCATTTTTAACAGCAGTAAAATTAAGGACATTCAATTAGTTTTGAAAATATCTACAATATTTGGGAACATTTAAGCACTTTGGGACACAAGTGAGAATAGCTGTGAGAATAATATATATCATATTAGGCATATGTTTGAATACAAGTTTAAATTTTGGTTAACTATGTAGAGCAATACTCCAAGTAAAAATTCATAATGATATTAACAAATCCAAGTTTTAAGAAGTTTGACAACAAAGAATTAAAAGGAAACACATAAGAGGTTTTATAATAGTCTCAGCTGGCACTGAGTAGAGGAGGAAAAATTCATTCTATATAATCCAGTAGGAAAAATAAAGCTGTGAAAAATCGACATGACTGGAGCCATTTTAAAATAGAGCAAGAGAGGCAACTGCAAAAGAACTACTCTAGTCATCTTTGTTTGAACTGGGGCAAAACCTTTGGATTGGGCAAAAGGGCAATTGTTTTAAGCAATTGATTGAGAAGTTGGAGGCAAAAGGGACATACTGATCACAAAGCTGATGGCTATGAACTTTCTAAAGGTAGAATCGGTAGTCAATCAATGTATAATCCAGAGTAGTTTAGCTTGCTAATACCCATAGAAAACTTTTTCCATTTCTCCAACTTATAGAATTGCCCTCCTTCTTTTTCCTCATAAAAACCCCTAACTTTCACCCCAACAGCAGGACACAATTTGGGTTTCTACCTGAATCTGTGCTCCCTGAAAAACAGTTATTTGATCCCAGATAAACCCTCAATTACCTCTCATCATGGCTCTTTATTTTCAGGGTAACAGATGCTAAGTATACATTATATAAGAGATCAAAATGGTAGGTGATTATTGGTTAGAGAGAGGGTTGGCCAAAGCTAACGTTCTTCTACCCAATCTATTCTTTCTTTGCAGTCCTTCTATACATTGAGAAGAAACATATTTTCAAAATTTACTATATACAATTTAGTAAAATTTTTAATTTCATAATATATCATACATTAAATAATGCACTTTAAGGTCTCTTCACTACATTCTATAAGAATCTACATAATTCTTAGGACATATCAAAGTGTAAATAAACATGAACACCATCTAATAAATGGTCATACACTTAGACTCCACTAGAGTTCATAATTCCTTTAAAGAAAACATCTGCCAAGGATTTAAATTAGTAAATAATAACATGAACACTCACTGTGTGTGAGGAAGTCTTAGGTTACTGTCAGTTTGTAATATAACCTACCAACATCCATAAATTTCAGCAGGAATATGGCCTTAATTTAATCTCTACGTTGCTTAATCTGTACCTAAAGAAAAATGGTACCTTGAGAAATTAAGGATCTCATATAATATCACAAAATTATACACTGTATTTTATTTGGCCTGTCCAGTCATTTCCTTTGTCCATTAATAAAAATGGTTTACAGTCCTTAAACATGTTTTAAATATCTATACATTTTCTGCAAGAAGATAAGACTTGCAGGACTTCATTATTGCTATGGAAGGCAGCCTCTAGTATCATTCCAGTAATGCTCACCTTGTCATTGTCACGTCTTTGTCAGGTCTCTTCTGACGTGGCATCAAGTTGACTGGTGTAACCAATAGGACACTGTGGATTACAGAATATGACTTCAAGGCTAGATCATGAGAGATATATTGATGTCTGTGTTTATTGCATCACTCCCTTTGGGAGAATTCAGTTGCCATGTTCTAAGTCATCCTTAACACCCCTAAGGTTAGGGCTATGTGGTGAAAAACTGAGAACTCCTGCCAACAGCCAGATCAGTTTGCCAGTTCTGGAAATGAGCCCATCATAAAAACTGATCCTCTGGCCTTAGACAAGCCTTCAGATATCTGCAGCCAGAGCCATAATCTTAACAGGAACCTTATGAGAGATTCACAGCTAGAGCCATTCAACTAAGCTATTCCAGGATTTCCCCACACAGACACTGTGTGAGATGATGTATATTGTTTTAAACCATTAAGTTTTTGGATAATTCATTGCGCAGCTAGATAGGTAGCACAACTGCTAATCGTATGGGCACTTTACATACTACATACTAAATTTTTTTAATAAACTGTATATATTGGTATATTTTATTCTTTATGGTCACGTTTCCATTTGTTCTCCAGATATTTAATTTTTTTAATTTATAGATGTTAGAAAAAAAACCCAACTCACTCCACACCATGGATGATTTCCTGAAGAGAAAAATAGTTAACAATGATTTCTTCCCAAATCCTGATATTCATTCCCTCAGAAATATTTTTGAGAGTCTATCATGTGCAGACGGAGGTAATAACATATAAAAAAACTTCCCTCATGTAGATTGCATTCCAGAGTGGGGACAGAGAAAGTAAACGATGAAGTAAATCAGACTGTGGTGAGTATTATGGAGAATAAAAATCCTCTGGCAGGAGGGGAAAGCTTTTGTGAGACAGAAATTGACTCGAGCTTCAGTAGAATCCCAGGGCTGCCAATGCCAATAGGCAGAGTTCAGGCAGCTCACATTGTTGACACAACTATCAATGGATACTGGAAAATACAGCTGCTGGGTCTAGAAATTCAATATAGTACCTTATTTTTCATATGAACATTTCCAGTTGAAAATGGGCAATGTAGCCAATTGTTGAATTCAGTCATGTAACTAAACTCTAGCCATAAGATGTCAAGTAAAATGAAGAAGAGTCTGTAATTTTACCCTACTTGCCAACTAACAAGTTAGCCTGCCATAGAAAGTCAAGGACCAGGGGCACCTGGGTGGCTCAGTCAGTTAAGCGTCCAACTTTGGCTCAGGTCATAAGCTCATGGTTCATGAGTTTGAGCCCTGCATTGGGCTCTGTGTTGACAACTCAAAGCATGGAGCCTGCTTCAGATTCTGTGTCTCCCTCTCTCTTTCTGCCCTTCTCCCATTCTCACTCTGTCTCTCTTTCAAAAATAAATACACATTTAAAAAAAGAAAGAAAGAAAATCAAGGACCATGCTGCCATGCTGAGTCCATTCTGTTGCGTGTTCAGACAGAATGTTGAATACATACCTGTGGCAGGCTAATAAAATACATATGACTCCTTGGTCAGAGACCAGCATCATTTATAACTCACATTTATTCCCCATACATCAATTCCCACATGAAAATATAATGAGAGCCAGAAGTTGTCTGCATATGACATGGGGTGCATCACAAGAAAGAAAGGTCAAAATTAGAAAAGTTGATCTTATGTAAGGCTGCTCATGACCTGTCTTTCCTCCGCTCCAGAGCAAGAAAGAGCAACAAGAATATTATCTTTATTGTGGAATGTAAGAGAATATGATGGTGAGGGAGAAGCCATCTCTTAAGTACATAACTTTGGGATATAAACAAATATCCTCCAAGAAAAGGGGAAAAGACTTAAATTTCCTGGTCTGTCTCCATACACAAAAATTGACTGTACATGCTTTTGCTCAAGGGACTCTAGCTGTACAGGAATGGCATCCATGGGGAAATGTCTTCCAACATGAGGGAGGGTAAGAAAAAGGATATGTGGCATTTTCAGAGTGGTAGTGTGTTTCAGGCTCTTCTTCAAAAGGTAGAAGATTCTGCAAGTATATAAAGCAAGTCAGATGCTGGATAAACAAGAGAATTGCTAATAACTGCTAAAATTGACCTCAAAGGTGGCTGATTCATTGGCACAGAAACTTAATTTCTTCTCATGTCCTCATTAATTCACCATTTTGGTTAGTTTCAACCTCAAGCTGTTAAAAATATAGTAACAGCAGTCCCAGGCATCATGTAAAAATAATATCCACAGCAACAATGACAGAAGCAAGGATAAGTTTTAGAAACAGAAGAGATACTATATTTTCCTGTGGCTCTATTTTGTGCACGAGAAAACTTTTATTAGAATAAGCCTGCCACCAGAATTTGCTTCTGGTTCTACTGTCTCGAATTGGATCACATGCCTTTTTCTGACTGCAAGTAGTGTAGAGTATGGGATTACCAGAATTGGCTTAAATTAATCAATTTAGGTGGATATGGAAATGACCACCAGAGGGCGCAATGGGAATGGCAACGGCCCTGGCGTTGGAGGATCAAGAAATGTTCTGAAGTACCAGACCAGGTAGGTTAAGTCCGAACCAAATAGTTGGAGGGAGTGAGAGAAAGTGTTCCCTGTAGAAAATACAGCATAGGAAGAGGGTGGAGCAGGTACAGTTTTTCCAGGAATAGAAAGGAGTTCAATTTAAGTGGAGCTTCGATTTCAAGAGTGTAGTTACCGGAAAGAAGACCAAAAAGGCAGATTAAGTTTAATCACAAAGAATCAAGTATAAGAACGTTTACATTTTCCTAAAGGCTATGTTTGTATAAGATTCTATATAACAATTCCAGCACAATTGATTCTTTAACTCCATACAACACATACCCTACACTAACACTAATTTCAAATTTTGGAACTACTTTTATACATTGATTCATATTTATTTCAGTCTGCTGTCTCCTTCACCGAGAATAAATTTTTATTATTTCATACTGTCTTACATAAGACTAGAATTCAAGATGAGACCAATGCTTATAGGTAAATAAGGAATGGCATATATTAATCATGACACAATAGAAATGTGAGAAAGGATAATAACTTAGTAGTTTTTCAAGAAATGTGTAACGTAATGGTTTTATTCCCTGTATAGAATATTTCATGTCTTTTCCTCTTCCAAATAATTCCAAGGCTTTTAAAGAGAAACTTTTGTTTAATTTACCAAGCATTTATTTTGAGTTTCTGGCCTTCTTTACCCTACTTGGAGTCATATTGCACAGTTATAACAAACAAGGCTGCATGGAAGAATTTTAAGGATAAAGAGTCGTGACCCATTACACTTTCAAGATGATTTTAGTGGACTACTCTGACATTACGGTCCTCTGAGATTTATTCTCATGAGTAGTAACTACATGCAATATTCAGTCTAGATTAAAGAATTTTCCTTCTTCCTTCATTTTTATCTCATCACAAGGCAGTAAGATATTCAGTTCTCATTGGCAGTATCAAAATGGGGAATATTTTTCAGAAGAAACCCCCTGAATTACAACGAATAAGAGAACATCTTAACAGGCACATGGTTAAATTAAAATTTGTTTTCATTAAAATTTGATACATAATATGAAATAAAAAATGACAATTTTGTAAAAATACACACAACACACACTTTTTATTCTAAAGTAAGACATATTGGTAATTGAACACACTAGACAATGAGACATGTTTTATGGTATGTTGCTTCTTGAAAGCAAGTTATCACCTTACTAGATTGAAAGAGATTTTAGCTGTTCCATATTTCCTCTTTAATGCGGTTCTGTCGGGGGGGGGGGGAGTGTCATAAAAACATAAATATCCTATGATGGAGGATTATATAGAAAGAAATAAGCAGCTTTCAGAGAATTGTCAAAAAGCCTAAACTTTTATATAACAGGTGCACATCTTAAAAATAGGCAATTAATGGAACCAGAATATGTTACCATAGGTTAGAAAGAAAGCAGATGACCTTTCACACTTTGTTATCCAACCTGTCTTTAGGGAGGATACCCCAAAACTATATATTGAGGTTTAGAAGAATTTTTATCTTGAGAAGACTATGATCGATGGATTACTTTAGTATCAAGTGATTCCAAGAACTCCAGAGAAGGAGAAACATAATTTTAATATCTTTGGTTTAAGGAAGTAACGTAAATGTACCATCATGAGTTTTTACATGAGGCTGGCCTGTCCCACTCACATTAGTATTATGGAAGTTAAGTTTTCCTGACAAATACTGCAAGTAAGAATAAAAATTAAGGCTCTGGACAGAATCATTCAGAACTCAAGTGTAGAAGAAATTAAAAGGTAAAATGTACAGCACACACAGGAACTGAAAATAAGCCACTGTCAAGATGTTATCACCTCTTCCTTCTTCATGTGGCATCAGCAATGAGTGTTGGGGATTACTGGGAGGAGAGAGAGCAGGGACAGTTCCCAAGAAATCATTGGAAGACCTTAGAATAAAATCAAGTGAAAACTAGAAAGTACTGAGAACATTTCACTAACATATTTCACAAAGTTGCAATTCTTCTTTTCCCACTAAAAATGAGCATCAGACCCCAACAACCACAACTAGATTATGATATCTATTTTTGGAAGTAAAGTAAGTAGTTCTGTTTTCTTATTTTGTGGCTTTTATTCTTTTGATGACTCATAACACTATCACCACTTCCACAATTTTTTCTCTTATTCTACTTTTACCTTTGAAACTTCGCTTCTAGATTAGTGTCTGGCAGATGGGTAGGAAGGTATAATTGGATTAGGTGGTGTGGAGCGTGTTCATGGTTGGTAAGAGAAACAATGAATTTTTTTTCCTGTCCATATTCAACTTTCTCAATTTCTCGTAGAAAGATGCTGAAAATAGCATTTCTGCTTAAGTATTTATAGCGTGTCAACTCCTTGTGTCCTAGCAGAAAATATATAAAATTCGTTCTGCAATGTCCAGCTTGTTTCAATACATACAAAGTAGAATAATTCATACATGCATAGAAAAGCCACTGAAAAAGATGTCATGGAAATTTTTAAAGCCGTGTGCATTTTATTATCTCCAATTTCCCTCTCGTAAAATTCTATTCAATTACCCATTCCTTTATTCTTAGCACATATGTTCTCAATTTGCACTGTATCAATTTGCATTTATTTGTAGATCACTGTTGGTAAAATATTTCTTAATGTTGTGTGAATGTACTTTTATTTTATCTCCACAACTGGATTGAAATTTCGTGTAGGACTAGCACCTAATTGACTCTCTCTGCCTCTAAGCTAGGACAAGTACTCAATAAAAGTTTATTGAAAATGAAAACTCTTGCTTCAAAATCACTCTTCACCACCAAACACAGAAATCATAAAGGAAAAGATTGACTGATTGGACCATACAAACATTTTAACTTCTGTGCCTTAAATATGGATGAATGAGCAAAATTGAAAAGTAAATAAAAATTGAAAAAAACATAGACAGCATTTACAATATACAAAGCTTTAATCATTACTCAAGGAGTTAGTTTAAATCAGTAGTAAAAAATGAATACTTTAGGATATAAGAAGGGGTTACGATCATGCAATTTGCAATAAAGATGATAGATTTGCATATATACATGGATATATATACATAGATATGTAGATATAATCATATGAAAAATATACTGACACCAATACTAATGGAAGAAAATATGATTTAAACTAATGCAAAACTTGTGTTTATCTCTTAAATTGGCATAAAATCTAGCAATAATAAAGCTAAATATCAGTATAGTTGTGGAAGAATCAGGAACTTTTTTAGACCTGTGGGTGGAGTGCCACATGCTATACACTTTATGGAGGAAGGTTTTACCATATGAATCATATATTTAAATACATATTCAAACCTTGGCTCACAATTCTACTCCTATGATTTTATTGTAAAAAAAATAACGAGTATATTTAATAACATAAACTTTGTAGACAATCAAAAGTATTATCTGGAAAGGGTATCATTTCCAGAAAATTAGTGGTAAAAATAAAAAGATTGAATATTTGTCTACAGATTGCTGGTTGGCACATTGCATAAACATATTGCATATGATGGATTTGGATTTCATTTAAAAAGTGAAATATAATTCTATCAAGAATAGCTGATTTTTCGGGGCACCTGGGTTGCCCAGTTGGTTAAGCATCCGACTTCGGCTCAGGTCATGATTTCACGGTTCGTGGGTTCGTGCTCTGCATTGGGCTCTGTGCTGACAGCTCAGAGTCTGAAGCCTATCTTCAGATTCTGTATCTCCCTCTCTCTCTGACCCTTCCCTGCTCATGCTGTCTCTCTCTCTCTCTCTCTCAAAAATAAATAAAACATAAAAAAATTAAAATGAAAAAAGAATAGCTGATTTTCATACCTTAAATTTTTATTCACATAATTACTTCACAATACTTAGACCTTAGATCATGCATGCTAACATACAATAATTTTCCAAAAGCAATCTAAATATAAAAGATTAGACTGCATAAAATTGTTCCTATTTGTGACTATTTCTACTTTTAAAAAAAACTATGTTCAGGATTCTTTCAAACTCAACTCTTTTCAGAAATTAGGTAATATCAAATGCACTATGTATTTTTTCTTGAAAGAATAACTGATAACACTGATAATCGTGTTATAAGTAATTAAATGTTAAATTACACACTATTCCATATTAACTGAAGTATCAGAGAAAGTCTGTCATTGATATGTAATTGGTACTCTGCTAGATTCAGTGTGACCAAAGAAAAGCAATTTTTCTATATAATAAGTAGTCAGTCAGCAACTTCCTAGAAATATAAGAGTAATGTAAATAGGGCCCTTTTGGGGTGATCGCCTTTAATGGATTAGAGAAAATAATGCTAACTGTACACTGTGTTTATTGTTGTTTTTCTTGGCCTCGCATATTTTCTTCATGTTTTTTGTGACATAAACATCTGTTTTCTTTGCTTGTGGTTATAATGCCAACAGAAAGAAGCTAGACAGAGGTAGCAATTTGATGGTTATACTTTTCCAAGTGCAAAGATAAGTAATAATAAAAATAGTAATCATGTTTTCAAGTAGCACAACATGTAATCCCTTTAAAAATTGAAGTATCTCACATGTAGCAGAGCAACTGTGACCAATTCCAGTTGGTGGCTACAGGGTATATGGGAGAACTACTCCAGAAAAGATTAATAGAGCATACCTTTTAGGAAAAATAATATGGTTGACCATAATATTTAACTTACATACTTATGAAAAGGATGAATTTGAAAGCAAACCAAATGCCTATTTTCTTATAACTCCTATGCCTACCTCATGACTCTGACTCTCAATTGTGACTTTCCACCTATAATTTTTGGTAGATTTATGGCTGTATATTTTTTCCCCAATTTTTGTTCTCCTCAAGGCAAGCTGCTCATGTTTTCAACTGCCACTGAAGTATCTCTTGAAAGTAAATAGAATAGTCAAAAAGCTGAGAATAACTTATTTGCTGGAAGTAGAGGAAAGGTTCTCCTACCACTTGTAATTTTCAACAAAAGCTCCTACCAACGATCCAAAGACTCAGCCTCGGGAGCTAACTCTACAGACCAAGATAAATTTCAGCACTCCTCAAGTCTCTGAGCTCATTGTGATAGTGGTCTTAACAGTTAAACAAAGGAGAATGCAGATCCAACTTCATGACATTCTGGAAAAAGCAAAACTATACAGTTAGAAGATCAGTGGTTGTCAGTGTTTAAGGGGGAGGGATGAATAGGTGAAGCAGAGGGGCATTTTAGGGCTGTTCAACTATTCTGTATGATACCGTAATGGTGGGTACATGACATTATACATTTCTCAAAACCCATAGAATGTACAGTACAACATATAATGTGAACTATGGATTTTACTTACAAATATATCAATATTGGTTCAACAATTACAATAAATGTACCACACTAATGGAATGGTGCTAACAGGGTCCGTACAAGTTCATCCCTTCTACTACTTCAGATCCACTTGTTTCTCACAATAAATTCTCTCTGTACTGAGAATGCTTCTTTCTTCATGATGGCAACAAAGCATAATTTCTTTAGAAAAAAATGTAGAAGAGGAAAAGTAATAGAACAATCTATACTAGCCACTAATACAATTGGTACTGAGGCTACAAATAACATTCATCATCTACCATTTGGTCAGATCTGGGTTGCTCACCTTGCGGGATAACCCAAATTGAGACTCTGATTTCCATACCATTGTCAAACTATGCTTACCCAATGTAAATATGCCAAGAAGAGACCCAGAGAGTCAACTCAGGTCCAGCCATACCTTCCTATTCTTACTGTGTTGCAACTATCCACCCTTCCATGAAAACCAGGATCAATTACTTCTGTAAGGATGCTAACCCTGTATTGTGCTTACTGGTTTGCTGTCCGGTGGACACCAAGTGACCAAACAGCACCAATAAGAATAGATTTAGTAAAATGCTAAGAAAGTTCAATTGACTTAGAATGGGTTTGTCTAGGAGATTTTGCTTAGCTATGTCCTGAAGTTGGACGTTGGGTTCAGGCCCTCTGTTAATATGTTCATTTTGGCTAAAGGAACATTGCCTCATATATTATAAATAGTGTAAGAAGTAAGGCAAAACATGCAATTACACGGAAGACTTCTGCTCCCATCAAATTACTTACATTTTTGTAAGCAAATAATGCCACCCATTGTCCAAAGTAAGTCTCAAGTCCAAGCCCAGCTTAATCAGGCAGGGTAATCAACTCACCCACAGTAGGTGGAAGAAGGAACGAATAACTGCCTAGGAAAATTAATCCAAATTATCCTACAGCTTTCTAACATTGTTAAATGATTAAATTAATTAATGTTTTAATCTCTTAGGGTATCCCCTGGCCCAAAACACATACTATGTAAGAATTTGCTCAATAAAAAAAAATAAATAAACCAGTGATCACTTGCAAAGTCAAATAATTTTTCCAGTAGTATAAATCCCTAGCACTAATATATAGTGATTCTACTGCTATAACTTTTCAAACTATCAGAAATAACTAACCAGATGATAACTTGATAGAGCTAGAAAAGGAAAATCTTTTACCTCTGTAATATGAGTATTACACCATGTTAGGAAGAAACTCTTCTCCAGAATACTAATAATGCTTAAATTTATTTTTCTTAAATAAAAAGGCTAAAGTAAGTTTGGCTTCCTTAAAAGAAATGCAAATTCATTACAGAAAAATGTTACTGAGGCAAAATTTCAAGTATAGCAAGCTAAAAATCCCAATTAAAAAACCAATTGTCTATGTGAGAGAATGTTGGCAAGGAATCCACATCAGTGGGCTGTACAGCCATTGCTTACAGTGATACATCAAAAGCATCATTTATGCTGTAAGGTGATATTTAGAATCTGTATTTTGAATTCAAAGTGAATATGTTGAAAATAATAAGAAAGAGAATCAAGATATCTTTCTAAATTTTGCACTCTTGCTGTGATGACTACCTTTATGTTATAAAGTGTATCCTTTAAATACTGATGTATATGATAGTGTTTTTCTTTCCTTTAATCATTTTTATAGAGCCTGTTATTCCATCCATACACAACTATACTTCATATCTATAAATAAAGTAACTCTTCTGAGACGACAGTCATAAATGGCTTTCTAATGTGTAACCATCCACAAGCTGGTAGCTGTGTGTGACATAAGCCACAAGACTGTAGAAACCCTCAATGGAAAGATCTCATTTTTCTCGAGGTGTGAGATAAAACTAGAACTATTAAAGAAATATGCACCCAAGCCCCTTTGTCTTTCTATTATTTTGTCCCATGTTATCTAACCCTCCAACTGAAAGCCACAATCTGGAATGATGTTTAGATCATACAAGACAGCAATCCAACCAGCATCATGAAGTTAGTGGTGAGCTTTGTAGCCAGCAATTGCTGCTGCTGAACAATGTGAATGGGAACCATTTTCCAGGAGGAAAATCAGATTGACACTTTGATTTTAGTAGATCATAAAATATGTCTGGAATTTAAACTAAGATTTTTAGCAAGTAAGATTTCCACTATATATTTTATCCCATCAAACAAATCCCATGGTAACCCATATGTTATTTAAAACATTATGCACAGATAAGACAAATGTATTGTTTTGTTTAGAAAAATTAAGATTTGATGCTCAATTTTGCTCCATTTTCCCATGTGTATCATTGATATGAATAGAAAGCCTATTCTAAATCAAATACACTGTTGTTTTATATTTTTAACTGAGATAAATACACAAGTTGATGACCTCTGCTTTTTCTAATATTAAGCTATAAATAAGGAAAATAAGAAAATGACTTACAGTAGCTGGAAAATATCTGAATTCAGTCACATTCATGTATGAATTATTTTGCCTCAACCTCAGAGTCATTTAAAGGGAATTTGTGTTTTCTCTTGGACATTATTAGACCTATAAAAATATTGCCAGGCATTATGCCATCTCAGCACTTCAGCATTGTGATGATAATGGATTCCTCTTTTTGCTCCATTTTAAAAACTGCTACAAGATTAAAAAGAAGAATGAGGACTTATGATATCATTGTGTATAAAATAAAGTCATATAAACTAACTTCACAATTAAGTCAATAAGGTAAAATGCTATGTGCTAAAAAACTACCTTAAATTCCTAACCATTAGTTTTTGTCAAAGCAGATTTTTTTATGCAGACTAGGAAGTTTGTAACTTTGTACTGTGTACGTGTATATATATATACATGTATTCTCACACAGATACATACCCACATATAAAAACATGCCATATATGTGTATATGTTATATATTTGGACATATAGGCATTTAAGACTCATATGCACGATGTGTGTGATTTGCATGACAATTCTGTATAATATGATGAATTGCATAATATATATCCACATATCTCTATGAGTAAGGATCACAAATCTAAATGCTTTCTGTTATGAGTTGGATTGTGTCCACTTCCTAAAAATATGTTAAAGTCCTCACCTCTTGTTGCTCAGAATGTGACTTTATTTAGAAATAGGGTTTTTACAGTGGTAATTGCATTAAAATAAGGTCCTAAATATTGGCCCCAATCCGATATGCCGTACATACTTATAAAAAGGAGAAATTTGGGGCACCTGGGCAGCTCAGCAGTTAAGCTGTCTGACTCTTGATCAGCTCAGATCATGATCTCACCTTTAGCGAGACTCAGCTCCACTGTTGGACTCTGCACTCCCAGTGCGGAGCCTGCTTAGAATTCTCTCTCTCTCTCTCTCTCTCTCTCTCTCTCTCTCTCTCTCTGTCTTTCTTCCCCTCCCCTGCTCTCTCTCTCTCCCTCTCAAAATAAATAACCATTAATTTTTTTAATAACACATAAAAAGGAGAAATTTGAACATGGGGACAGGCACACAACGAGGAAAGACAAAGTAAAGCCACACGGGGAAAGATGGCCTTGTGACCGAAGCTATGTATCTACAAATCAAAAAATGACAAGGATTGCAGGTGTCAGGGAGGGAAAAGTTTTTCAGTGTCCAAGGTCCCCCTAGCTGGATTAAGAATTAAACTTTCATGAGGAAGATTAACAGAAGAAAAAAATCCAGTTTTTGTTATGTGTCCACAGAGGCCCAACAATGAAATCCAGACCTAAAGACATGACCAAGGCAGGCAGTTTTTGTGATTTTTAGACAGAGATGATAAACCTATGAGGAATAGACAGAATGATGAAGACTTAACTTTGGACTTCAGTTAGTAAGGAATTCTAACCAGAATTTGGGCTGTGCTAGTAAATTGGTAAAAACTAACAAGTGTATATATAGCCTTCTCTGCTTTAAAGTCTCTGTTGCCAGTGGTAAGGGTGTCCTCTTTACCCGCTGGTACAGAGACGCTACCTTCACATGGGACATTTATTTCCTGCTTTTAGAGGAATAGAGGAGGGCCTGAGTGTCCCTTCCGCACAGGCTGTCTTGTAAGTAATTTTTACTTAAAATAATATGCCAAAGTGACACACTTTGGGCCACCTGTCCTTGGCCCCTACACAGACAAATACCAGAAGTTAGAGGTGATAAGTAAGGATTCTCCCCTAGAGTCATCAGAGAGATCATGGCTCTGCCAACACACATTCCTCCAGATCTAGCAGAGATAAAATTTCTGTGGTTTTAAGCCTCCACATTTTTGGTTTTTTGGTACAACGGCCCTAGAAAACTAATATACCTTCTTGAGCATTTAAAAGAATAACCAACTGGCTAATGAAAATACTTACATGAATCAAATTTAGCCCTGGAGATTTTGTTTTGCATCCTTAAGCATAGATGCATTTTAATCAAATTTGTCATAAACACAAATGTGAAATTGCTACTTAATATTAGAGATGTCAGCATTAAGATTTAGAATTATCTCAATACCCTGGAAACCTGGGACGGAACCAACAGCTATCATCTTAATGGGGACAAATGAAGTGTGAAAATGCACAAACTCTAAATGATGTTAAAAATTGTGGAATGTTTGCTACTCACAAATACGAGGCAGCAAGGACATAAATTGCTTAAAGGATTGACACAATTTTAGAAGACTACATTAAAAATATTTCAATCATAGTAACTATTATTATTCTAGGATGCACGGAATAATATATAAAAATCATATCTAATTAGAAATGTCACCATATAACTGAAATTATGCAGACTCCAGGGTAAAGGCTGTGTGGTTTAATAGCAACAAGCACTGGAATGAATTAACCAACCTGAATTTTAGTACAAACCTGGCTGCAAACTATACGATTTAAAGTGGGGTGCCTGAGTGGTGCAGTCAGTGAGTGTCTGCCTCTTGATCTCAGCTCAGGTCATAATCTAGTTCATGAGTTTGAGCACTACATTGGGCTCTGAGCTGATGGCACAGAGCCTGGTTGGGATTCTGTCTTTCCTTCTCTCTGTCCCTTCCCCACTTGTGCACACACTCTAAATAAATAAATAAACAAACAAACAACATAAAGTTTTGTTAAATGAAAAAATAAAGCAATTTACTTGTCTTTTTGTAGCTCAGTATCATAGACTATCAAACAAGGGGGCTTATATTCAGTGCTTATTCCCTATAGTCATTTTAAGCTACAAGATTCATACTTTTATTCATTCGTATAATAGGTATTTATCAAATATATGATGTGCCAAGAATTATGTTATATTTTAAGCCTTTAATAATGAGGAGGACAGATAAGTTTCATTTTTCAGGGAACTTATTTCAATGTGTGAAAGGAGACAATGAATAAGGACTAAGTACTGTAAAGTTAGGGGAAAAGATATGGGGCCATAAAGAATGAACATGGTGTAAGGGATCACAAATTTGTTGATCTGTATAAAAAGCATTTCATGAGAATAGTTCATTGCATTGTGGATATCATCTTGAAAAGAAAATGTTAATATAAGAAATCATAGTACATTGAAAATTGAACAGACACCGTTTTTTGGAAGGAGACTTGTTTTGTGTGTTCCATAGGTACAAATAGTACAGTAAGGGGAAGATAATGGTCATATTTTTGGATTCAACATAAGTTCTGAAAGTAAAAAATAAAAACAGGATGGATTATTTTAATACCATGAGTTCCCTGATGATAATTTGATAGGATATTATATTAGAATTTCAACATTTAGCATGGTACCTTCCATCACTAACACAGCATAATTCTTATAACATAAACAATATTGAGTTCATAAATTTGAACAATTTGCTAATTGCCCTGGGAAAAAATTTGAGAATAATAACAAACCAATAGAGATTTTCATTTCAGTTTTACAACCTGAGAGAGTGACATAATTACTCCAAGTATTGTTTGTTTTATCTAAAGGTGTTGGTGTGTGTGTGTGTGTGTGTATGCACGTGTGTGTACTTCCCTTGAAGCAATATATGTCGTTTAATCAAAATT
Source organism: Cryptoprocta ferox (assembly GCA_028646485.1). Taxonomy (NCBI): domain Eukaryota; kingdom Metazoa; phylum Chordata; class Mammalia; order Carnivora; family Eupleridae; genus Cryptoprocta; species Cryptoprocta ferox. The sequence goes on from CM053573.1 coordinate 22,089,668, forward strand.
TTGTGATAGATAATTAAGAATGGAGTGGGAAGTGAATTTGGAAAGTAGACTATTAGTTGATAGACTAGTTTAGAATGAAGACATTATGGACAGCAGATTTGGGAATGGAGTGTGCCTGAGAGATGGGTCAGCCAAATGCGGAGTATTAGCATTATGTTGGAAGTAGGCTCCCTTTCTTCCATATCACTCCTACTCTGGGACTTTAATGTATTCTCCCTCCTTAAATGTCAGACTTGGAGATTTAAGGGTGTGATGGACTGTGAAGAAAAAAAAATCCAGTAATAGTATATCTGCTACATCATAATTTTAAGCTTACCCAAAATATCGGTTCAACATGACTCCAAAGACCAACTTTGAAATATTTGATTCAAAATCTTTAAAATGATTGTTTTTCACACTAAATTTTGAAATTATTTTGATTTCATAATATTTTATTTTTTTAAGCCAAGACTGCTGATTTTTATTCTTGGTTCTATGTCTGAATGCCTGGGAGGCCATTTCTTATTCTCTCATCAGCTCAGTAACCCTATTATAAATGGATATAATATTTAAATAGAGACAAAGGGCCATGTTAAAATTAATGCATTTTTACACGGCACACTAAGATTTTTGCTTACTGCCTCATTTAAGAAAAAAATAATCTCAGCCTAAAAATATCTTAATGATATAATGAAATTGTTCCAGAAAATTTAAGTGTCAGCTCTGTCCAGTAATTTTTCAGAACTAAGTAGATATCTGAATTTTGGCCAGACATTTTAAACTGAGGATCTCCAATATTCTTTGATGAATCCTAATTGGAAGGATATGAGCAATTGTTTACGAATGGTGTAGTGTAGCTGATTTGAGCTGAAAGGTGTTCTTTCTTGGTTTCTGGAGGAAATCCATGCTCATGTATAGCTTTACACTGACAGAATGTACACAACAGTTAAAAAATATATCTAAAGCAAAAACTTACTACATTTTAGTTTATAATTTGGTGGGAAGCAGTAAAACATGCGGAATGGTGGCTGATCTATGGCCATGGCAAACTAGGTGGATATAGAATTGTCATGAACCTATCTCAAAGATGCAGTGGAGAGTTATGAACAATAATTACAGTACAGACAGCAAGACTTCAATTAGGGGGACTGATAATAGCATTGGACATCGTTTTTCTTCCATATTTCCCTGGAAAATCTACTTAAATAAAGGAGGTATATTCTATGATTTTCCCATTGTATTCAAAAACAGGGGGAAATGAGAGTGATACCAATATGGTGACATAGAAAACTCCAGAGTTTCCATCCTACTATGAACACACAGAATACACAGTTACACATAGTGTAATTCACTTTGCGAGAAATCCAGAAACCAGATTTGAATGTCTCCTACACACTAAGTCTGAGAAACTGCCCACATTCAAACAAGCAGAAACAGCCAAGATGCCAAAAACTCCAAACCAGGCACAGTGCCTTAGAACTGGGCACTCCCAACTCCCAGCTTTTCCCTGAGAGGCAAAGGGTTTGGACCACACCTATAGCTCCCCAACTTCTAAAGCTGCCATTCAAGGAACAGGTCCCCAAATCACCCAGCTTTGGTAGCCACTGAGGCTTATATTCATGAGTTCCAGAGGACTACAGCAAACACATAAGTGGTTGTTAAGGGGGCACACAAGCACTCCCTCTGACTATTGCCCCCAGACTCAGCACAGAGGAAGCAGACAAAAATGGCTATCTTTCAGTTTTTCCTGGAAGAGTTTGAGTGCGTACATTACCAATGTATGCATTGCTTGAGGGTCTGGCTTCTAATTAGCCTGCATCTAGTGCTGACTGAGATCCTCCCAGGAACCTAAAAGAGCTAGTCGGCCCTTCCTCACATCCTTCGCTTGGCTTGCTCCAACTATAAAACCAAATATCCAGCTTCAGCCTAGAAGGATCTTGTTCATGCATTTAATCACCTCACATTTAGAACTATCACCCGAAGGATGCCCTCTTCACAATTACCTATCCCTGATAGGCAGTGGGGCTTGCATTCTTAAGTCACACATAACACTAACAAACAGAGAAGCAGTTTTTAAATGAGTGCACAAATACTCCCTGCAGTACACACCTGGGCTCAGTGCAGAGGGCCCAGGCAAAAGCACCCATCTCCCTGTTTTTCTCTGGAAATGAGTTGTCTGAATACTTTTCCAGCTGCTGGGAGAGGTTCCAGTTTCTAAACATCCAGCACATAGGACCTGACTGGTATTCTCCCAGAGGCCTGAAGGAACTTGAGAGCATGTCCCACTGTCTCCCCTGCCACTCCTCACACAGACATTTCTCCAACAGTAAAACCAAGTCTCCAGTTTCTCCCTAGAAGGAGCTTGTTCACATATATGGCACTCCAAATTTTATAGCTTCTATCAGAGAAATTGGATCCCAAATCACCTAGCCCTGGAAGCTGACAGGGCTCAGTAACCACAGTCTCCCAGGATCTCACAAAACAAAAAGGTGGTTCTACTATGGAGCACGAATATTTTCAGAAACTATTCTCTCTGGCTTAGCAAGTATGAGTGAGCAAACACCCAGTAGCAGTTTCTCCCTGATAAGGAGCTAGACTACTGAAAGTCATGCTTCCAATTAGCCTGCATTGGAGAGCTGAAGGACCAGGCAATTATGTCAGGGATCTGGGGTAGTCATATGGGCATTTCCCATGTTTTGGGGACACTGATGGGTCTTGGCACACCATCAACTACTGGAAGCTACTAAGAACCAAAAAAAAAAAAAAAATAGCTTGGACAAATCACCAAGGTATGAAAGGCAATTGGGAGCTCAGAAAAGCTGACAAGGATTCAATTCCTACACAAAACCACTCTATAAAGAGTAGGAGAAGAGGCTGTTTTATCTAATGCACAGAAACCAACACAGAGAGTCAAAGAGAATAAACAGGGAAATATATTCCAAACAAAAGAACAAGATCAATGTCCAGAAACCAACCTTAATAAAATGGAGATAAGTGATTTACTCAATAGAGAGTTCAACATAATGGGCATAAAGATGCTGAGTGAGGTCAGGAGAGCAGAGCATGAACAAAGTGATAATTTCAACAAAGACATAAAATATACTAAAGTATCAAGCAGAAATCACAGAGCTGAAAAATACAAGAACTAAACTGGAAAACTCAGTAGAGGAGTTCAAAAGCATACTAGACCAAGCAGAAGAAAGGATTAATTAACTGGAACCCAGGGCAGAGGAAATCATGATACCCTATTGTTAACATGATGGGAGAACAGAAATTTGAGGCTCCTGGGTGGCTCAGTTGATTGAGCATCCAATGACCCGGGTCATGATCTCACTGTTCTGGGATCAAGCCCTGAGTCAGGCTCTGCCCTGACAGCCCAGACCCTGTGTGGGATTCTCGCTCTCCCTCTCTCTCCACCCTTCCCCTGTTCTGTCTCTCACCCTCTCTCAAAATAAAAAAATAAACTTAAAAAAGGCAGTTCAGTTTTGTTCTTTCTTGTTGGTAACCAATATAGGTTCATCAATGTAAAATAAATGGACATTAAACAATTCTAATAACTATTGTATCCCTATCTTGCTTCTTTATCATCTTCTGATTAGTACATTTAGACTTCTCTATTATTTTAAATAATACACAAAACTTCTTTAATAGAATTTGTACCCAACAAATTCCTCCGTACCCAACTCTCTCATACTTAAGCAAGTTCCCAATGGTCTTCATGAGCTAGTACAAATTCTTTTTAATGCACCATAGAAAGTTATTTATATTCTTGCTTCTGACATTCAATACAGGATGTTCTCTTATCACTCTATATGTTATATTCTTTTCTCTTTCTGTAAATTATTAGGTTTTGTTAGAATTCTCTTTGTTTTCCACCTCCTTGTTTTTGTATATGATATTTCAGCCATCTGGAATGCCCTACATCTCACCCCCAGCCCTGCTTCAACATATTAGTGTGTACACATGTGCGCGCGCACACACACACACACACACACACACACACACACATTGACCTGCCTCGGCTACATTTTCCCAGAGGCAGACCATGAAAAAAGATTTGAGTACAAGTAGTTTATTTGTGTCTCCAGGAAGTAACACAATGCCTGTAATATAGTACATGCTGTATCTCATGCATTTGTGAACCAAAGAATGATAGTTTATGATGATAAATAACTTACTAATTTTTGCTTAGTATGCTTTCATTACTAAAGTATTTTTATATCAATCATATTAATTAAGACAATTGGAGTCATTTTCCACCTTTTTACTAAAACAAAACTAATAAATGACAAACAAAAATGTAGACTTAACATTTTGGAAATTTCTGGCTCTGCAGTTCTGTTAAAGGAAGCTGCAGTTGCTCAGCAAGCTTGTGGAAGAAGAACATATTTAACATTAGTCGTTATACTCTTAAGGCTTGGTTTTACGAAACCAGCTGGCTTCCATCTCCACATAGGCCCATGTTGTCTAATTGAGAAAATCATCTCCATAAGACCCTGTAGTGCTCACTCTTAATTTCTATTTTAACAGTTGATATTATATCTTCTAATTCAGTGGTGGAGTTGCGACATTCTCAAAAATTTGCTCTATGGCCTTCTCACTGTGCATCTTGTCTCCTACTCATTGTGTAGAGTTAAATCCCAAGTGATAGACTGTAATGACTGAAAGGGATTTGGAAGACACTTCAGTTCAAATATCTTGTTTCACAGCTGAAGGTGAGAAAGGATTATTTTGTTCAAGTTCACCAACAGAGGAGGGGTGATATTTAATATATTTAAAAACTTGGACAGCTGGGTATCAACCAATCAAAACAGAGCATCAATCAGTCAGAATGGGCACTGGTTACTGAGCACTGCCATGCCAATGCATGGAGAATAAGTATAGACCCTTCACCACAGACTGTATCATATCCAGGCAGCGCATGATGCTGCTGATTATGCACCAGCACAGCCTCTTCTCTGCCTCCCCCTCTGCTGCATACTTGTAAAATAAATAGAACTGGTGTCTTTAATATGAAACATTCATTATTTTATACTTATTTTTTTTCTTGGATAATAATCTAAGAGCAGGAACCACCTGTACAGAAGTTTATGTATACAGGTTGGAAGTGATGTAATGAGGATTATGGAAAAATATTTGTTTTCCAGAGTTGGTATCTTTTTGGCTCACATCCAGATCATACAGAACATTCCAAACCAGATCTAACAAGTCTTTAAAGTAAAAATTTTTTTAAAAAAGGAAGGAAGGAAGGAAGGAAGGAAAAAGAAAGAAAGAAAGAAAGAACAAAAGAAAGAAAGAAAGAAAACAATGGTTCTAAGACAAAGAAAATTAAATTGCCAATACATGATGGCTTAGGTATAATCAAATGAATTACCATAATGGTCTGAAAGCCCCAATCAAAAAAGTTATGAAACAATCAATTGCAGTGAAGAGGGTTATCATGTATCAATAATGGAAATTAACATTATTTCTGAAATTCTTTGTTTTATTTGTTTGAAACACCTCTGAACATTCCTGATAAATTAGCCTCACTGTGATCTTAATCTTGGTATAGATTAGTTTCTCTAAATATCTTCAACACTTTAAAAAATATTTAAAATGTAAAAAAATAAGGTGAGTACATCACAGCCTATTTTTGCATTAATGCTATGAGGGCTTAACTGGAAACTTAATGTGTAATTCTTTATTTTAATGCACTAATATTATTTTTTGAAGAGATCATTTTTGGAGCTCTCATTGGAACATTAATTTTCATAGAGTTCTATATTATCACATTTGTTAGCAGGAAATTCAGCCCAATGTAGCTTGGAAATAATGATTACTTTCTCAAGTAGAAATAAGGGTGGTTGTATTTTGAGATAATTCCTTTTCAAAAGTGATTCTATCTTAGCTAGCCCAAGTATAGACCATGAATGTTGGTACCTTGCTTTCTCTAAGAAAGTTATATGCAAATTTTTAACTTTGATATTAAATTTGATCAAATTCTCATTTTTCTTTTAGGGTAATATAGTTCCATCTATTAATTATGTTAAAAGTAATTAAAGTAGGTGTGCCTGAGTGGCTCAGTCAGTTGAGTGTCTGACTCTTGACTCTTGATTTTTGCTCAGGTCATGATCCCAGAGTTGTGAGATCATCCCTGCATTGGGCTTTGTGCTGACAGCACAGAGTCTGCTTGGGATTCTCTCTCTCCCCCTTTCTCTGACTCTACCCTGCTCTCTCTCTCTCTCTCTCTCTCTCTCTCTCAAAATAAATAAATAAATGTTAAAAAATAAAAGTAATTAAAGTAATTTTAATTTTGTGTATATATTTGTACACATATGCATCATGTAAACTGCTCTTTTGATAAATAAAAGTGAAATGATTAGCTTGGAGAATACTAAAATATTTCAAGCATCATAAGGAGACAGGGTTTGAATTGGTAGATATCCTTTTAGTTTTTTAATCTATTTTCGTTAGTTAGACACGCTCTTTGAGGTCCGAGAGCTCTGAAATGATTTTACTATCACTTCGTTTTTCTGCACCTGCACAATGGCTTACATATGAATGGATTTGCAACAATAGTATCATGATTGAAATTATTGGGGTTGTTTAACAAACAGGACTCTTCTGTAAAAATTAGAGATGGCACATGCCAAATTCTCACACAATAATGTGATTTGCAGTATAGACTATTACTACTAATACCAATTGGATGCATTCCATATAACAGAAATCTTGTTACTATTCCAACATATGTAAAGAGGCTGAGAATACCCCATGGAGAAATTCTTAATATACTGTGTGATAGATAACTATCTTTGAAATAGACCATTTTACAAACTCTTTTTCATCTAACAGTGGATATAATTTATGAATTTTGTACAAAATAGATGTAAACATTTTCTGAAGAATGGTGTGTATCATTGAAATATTCTAAGTATATTTAGGTTACCATGTAGAATAATAATCAATAGTATGATGGGATTCATATTTTAAATGCATGCAAGGGTGCCTGGAAATGTCTTTTTAATATTGTACAGAATATAATAATGGATAATATGCATAAAAATGTTTATATAGGAATTATATTTACTAGTACTTGAATTGCAACATAACCAACCAGGCAGCTTAATTTTGCAAAAACACATGATTGCTCTAAGAATATTGCATAGAAAAATCTCCCACTTTTTCCAACCTCTCTCCTATAAGGGTTGGGACATAAGGTAAACAAAAAAATATTTTAAAAAATAGTTGGCATGTTGCTCATCTTTTTCCTTGTTTGTCCATATCGATTTTTTCATCACAAAATAGATAGTTTTATGCCCAGGCATTTAATTTTTTAATCAGTAAAATAAAGAACAATAATGAATAGTATCAACACAAAAATAAACATGAGATTAAGAAAATAATACTTTAGGGGTACCTGGATGGCTCAGTCGGTTGAGGGTCCAACTTCGGCTAAGCTCATGATCTCACTCTGAGTTCGAGCCCCTTGTTGGGCTCTGTGCTGACAGCTCAGAGCCTGGAGCCTGCTTTGGATTCTGTGACTCTTTCTCTCTCTGCCTCTCCCCTGGTTGTGCTCTGTCTCTCTCCTTCAAAAATAAATAAACATCAAAACAAATTTTAAAAATATTTTAATAAATTAAATGTAAGCATGACTCATGGGATGGGTCAGTTCAAGTTCTATCAAAGGACTGTCACCCTTTGTAGATGATTAGCAGGTGTCTGCACCTTTCAAATATTGAACAACCCATACAATTTTATGCTTAAACTAAAAAAAGCCTCTTCAGGGTTGGCGGAGAAAGTAAGAGACAAGTAAAAGATAAGTGGAAAACTGGATAAAACATGATTATAAACTTTGTAAGATGAATTTCTCTAAATGCACTTAACGTTTAAGGGAAGTGATGTCTAACACACAGAAAGGCTTCTCAGTAAAAAACCAAAAATTAGAATTAATAGCTCATAGGCAAATGGATACTACTGATTAACTGATTAAACTTCCTGGAGTTTTCACATTAACTTTCAAAAGCATTATATTAATAAATTATTGTCTTTTTTTAGAACATATATACACACATATACATGCACATACACATAGAGAGAGAAATTCACATATATAGATAAATAAACACACAACATATGTAGCGTGTGCATTTCTATCTAAAGTATCCATTTAGAGACTAAAATTTCTTGGCCTTCAGCTGTGCCCTAAATTTCATCTTTGGGCCAAGTTATATGGCTGAGCATGAAAAACTGGACTTTATAATAGGGATCCTGACAGAACTTTAATTATCCTGGTGTTATTTGAGTGCTACTGTAGTTAATTCTCTTATATACTGATAACAAAAGCAGCAGTGACTTGTAACCTGCAGCTAACATACTTTTATTAACTCCTTCTACAATTTTGATATTTCATTATAGATTTTGGCACCTTATTTTGCCTGACTCCCTTTCTATACTCAATCTTGATTTACTTCAGTACATTGAGAAAGGATATTTTCTATTTACCTTATATTACTTCCTGTCCCTCTTCCCCTATAAGGCCATTCCGTTTTTAGTTAACTCAGTATATTGTGTTTTTTACTCAGTGAGTGATGTCTTTAGATAGGACCCTCCAATCAATCCAACTAGTTGTGTTCACATGACATGATTACAACTTGGAGGCTTATGAGATAACTAGCTATCTCAAGACATTTCCCCATAATACCAATTCTAACATATTTAATAGTGAATTCTTAAACTAATCAGAGTATTAACTAAATATCAAACATTGAGTAGAACTCTATGAAAATTTCTCCAAACTTGCTCCAAACTTACAAATTTCAAGGAGAACATGACATGTTGGTATCACAATCTACTACAGACTATACCCTAGCTTAATGAAGACAGGGTCATGTCATAATTTAATATTCATAGACCCAGTACAAATGTGATTTGTTAAAGCTAGTAGCAAGAATTCATGTGAATTTATGCACTGGTTTAGGGGGCAGGACTTGATGGGGATAACTCATTTGCTTTGTTTGGAAGTTACATATATGAAGATGTTCAGTTAATTCCTACCTTTCTCTCTATCCATGTTTTGTTAACTCATTAATCTCTCACACTCTGACCATACCATTTCATCATTCAATCATATTCCTGTTACTTCCTGGATCGTGTCTGAATTTCCAAGCATTAATTGAGTACTGAGAGTCTGCAATTTGGCCCCTCTTCCCTCTCTCATCTTTTTCCAACTGCCTGTCCCCTCCAAACTCATCCAAAAGTCAAGGTCACATTTGAATTTCTTTCTCATGCTGACTGTGTTTTCTTTACTTGGTGAGGAAGAGCATCGTGTCAGTAACATGCTTATAAAAATCCAACAGAGTAAAGCTCAAATGCCACTTCCTTTAAGACAGTTTCCTCATCCCATGAGAAAGTAGAATTTCTTCTGGTTTGTTGCTTGTTTCACAGACATGACTTAATGAATCTGCACTGTAGGGATTTGAATCATGCCTCCTTCAGGAACCAGCTGTTGAACCCCGAATATGTTTTTGTTTGTTTGTTTGTTTACCCTCCATGTCTCAGTTTCTTCCTCATAAATCTGGATTGTGAAGATATTATAGTTCTATAACCCCTTATCTAATTCTGAATCCAAAACTCTCCAAAAAGTAAAGAGGCCTTTCTTTTGTTAACTCAGATGGCTACAAATTCAACATGACCTAAGTTCTTCCAAAAGCAAAATCTGACTTGAATTAATCTTATAATCTTCATCATACTTAGTACGAATATTCATGTTTTACTCCAGAAGTACTAGTGTATTTTATTACACGTTGTTCTCTCAGATCCTCCTGGGCAGGTTAAAATACTTTTGTGTATCCTCAATAGTGGTGTGCAAACAAAATGTTTAGAAACCAATGAACTGCAGTCCTAACAATTAGATGGTGATGGTCTAAGTCTGGTCTAATTGTGTATATACAGCATAAACCTTCCATTCCCTCATTCCCTGCAGTTTTCAGAACTTGTACATTAAATTTAGAATGAATGCCTAGATTAGATAGTCACTATCTTGGTAAATATGCCTTAATAACAGACTTGGTGGAGAGCAAATCTAATATAGCCTTAAAGGAATTTAACCTGAGGTTCTATTTATTTAAGGACAAATACAGCATATGGGAAGTGATGTTCTTCATAAAAAAGGCTTTTCAACTGGGAGGGAAAAAAGTGAGTAGAATTAGGTACATTTGAATAAACGTAATGAAGATCCAAGTTGAGGTTAGGTTAAAAATGCATCTCTCTCTCAAATGTGCACCAAGACTTCACTTAACTGAAATGATTAAACATTTCTCTTTTAACCTCTCCTTAATATTTTTTCATCTCATATTAAAAGCTTTCCAGGCACTCCTGGGTGGCTCAGTAGGTTAACTGTCTGACTCTTGGTTTCAGCTCAGGTTGTGATCTTGAGGTTTTTGTGAGTTCAAGCCCCACATCAGGCTCTGAGCTGGCAGCACAAGACCTGCTTGGGATTCTCTCTCCCTTTGTCTTTCTATCTCTGCCCCTCTCCCACTCATGCTCTTTCTCTCTCAAAATAAATAAATAAACTTTGAAAAATGTTTTCCTGTTTTGGGAGGTTTTGTTTGTTTGTTTGTTTTAGTTTCTCTAAGCCAGACAGAATTATACTGAGCCCATCCAAGTTACCACACGTCAGTCAACCCATAAATGAGGCAGAAGGGAAGTCTAAAATGGGTCACAATTATCCAAGAATATATACATAACATATGGCGGCATTTTAAAAGCTTGGGGACTATGGGTCAACTGTACATTCAGCTTCTTCATCTAGAGTTAAGGATTTAGTTCCATTAGCTCCATAATTAAAGAACTGGAGAATCTTAAATGCAGAGGTAAATGGAGTGGAAAAAGTAGAAAAGAATAGCCCACATTCTCTCTAAGCATTTGCAGTTGAAAGTGCCCAGCACCATAGGTAAATTTCCATATACTTATCAGAGAAAAAATATGTTTGGCATGTATATTAATCTGCTTGGACTGCCATAACAAAATACTACAGACTGGGTAGCCTAAACAACAAAAATTATTTTTTTCATAATTCTGGAATCCAAGATCAAGGTGTCGTTAGGGTTGTTTTCTGGTGAGTTCTCTTTCTTGCTGTAGACAGACTACTTCTCATTATATGTCATAGTTTCTACTCAGTGTGTGCAGAGAGAGAGGATTTCTGGTGTCTCTTCATCTTCTTATTAGAACATCAGTGTTACTGGGTTAAGGTCCCATTCTGAAGACCTCACTGAAACTTTATTACCTCATTAGTGTCCCTATTTCCAAATACAGTCACATTGGGAGTTAGGACTTACATATATCAATGTGGGGGGGTGGGAAGGGCACAATTCAGCCCATAACCCCAAAAAAGATATCTCGCAGGACACTGTGGATTTCTTGCAGACATTGGTTTTCTTTCTCTTTCATAATGAACCTTGATTTCATTCAGGGATCCTCCCTTCTTGCACAAATGCCCCAACAACACCTGATCATAAATCAAGTTTTAGGGTTTGCCCATGTAGAATTTTTAAAAGCTGTTATTTTTTTTTGTTGTTACCATCTAAAAATAAAGTAACCACTGTGGTGCCTGGGTGGCTCAGTTGGTTAAGTGGCTGACTCTTGATTTCAACTCAGGTCATGATCTCATGGTTTGTGGGTTTGAGTTCCCATCAGGCTTTGTGCTGACAGTGCAGAGCCTGATTGGAATTCTCTCTCTTCATCTCTCTCTCTCTCTCTCTGCACTGCTCACACTCTCTCTCAAAATACAGAAATAAACTTAAAAAAAAATAAAGTAGCCAATTAATATTCTTTCATCTCTTCCAGGTAATTCTGAGTGGGAACAGACTACAGGTTAAAAGAGTGCAAAAAACAAACAAACCACACACACAAAATCAGAGTTTTAAAATTTTTGCCAGACATCAGACTGACAGATATAACTAGTATCTCCCAGCGTGCATTGTCTATTTCCTCCTTTTGATCAGTGAACTTTCTACCCAGGGTTTAAACTGAGCACATAGTCAGAGATTGCATTTCACAACTTTCCTTGAAGTTATGAACCATCACATAAATCAGTTCGAGACAACTGGGGATGGACAGAAATGACATGTTTTACTTCCAGGCGTTGGCATTGAAATATTATATATGAATGTGATATTGTGACTTATAATAAGAAAAATATATTTGGTCTTTGTCCCCATTCCTGGCACAAAGCTTCTAACACTCTCGGAATTTTCTAAGGGTGGAGAGGGGGAAAAGTGTCTCCTGCTGTGTTAATGAAGTGACTTTTGGACCCCACCCAAGTTTGTGGGCTGGTTGCCAGGATCCTAACCAAGTGATTGCAGGGTTAGACTTTCAGTCCCACACCAGACCTCCAGGGAAGGAGCTGGAAGTTGAAGCAATGCCCAATGGACAATAATTTAATAACTGTGCCATTGTAATGAAGCATATATAAGCCCCCAAAAGTGAAAATCGGAGAGCTTCCGGATTGGGAAACACGTGGAGGTGCGGGGAAAATGGCGCACTCTGAGAAGACATGGAAGCTCTGCACCTTCTCCCCAGACCTTGTTCTATGCATCTCTTCTACCTGGCTGCTCCTGAGTTATATCCTTTTATAATTATTTGGTGATCTAGTAAGAAAAATGTTTCCCTGAGTTTTGTGAGCTGCTCTAGGGAATCAGCTGAACCTAAGGCGGGGGGGGGAAGGCGGGGGGGGGGGGGGGACGGTCTTGGACCTGAAATCTATAGCCAGAAACACAGGTGGCAACCTGGATTTGCGATTGTTGTCTGAAGGTGTGGGGGCTGATGGCGGGAAGCCATCTTGTGGGACTGAGCCTTTGCTGTGGAATCTGATGCTGTCTCCAAATAGTGTCAGAACTGAGTTGAATTGTAGGATACCCACCCTGTGTCTGAGAATTGATTGAAGGTGTGGAAAGAAAAAACCCACATATTGGAAATGGGCACAGAATATTAATGAAGTAACCCAGTCTCTCTTTTCTTTCTTTACTGTGGATTGGCATTAGAAGTTGAATAAACTCATTCTTACTGACCCTGAATAAGATCATGGCCTACATGATGGGGAGCAACAAGCTGAACTCTTGCTTAACTTTGCAGAGCAGTGTTGAAATACCAACCATTTTTATTAGTAATTAGATTTTATTCTGACACCAATTTAGCTTTCAGGCTTCCTTATATACCAAGTAAAATTCCCTGCCACTTTAGGGCAAATATCCAAATATTTGTATATGGTAAACAAATCATGCCTTTATCCCTATGCTTTAATTTTGTGTGTCCAATATAAGATCAAATGCAGTCTTTTCTAAGATTACTAATTCAAACATTAAGGTCAAGGAGACAGGCACATATGCTCTCGCACACACACATACACACTCTCACACACAAAGAATACAACACATAAGCCTCAGCCATTTTCATTCACAAAAGCAAATCTTAATGTCATTGGCTATGTTTAATGATCATTTCTTCCTTACTAACCTGTAAGTCAGCGTTAGTTTCCACAATCAGGAGGCACAGGGTACTAACAGAGATCTCCTTAAATGGGACTTAAGAAGATCTGATTTGCACATTTATTTCCAGGATTAGCTTTCCAAATTCCAAATTGTAATGAAGCTTTGAAAACATTTAACCTTCCTGAGGCATCTGAAAATAAGTGCTTATGAAAATGAAAAGCTTGGCACCCTCCAGAGGCCCTATCTTAATCCTCATACTTACTCTCTTCATTTTCATATTCACATGAAGTTCCTGATAATAGCATTGGCAACAAAATCTCCAATTACTGCTGGACAACAGTGATGTGTGCATGCTGAAACTTGATCAAGCTGCACTTAATAAGAACTTGAATCTCAATATCTATGTTGAGTTTAAAAAAGCATTAGATTGCAAAGGGAAATTTTTTCTGTTTCATTAATTTTATAGTGAACGGCAATTTCCCACACATCTCATCCTACTGAATAAATTTACTCATTAGCACAAAAACAGTAATTCAAATAATGCTCATCTAGGTGAGTACTCCATTTTTATGAGCAGTCATGGTGCATTTAAAAATTTTATTTAACTTTTTAGAAATGAACGTTAACCATACCTTTAATTTCTTCTGTCACGTGGAGTTCTTTCAAAGATCAGGGATATCTTAGGTATTTTGATTTAGATGAGCAAATAATAAATATCCAGTCTGGGGAAATATATTCACATATGATTTTATATGAACACAAACACATATGTAAGCAAAAAATGTATATATATGTAACTGTATATGCAGGTATGTATATGTTGGTGTATATATATAGTAAAGTATTGCATAAGCAATTGATAATATACAAATAGGTGTCTATCTAGATATACAACTGTTTGCAAATGCATGTGCAACATTCATGGAAGAAAAAAATGTCATCATTAATCCTAAAATTCTAAGCAACCTCAAAATGCCAATTATTATGACACGGTGGTAGTGATTCTAATATAAAATAGTCTTTATCTTCAAGAAATGTTTTACTTTAAAGGGCTTTTAATTTTCATTCAGAAAAAAAATGTTTATAGCTCAGTGTGATAACTGTTATCATCCCTATAAATACTAAGGTATTATCAAATTTCTGGTAAGAGGCATTTAACCAGGTCTGATGTGGGAGAGACTGGAAGAGGTAAGATTTTTAAAGTAGATAATTTTGAGATTATCTTGAATTGCAGATAGAGAAATGCATACCCCTGCTATTTCAGCATATAAAAGAAACATCTGTGCTAAGACAGAGTATACGTGAATGGGATTTGCTGCCCCACAGCATGTCTCTTTGGCATGTGGATTATTTGGGGCTGGTTGTTTTTAAGAAACAGAAGACTAAAAAAGTTTTTCATTTTGCCTTCTCCACTAAAGGCCTAAAAGAATTTAGATAAAGGATCTGTTCCAGGAAGAGAGTGATCACTGTAAATAACTACAGTATAATATTAACTCAGTGTGGTAGACAGGGAGAAACTTGGCAAATGTGTTAATATTTCTCTCCATGTCATATTGTTTCTGTATGGTCCAGCAAAACTTGTTTACCAAACATTTAGTCTTTCCATCTTCCTATGAATTGTCCTATCTCCCTTTGAAGCCCCAGAACCCTCCCCACTTCTCCTTAGCTCAAAATGAGATAGAAAGCCTCTACTGCCGGACTGCCTGTGGGCTTCATATTCTAATGGAGACCTATACATATATGATTAAATGTGATTTTTTCTCCTTTTGACCTGTCCCATGTCAATATATTTCTTAAAATGGCCAGAAGAATCATAAACAGTAGAGAAAACATCTCTTTTTTTTTCTGGAGCACGCAGGGGGTTGCATGTACACTGTTCTGAGTGGAGAATACTGTGCAAATGAGGTCATGGTCCTTGTTGGAACCAGATGCTCCTACTCTATTCCTCAGCTCCTCTTTTTGCATTCTCCCAACAACAGTTTTGATCATACACACAGTCATCAGAATGAAGAGGATAATATTGTATTTAAATACATGGAAAAAATAACTTTAAATTGGTAACTAACTTGATGGGAGACGGGTAAATGGGATAAAATATTTCATAACAATATTTTTTCTCCTCAATACTTCTTTACTTATTCAATGTCTCATAATTATTAAATGATAGTTCAAGTATATAGAGTTAAATATGTCTTTTACTTGAAAACAATATGCTTTACTCAAAAAAAGTTTGTTAATAAAACTATGCATTTAAAATTTCCCTGTGATTAAAATAATAATAACAATAATACATACATGCATACATACATAAATTATATGGTATATGTATACAGTGGAGTATTACTTGGTGATTTTTATTTTAACTTCTTTTTTCCATTCTAATGTTTAAAACAGAGACATGACTTCTGTAAATGTTTGTGCTGAGAGTACTTGAAATTGACTAAAGTCCAGACTGCAAATCATAAGTACACTTTCCTCTTTAAAGTATTTTTCTTAAGTAATAGTTTTCCCAAGTCTGTTTTCCTAGTCACTCTTCTAGATTTTTGCTTTCAATTACATTCCAGGGAACTGTCCCTTCACCCCAAAATTTTGTTATACTTTAAATACAATATAAGCCTTATATTTATAGATTCAATGTCATATGGCAGAATACTATAACTAAAATGAGCAGTTTTCAATTTAATTGCTCATTTTTGTAAATACTATTTGTTTTGAAATTCAACCCACATGTAGCAAATTGCTTTTTAATGGTCTACCCTACAAACAGGTGTAGTGTGCAAAGTCACAAAGATTTTTAATAGCTTTCCCTGTGGCATCTTTTTGCAAAGGATGAATTGTAGCTACTGCCTAATTAAAAAACAAAAACAAAAACAAAAACATACTGTAACATATAAAGTATTGCAGGTACCCAGATTTTCTATAAGCCAAAAGAATGAAAAATATGAGTAATAAGAATAATTTATCATTACTTCCATTAAAGCAACAACCAACGCTGTGGCTAAACATAAAATGATTTTGAGTCAAATGTCAAAATCATGTCATGAATAGACACCTCTCCAAAGAAGACATCCAGATGGCCAGCTGACACATGAAAAAATGCTCAACATCACTCAACGTCAGGAAAATACAAATCAAAACCACGATGAGATACCACCTCACACCCATCAGAATGGCTAACATTAACAACTCACGCAACAACACATGTTGACAAGATGCGAAGAAAGAGGATCTCTTTTGCACTGCTGGTGGGAATGCAAACTCCTGCAACCACTCTGGAAAACAGTATGGAGTTTCCTCAAAAAATTAAAAATAGAACTACTCTATGACCCAGCAGTTGCACTGCTAGTTGTTTATCCAAGGGATACAGGTATGCTGTTTTGAAGGGGCACATGCACCCCAATGTTTATAGCAGCACTATCACAATAGCCAAAGTATGGAAAGCTCAAGAGTCCATTGACAGATGAATGGAAAAAGAAGAGGTATATATACACAACGGAGTATTACTCACGAATCAAAAAGTTTGAAATCTTGCAATTTGCAACTACGTGGATGGAACTAGAGGGTATTATGCTAAGCAAAATTAGTCAGTCAGAGAAAGACAAATATCATATGACTTTACTCATCAGGACTTTAAGATACAAAGCACATGAACATAAGGGAAGGGAGGCAAAAATAATATAAAAACAGTGAGGGGGACAAAACATAAGAGACTCTTAAATATGGAGAACAAACAGAGGTTTACTGGAGGGATTGTGGGAGTTGGGATGGGCCAAATGGGTAAATGGGTAAGGGACATTAAGGAATCTACTCCTGAAATCATTGTTGCACTATATGCTAACTATTTTGGATGTAAACTTAAAAAATATATAATAAACAGAAAAATAAATGGCTAAAAAAAAATCATGTCATACACAGTAATTTTGGGGGAAGTAAGTGCCCAGGTTGCTTGTCTACACCTAGACATATTCTACAAGTACTTTTTTTTTTAATTCATTTTGAATTCTACTTCTGACAAGAGCAATGCTTTATTATCAGTTGATTACTCTGGCCAGGTAGTATGAACACTTGTCCCAAAAGTCTGAGTGCAGGTTAAAACTTCGGTAACTTCATATGTATAATCAATATAACCTTAAACAAAATTGAAAGTTGATATTTAATTTTCTTGAACATTCATTTATTTCTGTAAATTTTTAATCAAATTCTATTCTATTATTTTTACTTTTAATTTTGGTCCCTCAGACTGGAGGTGGTGGTTTTGTCTAAAAATATATACATATATATTTTTTTAAAAAACACAAATTTTAAAATCTAGAATTGTCTGTTCTTCTGCAATCTATAGATCTAGGTTTGGATTTTAATTCTGGTACTCTTTGTGGGAATTTGGAGAAAATATCAAGTATCTCCAATGAAATTATTTGAACCAACAAAATTGACTTTAAAGGTTCCTGTAAAAAAATTAATAAAAATATATACTCACTTTCTACAATGGGACCTGAAATTTGGTAGATACTACTTAAGCATTATAATTAATTTTGTGGATTATTCATTTGGTTTTTTACTCCATGTAAAACACACTAGATGGTTAAGACCAACTAAGGAAAAAACAGTAACATGTAAGTGGAACCCACAACAAAACATATCATTCAATTAATATGAACTCACTAATTATAAACCACACTTTATTTAAAGCACAGACTGATGAGGGAGCATGAGGCAGGCTAAGGGGCAAAGTACAAGTTAAACTAGCACTCTCCCCCACCCCCCAGGTGGGATACCTGTGAAATTCCTTAGACACTCCCAGCTACCCAAAAACAGGAAAGGACAAATAAATAAATGGTTACACCAATAAGAGTCTTCACCAGTTTACCAGAAAAAGGCAATCCCATCAATAGCCAAAAAAATCCAGGAACACCCTATTGTCTTAATGTTAATGTTTTGTTAGAGGGAAAAACAACCTTAGCTTGACAATAGCTAGCCCTCCAGTAATCTGTGTGTCTTTAGCATATGAAAATCCCTTTAGGAATTCCCAATCCCCTCCCCACTCCAAAAAATGGTCACACCCCCCCCACACACACACTTAAAGGGCAGCTCCTTAATAAAATCACCTTTTTGCACCAAAGACATCCAAGAATTCTTTCTTGGCCATTTGATCCATACCCCACAAACCCCACTATCACCCTAAACTTTATCACAGACCATCTTGTGATATGCAAAATAATGCTGAGGCATTTTACCTTCCACTGTATTCTTCATGACAACTCAATATAGTGCAGCAAGGTCATTAGTATACTGGTTTGGGGTCAGGCGAAATTTAATTGCATTCTTTGATCTAACACTTAATAATTATATGTCTGTGAGCAACTTTCTTAATCCACAATCACCAAATCTTTAATATATGGGCAATCAACCCAACCCAAACCCATTTATGCAATCCAGACCTAGTAATTTAGAATAAATTGACTCAATCAGCCTAATCCACATTCTGCTCAAGTCCCTTCTCAGGTTTTCCACACAAACCTAGGATATGAGGTGACTCTTGCCTTCTATTCCTGGAAAATGAGTGTTTCTTGCAACCAGAACACTGGCACTCAGAAAACATGGAACTTTTCTGCTCTGTTGGCTGTTTATTTTCAGTGTCCCAACACTGAGAATCAATAATAGAATTTTAATCAAATGATTTAATTAATAGACTTACTCTCCTTATATGTTTAGGTTCTTTAAACTCTCTGCTGTTCAAAAAAAAAAAAAAATCTTTACTGAGATTCTAAACATTTTAACCGTATGAGTGCCAAAAGATATAAACCTACAAAGTCTTCTGTCATACCACCACAATGTCAGAATCACAGAGATTTATTTTCTTACTATTACAGTTTGTCTCTTCACATCTTATAAGGCAAGAACATGTATAGACCTTTTAAAAATAGAAAACATATTGAGAAGGAAAGCTGGTGAGAACAAAAAAAAAGGGGGGGTGGGAGGCAGCCAGATGTCCAAGGCCTGATACTCCCATTTGCATGCTTTTGGCTTCTGCAATCTAGCTTGCCCCTTACATCAGCCAGAAGCCAGGAACCAGAAGCTTGACTATACTAGTCCAGCCCAACCCAGAAGCACATATGTATAAACCAAGCCGGGTGCTCACCCTTTGCAAGTGATTCCGCTGGCCAGCACCAGTGGCAAAATAAACAGTCTTTTCTGATTCCTGGAGTGCGTGTTGCTTGTCTCTTCCTGGGCACCGAGTGTTTGCTGTACCAATATTGTTTTCCTCTTAGAAATGTTATTTTTAAAAGGGATGCATGTAGAAGAATCTTTATAAAATCTTCAACACAGTGTCCACGTGCATAAGAAGTTCTCAATAAAAAGAGTTCCCATAAAACAGATGGAGTTCCATGCAGACATCAGTCTCTTTCATTCAGAGATATAAGAATCTACGGAATATTTGAGTTCATAATCCACAGTCATTTAAAGAATGGGGGATTGAGGATTGGAGAGGTTAATTAACTTTCTCATGGACACACAGCTTATAAGGTGTAGGTAGATCCAAGAGTGAAAATCAAGCTTCGTTATTCTGGCAAAGACTAATGGTGATCAAAGTTAACAATGCTCCTCTCAAACTTTTGTTTATCCTACCTGAGACTGGAAACCACTCACACAATGGCAGTGAACCACAATCAAGGGAAGCATGGATGCTCAACTATTTCCTAGAGTATTTTTTGCTCTTGGGGGACAATCGAATATAGTATTACTCTTTATAAAATATGTTTAAAATATTAACATGGAGGGCTTATCATCTCCAACCCTATACATGTAGAAAGTTTTTCAACTTTCGCACCAGCTTGTTTTCATCTTTATTTTTTTTTTACTTAAAAGTCAAAGCTAAATGGAATTGTTGATGTGAAGAAACACATTTGCACACAGAAGAATGGATTTAGGTTAAATAATAGATATCTCATCATCTCCTCACATCCTTTTAGAACAGATTTCTTTTGGGCTGGATAATTATTTGCTGTGAGGTTGCTGTTCAGTGCATTTTGGGATGCTTAGTAATAACCCTGGCATCCGTGTACTAAATGACAGTAACATCTCATTTGTGACAACGTCTCCTAAAATGTTGGCAAATGTCCCCTTAGAAACAAAATGGTGAACAAATACTTTAGATTATGAATCAAGACATAATCTAGAGTGATTTTCAAAATTTGGTGTGTGTCACAATAATCAGAAAAATTTGTTCAAACACCTCTAGCTGGGCCTCCACATTGAGAGATTCAGATTGAGTAGTACTGCTGTGGGTCCACACAGTCACTTTTATACTAAATCCTCAGATAATTTGAGCACACACAAAAGACAGAGAAACATCATCATA
The DNA here is from genome assembly GCA_028646485.1 of Cryptoprocta ferox. Lineage (NCBI taxonomy): Eukaryota > Metazoa > Chordata > Mammalia > Carnivora > Eupleridae > Cryptoprocta > Cryptoprocta ferox. The sequence goes on from CM053573.1 coordinate 22,110,479, forward strand.
GAGAATAAGGAACATGGGCTCTGCTATTAGAGGAACAAAAAAATAGACTCTCAGCAGCAAAGGCATCATAGGATGTCTGGCTTGGTTGCTCCACATAATCAAGGACACCTGAGCCAGGAGATATCTGTGTCACCAAAGGAGTCTAGGGACTATTGACATGCACTAATGAGGGCAAACAGAAAAAGCCGCTACCTCATCCACCCATTTCAGGCTGGACCCAGTATTGTGACATAGAATCCTTGTCTAGAAGTGATGATTATAGTGGATCAGCGAAGGTTTCACATTCAGGACTTCATTCTCCTCCAGTTAGCATAAAGTCCAAATGACATAGTGGTCAAGATCTTGAGATTTACTGTATTGGACTTCAGCCTCTACCATTTCACTAGCTAAACGACCATACACAAGTTATTTGATCTCTTTCTAAACCTCATTTTTCTCATTTATTTATAAAATGAGGATAATTATACTTATCTGCAGTAGACAGAATAATGCCCCCCCACACACACATATATTGAAGTCTGAATCTTCAGAACCTGTGAATATGTTACCTTACCTGTTAAAGAGGAACTCTGCAAATCTGATTAAGGATCTTGAGATGGGGAAGATTATACTGGATTATTTGGGTAGGACCAATGCTATCACAAGCATCTGGTAAGAAGGAGATTTGACTACAGAAGAAGAGAAGGTGATGTGAAAGGGAAGCAGATATTAAAGTGATGTGACCAGAAGCCAAGGAATGCCAGTGCCCTCTAGAATTTGGAAAAGGCAAGAAAGAGATTCTTTCTGGAGCCTCCAGAAGGTGTAGGCCTTGCTGACATCTTGAACGTAGCCTCATGAGACTCACTTCAGGTGTCTGGCATCCAAAACTGTAAGAGGACAAGTTTGTGTTGTTTTAGGCCATTAAGATTATGGTAATTTATTACAGTAGCAAAGGGAAGTAATGCATTATTTCACAAGGTTGCCATGAAGATTGACTTAATACATGTAAAGCATTTAGAATTATGCTGTCCCATAGGAGGTATCAATCTGGTTTTATTTATTTATTTAATTTTATTTCAGAAAGAGAGAGTGAAAGCAGGGGGAGGGGCAGAGGGCAAGAGAGAGAGAGAGAGAGAGAGAGAGAGAGAATCTTAAGCAAGCTCCATGCTCAGTGTGAAGTCTAACTCCAGGCTGGATCCTATGATTCTAGGACTATGACCTGAGACAAAATCAAGAGTCAGAGACTTAACCAACTAGTCAACCAGGTACCCCTCAATGTGTTTGATTTTATTGTCCATATGGCACTGTATGTCTCTAAATCATAATTTTGTTCTAAATAATCTATCATTACTAACTTATTCTATAATGGTTTCTCAGTAAACATATCAATGGCTTGCATGGTGGAACAAGTAAAGCCTACATGACACTGTCCTACACGTTCCAATAGCCCCAGAGCTTCTAAGACTAGGAAAACTTTGATGAAAATTCTATTAATCCCATTTTTCATCTGAATGGAGATAAAATTTCCCTGTGAGGAAGTAGGATGCCATTGTATAAATCAGAGTTGTAGGGCAACCCAAAAACAAAAGTCTACATTTATTGATGAAACCTATAATTTAAAATGTGTTCCTAATTCCAAACTATAAAATTAAGGTCTATATGTAGATTATTTTTATTTTTTTAAATATATCTGGTTGGAAGGTATGTTTGAGAAACTTTTCTTTCTTAAAATTTATGTTTTGTCTCTCAAAAATTTGTCATGTAAACAGATCATATACATTAAAATAGAAAACAAGATAAATAACTTCCTACTCTCTTGTTTTTATACAAAGGTGGCCTCTTAATCTGATGGTGAAACACCCAGATAGTCCTTTCTAGTTCCATAAAATAGTTCAGTTAATATCCTCATACTATGTTCAATTTATAAAACATTTTTGCATATGGTATTTTATTTGCATCATATCTATGAGGTAAGTAAGGAATATGCTTAATATTACTCTTATTTTATAAGTAAGAATATTGAGGCAAAAGGATTTTAATGATTTACTTCATGCTACCTCCTTACTCAATAGTAGAGAAAATATTATACATTAGATCTTCTGATTTCAATTCAGCCTTTCCAATATTTTTGGTATAATTGTTTAGATTTTTCAGGCCAAGAGGAAGAGACACATTAGGATTACCTATATGAATTTAGTGCAAGGAAACGATGATGTAATGTAGAAACGAAGGTATCGCTTTAGCAGCAAAATCAACACAATTCCTAGCCTCAAACTATAGAACAAGAAGAGATTTCACAGAGCACAAAGGTAGCTCTTCAGCACTGTGTATGATGAAAGCCTATCTGACTGACCGCACCATCTTGCCTTACCAGTGTTCTTTACATGGACAATTTTCAAGGACTCTTTCTGGTGCGGTTTATTATGAACTCTGTATTTTCACAACAACCTGACATAGTACTGATATGATGGTGCTCTGCCCATAGCTGTTCACCTCTGGCTTGTTCCAAGTCCCCAGGTCAAGCCATTGTGGCTCTGGCAACACATGGTGTCTTATCAGGGCCGTAGTTCTGTTAGAACTCTAAAGAGGGTCACTATCCAAAGGTGAGCCCATATGGGTCCAGAGTGCCTGTGTATACCGCTTCCTAAGGATAAAAGCACATTTTCCTTTACTGTGTTCAGAACTTTACTGGATGACACTGTGCCATTGATTTATGTACATAAATACTTTCATTCTTAGATCAAGGAAAAATGCGAAAGATTTTATCCAGTTACAGAACACATGTTGTCATTTGAAATGTGATTAGGCACTGTATTTTTAAAACTTTTCAAACAAGATAAACTTTAGAAATAGGGTGAAAATACTCTTAGTAGTATTCTGTTAGGATGTCAGATTTAATGCATAACCTTCCTGACTTTTTAATAACTATGTCATGTCGACTGCTGGTAATTATCTAATAAAGTGAAGACCTTATTTAACCTTCTTAGCATAATCAGGGCAACAAAGTGACACTTAATGCTAGCAGATGTATTATTTGGTAGTTCATACCCTCAAATTTTTTTAAAGCAAACATCAAGTAGAAATTCGATGTTCCTATTTTTTTTGTTACTTATTGATTTAATCATAACAATGTACATCAGAAGGATTTTGCATTTTTCAAGGGAAATATTAAATATTCATTGAGAGAGTTTTCTTCATTTGTGAAGGATTACTCAATACACGGTCATGACAATTTCACAGAATGAAAGACATTGCTTTGGGTGATCAAACACAGTCCCCTGCATCAAGTACAAACTATTCAGAATTTGCTCCTCTTCATCTCATCAATTCTCACTCATTGTTTTCTCCTTCCTTGTTACTCCTTTAAAAATAGAATCCAGAAGACTAGGTTCTAGGTGTTAATGTCTGCTCTGGGAAATTCTGCAATCAATTTTTCCCTCTCTCTTGTATTTTTTAATTCTTTATTCCATTGCTTTCCTATTCTAAATTGAAGAAAAAGTCACCCTTTGGCTTTATCTGTTTCTCAAGGGACATACTTCCAACATCATTTGTAGAATTCAAAGTAAAGTTTTCAGCTATGGGGATAACCACCAACTGGACCATATGAATATCATTGCTCTTTCCCTCATTCTTACATTTCATTTAATATTTCCTTCATTTTAAACTTTACCTGAAAGAGAAAAAAATATATACTTGATTTTTTTTTCTGTTTCATATGATCCTTAACATGCCTCCCATATTTTCTGAGTTTCCCATTTGCGATTTTGTGATTTATAAGAAATGTATATTTGGTCATTCAGATAACCAAAACATATTTTCCTATATTTCTGGTCTTGATCCAGAGTTCCAGTTTCCCAGCTCCTAAAACCCTTGGAATTTCCTGTGATATGGACCATCAAAGTGCCTTTTGTTATTTTAACAAGTGACCTTTGGAAAGCCCTTAGGTAACATAAGGATAGGCTGGTTGCTTGGAGAACTAACCAAGTGATTACAGGGTTGGAACCTTAAGTCCCACCTCCCAGAGCTCCAAGGAATCAATCACCAATGGCCAATGATTTGATCAGTCCTGAATATGCAGTGACACTCCATAAAAACCAAAGAGAACTGGGTTCCAGGAGCTTCCAGGTTAGTTAACCTGTGGAGATTCAGGGAGAGTGGCATGTCTGGAGGGGGCTTGGAATCTCTGTGCCATTTCCCCATACCGTGTCCTGTTTGTCTCTTCTCCTGCCTGTTGATTTGTGTTTTCTGTCATATTCTTAATTAACTGGTATATGTAAGTAAGCATTTCCCTGAGTTCTGTGAGTCTCTCTAGCAAATTAAAAGATCATACGGCGAAGGTCATCAAAACCTCCAGTCGGAAGCACAGGTGATGGCCCGGGGATTGCAACTGGCATCTGAAGTGGGGGTGGGGAACAGTCTTATAAGGCTGAGCCCTTAACCTGTGGAATCTGATAGTATATGTGAGTAAATAGTGTCAGAATTGAGCTGAATTTTGTCCACTTGCTGGGATCTGAGAATTGCTTAGCATTATGTGTGGGGAAACTTCCCCCACACTCCTTACATTGGAAATGTGTCTGGGAACCTTAAAAAAATATATAAAATGAAATATCTTTCAGTTGATGCATATTTACATTTTATAAACTCATCTGTGACCAAAGTATACTTTGATACTGAGTTAACAGTTATATATGCTGAAAAATGTGCACCTTTTCTTAGCATATGTACTGTAGAAGCAGCGGTACAGTGATGAAAGGCAAGGATGCTGATATAAGAGGCTTTGTGTTCCTGTATTTCATTCAATGGTGTGTTACCTGCATGACTGAGCAAGTTGCTTAAGATTTTAGAGGTTATATTTATATTTTACAGATAATGTCTGTGGTTTAACTGCGTAAATATTACAGTTCAAAACAGAAGCACAAATACAATCCTAATTAACAAAATATTCGTTTCAGTAAGATTGGCTTAAGGAGATTTTGCTTGAGTGAGAGCTGTAGATCTATGAAGTTTGGGGGTGAAAAACAAGTTTAAATTTTCTGTGAGGCTTATCAATGCTTTAGAATCAAAATTCACATGAAATTTTTTTAATTATAAATGTCATAAATGACATTATAGGGAAACAAATTGTTCCTCATTGCAATACAAGTCTATAAAATTACCATTTGGCACTGTTTTATAATAGATGTATCTTTACATTCAGGTATTTTTCAAGAAACTGGAAGTACTTATTTGCTTTAATTATCCCACTATCATTTTTTCAACTAAACAAAACATTTAATGATTTTTTTGATACTAGATGTGTAAAACATAAATCAAGCAAACATCCTTTAGACCCCATGGTATTCAGTACTACTGTAAAAAATATGTGTCTTAGAGTATGTTTTGTATATTCTTTTAACTATAATATAATTTAACTACAATTTAACTAATTTAATGAATTCTTTGAGGCTACTTTCCCATGGGTGCCTGAATATACATATAAGTACGTATATGTGTAGATTCACCTAACTGAAAATCTGCTGTATTAAAGATAAATTTAAATGATAGTTTTTGTTTTATATTTTTAACACTAACAATGCATTTCTGTAAGTAAAGAGAGTTAACAATTTTCACCATTCCCAATGATGAATCATTATCAACACAAGTTTTGCGAGTATTCCTTGAAATTATAGATCGTTTTGAACTAGAAGAAAATTTGCTAATTAGCAGATCTGACTCCTTACTTTAACAGATGGAAATACTAAAAACTTGGAGAGTTAGAGAAAATGATCCAGAGTCACGCTCTTTTCTAGACTCAATCTAGTATCTGAATACATCATCATTTTTTCTCTCTCTCTCTTTTTCTTTTTTTTAAAGCCAACTTTGCTCCAATATTTTTACATGTTCTTCCAACCTAAATAATTAATTTCCTCTAGAGAATAACACTTAGTTTCTGCTGTTTGAGTACATTGCAAGTTATCCATTGTGAAAATGGATTTTAAAAACTCCATTCTCATCAAAAGTCCTTAATGAATGCAGTCTTCCAAGTGACTTTAACACGAACAGTCTAAAACTGACATCAACCAGATTTACTGTTACTCAGAAAGGGTGGGGGGAAGCCTCTAAAATTTAAAGTGCTGCTCTTGTAGATTTAAAAAATGCTGTCTCTGCTGCCAAGAAGTTTTAGATTTCAGATGATTTACCTTTGAGAATGACCAAGGATCAATAAGAGGGCTGACGGAGTATAGAATGAGTGAAATAGGAAAAAAAAAAAAAAACCTGAAAGAAACATTATAGAAAAACAAAAAGATCTATAGTATGGGAAAAACATAAATCATGGATCGATAAAAGAGAGAGACAGTAAGTACCAAATTGAGAGACCTGTTCTTTTGGGTTAAAAAAAGAAAGAAACAGAAGTACAAATTAAGAGAACAATTCACATTTTTTCTTCACCAGAATAAAAACAAGTCATGACATTTTCAGCTAGATTTGGAAGTGAACATGTTTCCCAAATGATAATCTAAGCATAGTCACTGTCCTGAGAGTGGGGTTAGTAAAAAAACAGTTGTACCTAGTGAACAGTAAGCAGCTCTCTGTGCTCAACCTCTGCATCTGCTCAGGAAAACCCAAAAGATAGGCTCATCTTCATCTTTCAAAATGTTTACATTCTAACATCTTCAGAAACTTTTCCAGATCCTTAAGACTCATTTCTCAATATGAATATAACCTTTACTCTCAGCTAGCAGGTGTATTTATTTTGCCCATCCTCTAGTGAACAGCCAGACCTTTTTATATTTAGGTCTATACAATTTGGATCAAGATCATATTTGATTCTCTATTCAGATAAACCTTTGAAACATTATAGCTCATTCAGAAGAACTCCTTACCTCCAACTTTTGCTTATTGTGATTACTGTTATTAGATCTGAATGTTCAACAATTATTTTTGACCCAAAGTTCCTGAAATCTCAAGATCCATCATCTCCTTCTAAAATGCCTTACAAGGGATTTTATGTTGTGTTCAAAACTGAATTGCCACAGTTACCATTAGCCAAAAATTGCAATTATCTAAATTTCATGTAGGATAAGCCCAAGTATAATGGCTGAGAAATTTGAATTCTATACAGTGTTAATTGTATAAAATTAAAAGTTCATTTTTATTTATGCAATATAGACTTAAAAATCTGGACACATAGAACATATAATTTTATCTTGTAAAACCATTTTGTAATGTAACCATTTATTATGCATAGTCATTTATTCCAGACTTTATCTCCACCCTGAACTCATATATTGGGTACGTCTGATGTACAGATAGTTTAAAGAATTTTGAAGACTTAGAAACCATAATGAAAAGAGGACAAAAATATTTTAGGCAGCTTAAATTGTTCAAAAACTTATATTTCTAGAATAATTTTTTTATTAATCTAAAACCTTCTTTAAAATTTATGAACATTGGTCTTAGTTTCTCCCTTGAAGGAGTTCTGAATATCTGCTTCCTTTTTGATCTGCTCATCATTCCAGTGTTTGGAATAGTACTTTCTACTCTGCTTCAAGTGTCATGTACTCACTCTTTATATATCATGATTTCGAGACTTAATTAACATTAGTTGAGGCATCATGCCCAGAATGTTTCATTAGAGAAGAACTTTTCTTCTTCTTTATAAATCTAGGGCATAGCATTTTATAATATATATTATAATATAATATTTATATAGAATATTTTATAGATGATGCTGTTTTAGAGAAACCAAGCAACCTTTAAAAAAATTGGTATATGACTCCATATTTGTCTGACTTCTGACTCAATGGTATTAAACTCTGTGTCACATCATTATCTTTAGAAATGGACTGAACATTGTGAAGATAGGAATAAAGTAAAATTTTTATATGTCAAATGATATTTTAGGGCATGGTAAAGAGACAATTCAAGAATAGAAAGACTTTTACCTATTCTCAAACTTGATGTTTTGCTTCTAAAATTTAGTTTCCCTACCTCTACTTTATATTATATTAATCTTCATTTGAATCAAAGCTAAGAATTTAATGGTTAAATGTATAATTTTACAACTTAAAACAATGTTAGGGTGCAATGGTCTGTTCTGTCATGTTGGAAATATTTTCAAATGTAATAACTGTCATCATCTTGTGATTATAGAAAATGAGCATCATAAGCTATAGATGGACAAATTGTTACGCTTTTCTGAAAAAAAATATTTGTTATATATTACATGTTAGTTTTATTGAAATGCTTACTGCAGGAAGCCATTTCTGAAGTAAGATGGGTTTGCAAGTCAGGGAGCCTCTCGCTGTCAGATGGAGACCAGACGTCTACACCCACTCAAATTTTGCTTGAGCACCGACCCCCAAGGGGCCTAGCTGACTGATATCAGACCTTGTGCAGGAACTTATAGGAGTTTCTTCTTTTGTGATTTTAGGAGCAAATATTACATTTCCTGAGAAACCTGTTTTTCTTCCCCTCAAGAAAACGGGCTATTGACCCCTGCTCACAAAGAACTAACTCTTGCCTTTGCTATGAAACATTGCCTTGTATTTGAATGCTAAAGATACCTTCCTTCCCCATGTGATAAGCATCTAAGTCACCTACATCAATCACTATTGATAAAGATTATGCATGAGTCTTCTACCAATCTATGTTCTGGGAAATTTTTACATACCAAAGAATTTGTCATCAGGAATCATTGTCTAAGGCAATTGCCACTTCTGTTTTGTACCCCATACATTCTTTCAGTAAATAAAGCTGACTCTGAAGTCAGTGCAGAGATGCCTGCCTGGTGATCAGAAAGAAGCTGAGGCTCTTTCACTCCCTGGTTCGCCTACAATGTCCATCCTTCAAGGAGCCCTGGACCTGCTGGAGCTGGACTCGGGCAGCTTACATTTCAAACTTGTGTGTAGACAGCTAAGTAAGCTCATGCTTTGGTTCTACATCTTGATGTTATAAATGCATAGATTGACAGAAAAAAATAAAATGAGATTATAAAAAGTTATCCTTGTTAGACTTACATAAAATAGATATTTCCAAATTTAGGGAAGGGGGACCAAAATGCAGAACAAGATTAGGGCTATAACTGCGTACCCACTTGACTTTGATATCAGGCACTGGAGCCAGGAATGGGATATAAAAGAAATAGCTAAGGAGGAGACAAAAAGAATTTTACATTCAAGAAGCTATAAAGTGAAAACTGGCAACAGCCACACATTTTGTTTTCTTATAGGCATCTTTAATTAGGTCCATTTCATAAGTGAAGTGTAACATGTTAAATGAATGCAGTAAAACTACCCTCCCCCTTTATTTTGTCTATAGTCAATTTAACCTTGGAGTAACACATTGAAAACCCTTTCGTTGTTTTTTAAAGTAAAATAGATGGAATACAATATCAAATAGTATCTTGCCAACTTGAGCATTTATGTCCATAACATTTAAATTATTACGTCTTGTCATTGTCTCTCCCCTGCAAAAAAATATACACTTACACACTTTCAACTAGAGTCTACTAATTCATAGAAGAGACAACATAAAAACTCTAAGACATGAATAATTTTAGAGACAATATATAAGTAGAATTCTAGATCAGCAATTTCAGGAGATTCACAAATGGTGTGCTGGTTTACCTGCTATGCCCATTAATCCCTTACAGAATTATTATTTACTGACTTATGTAATGGAAATGAAAATACATTAAGCTTCACTCTTAAGGAATCTTTATGGTTCCAAATTATGAAATGCCATCAACATTTGATTCAAACAAGAGCACTTAAGCAAAGACATGAAATCTTTATTGAAAAGAATACGCCTTGAAGACAACGTGTGGTTTACTGAGAAATTAAATTTCACTAATAATAAAATGAAGGAGATGTTTGTTACAAAAAGTAAAATTCTAGTAAGGATGAATATGTTCTAGGGTAAACTAAGTAAAGAAGTATTTTTCTATCATTTGGGCAACATTTTAAGAAACCTAATGTTCTAACCAAATAATGGCCAAGTTTTATTTGAATTGTAAAGAAAAAAATGTTCAAGTAAATAGCAAAAATGTCCCTATACCACATACTATATTTTTTCTTTCAATATTTCATATTATATGATATTTTGTTAGTTTAACAACATAATCAATGCTTTGCTTCTCCAAACTGCTGTTACATAAGTTATGAAAAGAGAAAAGTGAAATAAACTAAAAGGTGGCTCAAAAAATCCTTTTAAAATTTAATCCATTAAAACATGAAACTAATATTTTAAACTGTCTTGTATGGCAGTTATGTATACATATAGTTTGATGAGTAAAATAATTCTACAAAGTTTCTTATGGAAAAGAATAGTCTCTGCCACTCTTGCCTTTGTCCCACTCTTCTAAGGTTTCATTTCAGTTAGCTAACTACTTTTGACTTTATCCCATTACAGGTTAATGTTGTGCTTGTATTTTGATTTTTCAGGTTTAAATATTACAGATTTCCCACCACAGAAGATAAAGAATTAACTCTATACTTTCATCCCCATCACCTACTTGAATGTGGTCATCCTCCCAATTCAGTTACATCATAATTATGGTTAGACCAATGTTTACTTTATGAAAATAATGCAAATGCTATTCATAATTATTCAGTAACATATGATTATTTTAAACTTTTACCAAAAATGTTCCTATGATTTCTATAATTTTTTATTATTTATTTATTTATTTTTTAATTATTTTTTTAATGTTTATTTATTTTTGATAGACAGAGCATGAGCAGGGGAGGGTCAGAGTAAGCGAGAGAGCCACAGAATCCAAAGACAGGCTCCAGGCCCTGAGCTGTCAGCACAGAGCCCGACAAGGGTCTCGAACCCACAAACAGTGAGATCATGACCAGAGTCAAAGCTGGATGCTCAACTGACTGAGCCACCCTGGTGCCCCTGATTTCTATAATTTTTTTATAATTGACTTCTTTATTATTGGTGTTGGGATTTTGCCTATTTTAGTTTATTTTATTTTACTGAGAGAAAGCACGAGTGAGGCAGACAGAGAGACAGAGAGAGAGAGAGAGAGAGAATGTTAAGCAGGCTCCATGCTCAATGCAGAGTCCAACACTGGGCTTGATCCCAGGACTGTTGGATCATGACCTGCGCCGAAATCAAGACTTGGACGCTCAACCAACTGAGCCACTCAAGTGCCCCTGCTTAGTTTCCAATGTACACTTTCCACTACACTCATTCATACCTAAATCTCTTCTTAAAACATAGAGACCATCAGGTATTCCATTGGTTTAATTTTTCTCGATGTCTCTTGGAGCACTTGGGCTGATCTGTTCTGGACTAGTTGCTCTCTATGCCAGTTGCACAGTTGCCATCTTGAGTTTTCTATTAACCATTTCCTGGGAACTCCATTGGATCTCTAGTTTATGTATCCTAAGGAATCTTCTTTCTTCTTTTGTTTGTTTGTGTCGTAGACTCTAAGTCTGGAGTTCTCTCTTGTCCAGGAAGAGAATGGACACAGGATTAAAATGCAAGAGACGCTAATGTCCGGGAGGAGACAAGAGCTCTGAGTAAGGGCCCTTGCTAAGTTTTATTAGAATCATAAGGCTTACCAGCATGATTGATGTGCACACAGAAACAATGAGATCGTGATTATTAACTCGTGTGTGAGGGAAAGGGGGTTTTGAAGATATACTGTGTTAGGAGTTTGGGCCAATACAAAACAAAGTCCTAGTGCCTGGCAGATGGTTGTGTATGGCAGGCATGAGGCACCAAGTCTGTTTATCTTAGCCAGCCTAAGGGATAAGACAGATAGAGCATAACACCTCAGGGTCAACAAGGCACCTTTCTTTTGCTAATTAGTTCTGCTCTGGGCAACCTCACCCTGCTGAGGTCTATAGCCCTGTTTACCAGTTTATCTATAATGGTCCTTCCCTCCTGTGAAAGCAGCTTTCTGCTATTGTACTAAGTTGGGGGGCATTTCCTCCCTGAATACCTAACCTTGTTTACCTCATCTTGGATGGTTTCATCCTGAGGCTTCCAATTCCTATATGCCTCGTTAACCCATGGATGCAAGCTCAGGGAATTCCTCAGCTTATTTCCTACACCTTCATGTTAGTGGAGTACATCTGCTAAAACCATCTGAAAAAGAGAAAATTGTAAAAAAAAAATGTTTGAGGATGTTAAAGGCTTTTTGTTTTCTTTTCTTTTACTTATTTTTGAGAGAGAGAGAGAGAGAGAGAGTAGAAGAGGGGCAGGGAGAGAGGAAGACAGAAGATCCAAAGCAGACTCTGTGCTGACAGCAGGGACCCGGACACAGGGCTGGAACTCATGAACCATGAGATCATGACCTGAGGCAAAGACGAATGCTCAACTAACTGAGCCACCCAGGGGCCCCGTGGATGTTGAATAAAAATGTATTAATTCCTTCCTGACACATGCCAGGGTGTTTAAGTTTTGAAAAATATTCACAGTTGAAAATAATTCTGATTCAACATTTTGAAGACGTTGTCCCATTGATTTTGGCTTCTGGTGTCACCATTGAGGAGTCTGAAGCCATTGTGTGTCCTTATCATTTTGTACGTGACTTTTTTTCCTCTCAAATCTTATAGAATTTTCTCCTTGTCTACAATGATAAAGAATTTAATGTGCTTTGATGTGGTTCTACTTTCAAACAGGTGCTATGCATGTCAAATTATGTACCTGTTTGGGGGAACATTTTGTTCTAATTATTTTATGTATGATATTCTCTGTTTTTTCTTCTTCTTCTTTTTCAGAATTAGCATACACTCAAATATTAAGTTTCCTGGAGCAGACCTTTGATTATCATATCATCTCCTTATTTTCCTTATTTTTGTCATTTTGCTCTCTTCAAGGAGATTTCTCCAACTTTATATTTCAATATATCTGTTATGTTTATTAATTCTGCCATCCTTGCTTTAATTTCCTATGGTTGGTTCAATTACCAGAGTGTCCTTTTATCTTTTAAATAGTAACCTTTTTTGCATAGTTGCAATATAATAGCTTTTGACTCTCTGTTATTCATGCTAGGTTTTTTTTTAAAGCTTTTCTACTCTTTACATAATATCTACTTCATCCAAATTGTTTTCTCTTTGTTTTATTCTCTTTAAAGGTTTCCCTCAGATGTCTGGTAATCCTTCATGGTTTGCTTGCATTTAAAGTGGGAAATGAGTAGCTGACTTTAAACTCTGGGCTTGTGGATGTAACGTGTCTTCTGAGAGCCTCACTCTAGGGTAATGTGATTGGCCTATTTAGTTGGGGAAACTTAGCTATCAGGGTCTTTGTGTCTTGGGGGCTCATTAGACATCCCAGTGGAGAATTTGACAATTTTCTATCTGTAGAGAAAAGATATGTTTGCTGGCAGTTAGGGGATTGTGTAGAATTGTGTCTGGATATCTCAGAAAATGGAATACTTAATTAGATACTTAATCCTACTGTATCAATAGAGTCTAATTAGGAGATAGAAACCACATAGTAATTTGAACAGGGTATGTAATATATAAAGAATTATTAACTGTGAAGGATAAAGAAAATTCTAAGAATATTTTTTGGCAGAGGGAAATTTCCAAAGAAGGGAACAAACTTGAAAGATGGGCCCCTTTTCAGGTCTGGAGTTCAGATCTCACTGGAGAAGGTATGGTTGCAGCCCTACCAGAAAATGGAGAAGTTGAGTTGCTCCAGGCCAGAGCTAGTTCACAGTTACTGGGCAAACAAACAAACAAAAAATACTCCTGGGATGTAGGTGGCTGAGTCTGGAGGGCAGGAAACCATAGCCAGGACTGGCAAGCAAGTAACATCCCTTCTTGGTACAGATGGTTAGGAAACTAAGGCCTGAATAAGTAAACAACAAACATGCTTCTAAGGTACAGATGAGTGAAGCATCGAAAATGACCTCTGAGGACCACAGGGGTGGACTCACTAGAAATTTATCCAGGGAGTGCTGCTGAAACTTTATTGGGGATAAGCATCACTGGGCATCTGCCTCATCAGCTGCTGACAGCTCTGTCCTAAAAGAAAAAAAGGAGCAAATAAAAGTGTATCAGAATAAAGGTCATGATGGAAGGGGTGGGAGTGTGTGTTGATCATATTTTGTGGGAAATTTGTTGGTGTCTCACATAAGATTTCATTCCATTGGCTAGAACTTAATCATGTTATTCCTCTTAACTGTAGGAAAAGTTGGAAAATAAACTGTCTGCCCAGAATGAAGAGAAAAATGGGTTTGACGGTTACCTAGCGATATGTGCCACACCGGGATTACATGAAAGTTCTTAGATCTTATGTGATATCAAACTAATTGCCTACAACTAATCAATTTTAAATGAGGTATGGTAGCTCTGTCATATTTCTTGATTTCAGTTTATGAAGTGTCATTATCTGAAAATAAAGAAATCTTGTCACTGTTTCTCTCAAATTATTGCATTGTCAATAGAACTTTCACCCTGAGTATACATACAATGTGATGATAAAGTCAATTTTGTACTAAACACTGTCTCCCAATATTGTGACTCCTACTTTAAGAGAATTCATTGAGTTGAATGAGGAAAAATAAACTGTAAATCTTACATTGCCTCTCGTAGCCACTTTGTTACCAAACCCATTAGTTTTTCCACAAAGAGAAAATTGATGCTGACTATCCAATTGCTACAGGTCTGATTAATTGATTTATTTCCATGAGCATTCATCAATGCTCATGTGGTAGAAAGTTTTAAATGCCAACATTAGTGGCAAAAGAAAGAATAGTATTGTTGAAAGGAGCCGAGGCACTGGTGCTAGGAACTCATCAAATAAAAATGAGAACTAATGAGACAGTAAATTGAGATTCCCTGGAAATAACATCTTCATGATTTTGTTTAAAGGCAAGAGGAGTTAGTATCAGCCATAGCCACTTCAGTAAAGAAAAGGGAATCTGTTCATTTAGCCGTTTAGGACCAATGTCGTTGACTTCTGCCTCCTGTCAGGGGAAGATCACTGTGGTTTCCCTTAATGTTCTAGTTAATATTTCATCATGTAAAGAAGAGGTCACTAAAATTGTCCTAAAATCTCATTGCAGATTAGATGTTGTAGAGGCAACATTAGGTTAGGAAACCATACTTCTCAAAATCTGCATGATAAAGTTTCGCTGTTCTTCATCTGCAAAAACAAACCAGTGTTCAGGTACTAAATCTAAGCGTGAGTATCACAGTTTTAACAAGTTTCTTCCACTTGCAGTGAGATACTGAAATAATTAAAGGCTGGCAAATAGATTTTTAATATTTTTCTCTTCTATGAGTATTCTCTTAGATTACTCCTGGCATGTTTTGTTGGAAAATATAAACATTGTTATACAGTGATCATTTCCACATGTCGTCCCTTTCTGACGGTTCTAGGACTTGATTCCCAGAAGGAATCCTTTTTATTGTTTTGCCTGTGTATTATGAGGCCACTTGACCCTCAGTGATTCTTTCAGGTATATTATTTGCCACAATTTCCTCATCATTATCTGGTGTCTCTGTTTCCTATTTCATTTCCTTCGAATGCAAACTGCATACATATCCCAGGCTAGTTTTTGGAAACATCTCTTTAGTCATCTTTCTCTTCACTGATCTGAGAATCTCCAATGATCTTTTCTTATGCAAAATATGAATATAGTCAAGGTCTTCATAATTCAATGTCATTCATCAACATATTTAATAGATGTGAGACTAGTCTCCTCATCGATCCATAAGCACAAAATATTTATCCTTATAGCCATGGCTTTGCTTATGTCATTTCTAGTTACTAGTTACTTTTCCCTGATCATGATATGTGATTCCACCCAAGTCATGGTTGAATTCCTCTAAGTTTCAGAGGGACATCTAAGGGTTCTAAAAGACACAAACTCTCTATTTATTCCCTTTTCTTCTGTTGTATTGAGTTTTTCTCCAGTGACATTTATGCTTTAGTCCTGCTCTTAGCTCTTTATTATAATAACATACTGTTAAATTGCCAAATATTTTTAATATTAAAAATTATACCATGGAAAATCTTATGGTATATTAAAAAATTCATGGAAGTTGTTGGAGATAATTTAAATTGATAAGACTTTCTAGAGGGCAGACTTGATCATTTCTATCCTGAGCTGAATAATATCCATGAACAAATCAATTTCTGAAAATCCATCCTGTTATTCTGCACAGTATTAAATACTTGAAATTTAAAATACTTGAGTGAATCTTGTTAAATATAATTCTTCTTATGTAACAAATAGTTTATTTCTTCAATATGTGATCACTGGTCATAAGTGATAAAGATTAGACCAACAATGTGAGTTTTAAAGTTGGTAAGTATTTGAACAGATAGTTCATAGAAAGTCAAACAAAATGATTCAGAGTTTTTTTTTTACTTAATCCTAACCTAATGAAACTACTAAACACCAAAATAAAAGTAAAATAGCATTTTTTCAGTTTTTAGATTAGCAAAGCAGATATGATGTCAAATATCCTAAAATTCTGTAGGTGGAAAAACATGTGTAAAAGAAGCCCACATTGCTGGTATGAGTATATAAGGCCATTTGCAAAACTAAAAGTGGACATGCCCCTAGCCCTTGTTCAAAAAGACATCAATAAGGATGATGTTGAGGATAGTTTCAGTGCCCTCTTTATATCCTCTCTACATCGTTACAAAAAGAAAGCTACTTCATGTGAATAACTACATTTTAAGCCTGAGATTTTTTCCCCTCGGCTGTAAGAGTATGCTCAGACTCTGCACAGGGAAATCCAAAAGTGCTAGAAAGATAAGGTCCCAGTAAGCAGCTCGCAGTCTGTGATGGAGTACGTGAGAAGTTGTGGATAAGTGCAATGGCTTCCCAGCACTGACAGTTCCCCAGAGTTCTCCGGCAAGACTGAGCGCCAGTGGTCCACAGTGGCAAGTTTCTTAAAACATGGATTCTCTATCTTGGATTCTCTCCTTTCCCTGTGTCTCTTTTGTCACTCCCTGTCCTGTATTTCTGGAATCCTTATCAAATAAACTATTTATACCCCAGACCTTTTATCAGGTTCTGTTTCTGGTAGAATCCCAAGTGAGAAAGATATTCATTCATTGCTACTTTGTCTGTGAAAGGAAATAGTTTGGGAAATATATTTAAATGCTTCTCTGTAAAGATTGGCTGCACACATTCAAGTGCATCCTTCAACAGAGTAGGATGTTTCCTTTCGAACAAGTGAAATAGCTCTCCATATGCTGATAAGAAATGATAGCTAAACTATGATTCTAGGTTTCAAAAAGCATGTAAAATAAGAAAGTACTTGGGTATGAGTTTATATAATCACATCATGTCTCAAGCAAAATAAAAAAGAATTGACAATAATAGTTATGTCTGATATTAGAACCTGGAGGCTATAGGGTATAAATAAAGGTATAAATAAGGGGTATTCGATATTTTGCTACAGACCTTTTTGTGCCTTTTGATTTTTATTCCATTTTTGTACCTATTCAATAATTGAATAACAGAATTTTTAAAAATAGGAAAATTTTCTGTCTATGCTGTTGTAGGTTGAATTTTACATTCATAAAGCCTTGAGAAAATGACCTTGATAAGAAGAATAAATATATATTCCAAGGCTGTTGTGCTAAGATTCTATTATTCCTTAGTAAATTTTAATCTCAAGTTTTAAATGTAAGAGATATTTCAGTTTACTCTGCATGGCTGGCCATGAAAACAAATAAACAAAAAAATAAAACAACATCAGTAACAAAACAACTGACTCTCTAACATGGTAAACTCATTATGCCTATATTACTATATGACTATATGACTATGAAAACCCGCAAGTATTTTGAGACATGTTTTCCAAGAATGGGGCCTGAATTGGACAAGAATATGAAGAAACAGTCATTGAAAGACTAGGTCAGATTAGCTTACATGTAATCAGTAAAGAAAAGTCTTGTATGTTAAAGGATTCTGAATTCTGTTTGTGCAATGGAAGTTTTATTTTCACGTGTTTTTATTTTTTTATATAATTATTATATTTATGTTTTCCAGTCAGGAAAAAAATATTATAAGTAAAGACCCACTGTAATAAAATTATTCCTTGCTTGAAAAAATCAGGAATGTCATTTATTGCTTCCAAATTAAAACTACACATTAGATCACTCTCTATAAAGTTCTTAATTTGCTCTGCTTCCTCCCCCTCCCCTTTTTGCCATAGATTTCTGGGTGTTGTTCACGTTGTTCAATAACTAAGGATTTTTCTCAAAGACAAATGAACCTTTACTGTTTTGGACAGCTTGGCGATCTTCAAGTAATATCAAATAAGAAAAACTTGTGTCCGCAAAGAGCTGCAAAATGCATTTGAAAATGAAGTGTAATTGGAGCTAACATTTCTTACACCATTGCTGTTTAATATTACTCTCAGCATACAAAGGTGAGAAGAGTAAATGGTGTGGAGAAAATGGCATGTGGTAACGCATTTTATAATACAAGATTTCCCTATATGCTCTACTTTTGTTTAAAAGAAAAAGCGATACTATTAAATGGGAGGCTACAGACAACAACCAGTATTTGCAAAGTGACAATTAGAAATTAAACTGGAGACAAAATTATTTGAAGATTCTTTTTTGCTCTAAGTATATAGTGATGTCAATAACTACCTACATATACTTTAAAGCAAGATGTTTAGTCTTCATTTTTATGGAATATGCTTCCTTGACATTTTCCTAGATTTGTGCAGTTACTATAAGGTCTGTTTTATTTAACCTTATGGAGAAGAGAGTAAATACTCTTTGGATTCTGTTGAATTAAGTGAGATAAATACAAGGTAACATCATCAGAGCAGCATTCAGAGAATAATTTTCAAGAATGAGTCACAGAGCTGAAGCACTACAATGAAAGCCATCGGCTCCATATCTGGACATAGGATATACGACATATGCACTGTTGTCATGTAGACATGACACGTTGTGCCCTTTAGCCTGTGCTTGTTCAAAAGAGAGCTCCAGTTTTGAAAGGTCTGCCCTATGTTAGTGCACCAAGGTCTGTACCTTTAGAATATGAAAGGGGAAGGTATTATCCCTCTTTAAGACAAGAAAACATTTCTAACTGGTGAGAAAGACACAGTTCACAATACAACAGTGATGGATCTCTTATAAGAAAGAAAAAATAATTTGAAGCAAATTTTCATAGTACCTCCTCTGCCCAAATTATACAAGACAGGAGCAACTAAAACTGAAACAGGAACTAAATTGTGTTGGATCCAGTTCAATATGTGTCTGTTGAAGAAATTTTCATAACATATAATATCTGTATAATTCCAAAGTCAGTTCCAAAACATTTAAGGGGACATAGTATGTGATGAGTGTCACAAACACATAATCCATAAGTCACTGAGGATATTTTAGTTTTGACTGAATTATGTTTGGTCTTTAGCTGCATTTTTCAATCTGCACTTATATTTACTGAGTGCCACTTTGTTAGGTGCTACATGTTAAAAATTACTGAGATGTTTTAAAAATAATAGATCATTCTTCAAGTGTGGAGATATAAGAATCCCAAATGGGTGTATGTGTGTGTTGCTGTGTTGTGTGTGTGTCCGAATGAGAGTATTAGCCAACATTCTGAAAAGAAATAGAACCAATAGGAGATAGGAGAGTAGACAAATAGATAGATGATAGATAGAGATTTGACCTGAGGAATTGGCTCACGTGATTATGGAGGTTGAAAATCCCATCATCTCTATGTGCTGTCTGTACCTGGAGACCCAGGAAAGCCAGTGATATTCAGTCTGAGTCTGAAGGCCTGAGAACCAGAAGAAGTGTAAATCCAGGTCTCAGGGTCAGGCTGGAGAAGATGAAATGGGGTGTTCAACATCAACAGTGAAGCAGGAAACAAAGGAGCAAATCCCTTCTTCTTCCGCCTTTGGTTATTCCATGATGACCACCCACATAGGGGAGGGCAATCCACTTTACTGAGTTGAGTTCACTGATTCCAACGTAAATCTCATTCTGAAAGGCCCTCACACCCAGAAATTGATTAATCTGGTCATCTTGTGGCCAGTCAAGTTAACACATAAAATTAGCCCTCTCAGTGTGTGTGTGTGTGTGTGTGTGTGTGTGTGTGTCTGTCTGTCTGTCTGTCTGAGTGGCAAGATTGGAAGAATTTCCTCAGCCTTTTGACAATAGCTCAATTCTCAAATTCTTGTTTTTCCCTATTTTAAAAATGTTACTTTTTATATTATTTAAGATACGCATAGAAGGGTTGTTGAGTAAAGGAAGCCAAATTCTTTACTAGTATTAACATCAAAATACAATGTGTCTTGCAATTAAAAAGAAAAAAACAAAGAGCACACTCATTATGATGAGCACTGAGTAATGTATAGAATTGTTGAATCACTATATTGTACACCTGAAACTAATATCACACTGTATGTTAACTATACTAGAATTCAAATTTCATAAATACATAAATAAAGGTAAAGAAAAAAGAACAAAAAGAAGAAAGAAAGAAAAAATAAAATCTTAGCTGTAATTGCATTTATAAACATAGGGTAGGGCAGGGGGAACAGGTCCACATAGAATAGGCTAGTGTGTTGAAAAGAAACACTGGACAAATGTCTACTTCCAAAACAATTGGATATAATTGCTCATTTGTAAACAATATAGTGTAAGAAAGGGTTATTATTGTGTAATAACATAAACTGAAGAGATCCATTAATTAGTTAATAGCCAGTTAACTAATTAATAATTAGTGTAGCTACTAATAATGTTAGAGCTCACATTTTATCAGTTTTCAAATGTCCTATGAAAATTTAATTCAGATAATTTCTATTGATATATTTATTACTTTGTGGCAATTTATGACATTTTGCTGTATTTCTCAGTTTCAATCTTTTAATACCAACAACTAATAAAACTTTAGACTATTAAAATGAATTAACATTCCCCAAAAGAAACCATCATTCTTCAAAATTATTGAAGTGACCATAAACAAGAAGTTATTCAAATTCTCATATTGTATATCTTAGTTCAATCATTGTATGCAACATGTATAGTAATGTCTTTTTATTCAAGATTGTCAAAGAAAATTATACTAGACAATGTTAACCAGGAACGGATGAGTTTATTAGAGACTGCTGTAATAGGGAGACAGGCCATAACTAGGTCCAAGCTCAAATCTGCTAGAACAAAAATGGTAACTTTTTTTAATGTTTATTTATTTTTAGGACAGAGAAAGACAGAGCATGAGCAGGGAAGGGGCAGAGAGAGAGGGAGGCACAGAATTGGAAGCAAGGTCCAGGCTCTGAGCTGTCAGCACAGAGCCCAATGCGGGGCTCGAACCAACCACCATGAGATCATGACCTGAGCCGAAGTCAGACATCTTAATCAACTGAGCCACACAGGTGCCCCCCAAATGGTAACTTTTTAAGGGCTTGGATGAGACAGTGGAAAAGTACCGGAGGAACTAAACCCAATTCCGTTTGCCTGACATGCAGCAAAGCCAGTCACTAAGACAGCAAGTACACAGCAAGAAAAGTTTTATTAGAGAGGCAGCTAACGGAGAAGACGGGAGGGTAAATCTCAAATCTGCCTCCCCAAAGTGGGAGAGAACAAGTTTTTTTATAAGGGGTCGAGATTACATATACAGTAAAACCTTGGGTTGTGAGTAACTTGTTCTGCGAGTGCTCCGCAAGACAAGCAAACATTTTTAACAAATTTTAACTTGATAAATGAGCAATGTCTTGCAATAGGAATAGTATGTGATATCGAATGTCACTTGATCACAGCTGAGCCAATGGCTTTTCTCTCTCTCTCTCCATCTCTCTCTCTCTCTGTCTCTCTCTCTGCAAAATTGTGGGTGGTCATTTCCAATGCTCAGATGCTTAGTTTCAGGCCGTGGTGTTTGGCAGAAATTGGTGATTTTTCAGAACGTTGGAAGCTGCCCATGACTGGCACTAGTGTACTTTTTGTCACTTCAAAGCACCTATGGACAGTCCTTTGCTTCTCAATGCAAGAGTAAGCTTAGGCGTTCTTTGCTTCCTTCTACATCAGGCTGCCTGAAGATATAGACCCTTTCCTCTGCTGCCTTATTGCCAGTTACATTAAATACAGTCTATGACAAGAGTTTATTAATACTGTACCATATTAAACATCTGTGCAAATGTATATGATGGCCCTCATGCAGAAAAAGATTCAATTGAGCCAATAGTTAGCAGTGATTCTGTTAGTGACAGTGAAAGTCATCCTACACAATAACCCTCCTGTCTCTTGTGTCCCTTACACCTGCCACAAAGGTTTTCAAAGGTAAGGGCAGGTTAATTTGTTCATGTTTTCTTATATTTTGTGTTTTCTTTATTATTTTGTAATATATTACAGTATTATAAACATTTTTTATGAATATTTCTGGGCTGTGAAACAAATCATCTGAGTTTCCATTATTTCTTATGGGGAAATTCGCTTTGAGATACAAGGGTTTTAGATTATAATCATGTTTAGAGAATGAATTATGCTGTCAGACCAAGGTTTTACTGCATATTGATGAAAAAGGCAGGGAAATTTGTGACTATTCATGAGGATAGATGGAGCATGGACATCAAGCAAGCATATATGTAACATGCATCCCATGTTCACTTTGGAGTGGAGACTTAACATTAGAACAAAGCAAAGTCCAGTCCCTGATGTCAGGAGGTTATCTTAGAAGGAGAGGAGGCTGAGGCCTGCTCCAAGAACTGGTCTTGGGCTTATTATTTCAGATAAGGAATGCAGGGCCCAGCTTGTTCATAGGCTGGAATTATATCAGCGGACTCTGGGTTTAAGGCTTCTGCAGAGACAGCTGGTGGATTTGTTAGTGGGGTCTGAAAAGACATAATAGCTGATTAGGAGAAACAGTTCTCTGAAAAACGAGCTTTAAATTTTCTGCTAGTTTCAACCTCATTAACATTATGGGGCATAGCTTCAGAGGGTGTTAGGGAATGTTGATCAATGGGTTGTATTGAGTCCATTGGGTTGTTTATTGAGTTTGTGATTAGGGCCAATGGACATGGAATGTTTTTCTCTGTGATTAGGCTACCTCTGTTCTGTAAGGCCCAGCATGAATAGGTGGTCAGGAATCTAAAGGCAGGAAGAAGACTGGCAATTTTAGTTAAGCTATGGAGAATATTTTTCTGAAGTTTTATTTATTTATTTTGGGAGAGAGAGAGAGAGTACATGAGCAGGGGTGGGGGCAGAAAGATGGAAAGAGAGAATCCTAAGAAGGATCTGCAATGCCAGTGCAGAGCCCAATGTGGGGCTCGAACTCACCAACCATGATGTCATGACCTGAGCTGAAATCAGGAGTCAGATTCTTGATCCACCGAGCCACCCAGATGCCCCAAAGCTATGGAGAATATTAAGGACATCTTGGCCAACATCATTAACCCTAAAATGTCCTCAGAGACATCAGAAAGGCTTTCTAAAGCAAAATAAAGAAAGGTATATGCAGGACTCCTGAGAAAGTACTGTTCTAGGAGCTCTTCAGCACTGACCTCAAATAAACCTAAATTTCCACATGGGAGAAAGATAACAAATTAGAAAATAGGGCAATATAGGGCACCTGGGTGGCTCAGTTGGTTAAGCATCCAACTTTGGCTCAGGTCATGATCTCATGGTTCATGAGTTTGAGCCCTGCATTGGGCTCTCTGCTGTCAGTGCAGAGCCTGCTTTGGATCCTCTGTTCCCCTCTCTCTGCGCCCCTCCCTTGCTTGTTCTCTCTCTCTCTCTCTCTCTCTCTCTCTCTCAAAAATGAAATAAATGTTAAAAAAATAGGGCTATGTAGATTTCAAAGATATGAAGTGGGAGTATTTTATGCTTTGAAAGGTGATACCACCTGACACTTTTTGTGGACAAACTAGTGTCCTTGGAAAATATTTCAATAAAGCTTTAAAAAATCACCAATATTAGGATCTACAATTTAATGGGTTCAGCTTTAACTAGACTTGTTTACTTCAATCCAAAATATAAGATGTTATTCTGATACTGATTTCATCACTAAGAACATAAACAAGCAGTAAAAAAAAATATAGCTTTTGTTGCAATGTCAAAACTATGTAGATGAAAAAGAAGGGCACTGACACCTTTCATATAAACTGGAAGGGAGACGTCTTGTGGATTCACAAATTCTAGAAAGTATTTACTTAAATTTGATAGTGGTAAAATTACCAGCCATAAAATCAGGAAAGGAGACCAGTACTGAAGGCATTTTGTTTTTTGTTTTGTTTTGTTTTGTTTTTGCTTCCCCGCCCACGGCCTTATAGGGTCTCATAGCTGGATATCCCCTGGGTTGATCACCCCTGAATGGAGGTGAGTATGTGAATTGACATTAGCATACTTTAAAGCAAAGTCTACATTTACAAATGTACTCCGCTTGTCAGTGTGACTGTAAAAAAAATAATTAAGATATTAATTTTAGTATGCCTAAGAAATTAACATGTGTTTCCAACTGAAAGTAATGTTTTGAAGTTTGAAACAATTTGGATTAGCCTGTGTTTCTGAACCAAATTTCAATCTGATGAGTTCTGAAATTAATTGAGTTTGAATTGTTCCTTAAATACATAATTTAATTGATTAAAAGATTACTCTTCTAGAGTTTATAATATGAAAAGACTTATTAGAGAATGATCACCTTGCTGATGCATAGCAGGGGACTTCAAGCTTGGAGAGAAGCAGATTAATTATAACAGTGTTTTACATAATACCAGTAGAAAATCAGTGGTGGTCTTTATTGATGTTTTAATATGTGTTAGGTACATTTACTTTTACGGAATGTAAAAAAGGTTTTCTGAGAAATTCTTGAAAGGTCATTACTTCTACATTTCTGTGTGTCTGTTTTAATTAACAGCTGAAATAAAAATGTATGAATATATTTTAACTGTTATCTCACTTCATGGCATCTAGTAAACAAGTATGTGTTAATTTATGTGACCTTTTATTCTTAGCAACTTATTGTTTGTGGCTCCTACTTTCAGTAGAATTGGCATTAATTACAACAAAAGTAATTTAAAATATCAGTTCAAAATTTTATAGCTTGAAACAGCTCATTCTTTAATAATTAAGTCAATAAAACTAACTTAATTTAATTTAAACAGTAATGCTGTGTTTTAGGCCTTGTGGAGTCATTACAATTAGTAATTCATAATTAGTATTTTATTGATGTCTGTACACTGTTGCCAAGCATCATCAAGAAACTATGATGATTGGTGGTAATTTGATAAATATTCAGAGCCATTGCATTAATTATGTGTCTTCCAATTACATCTGAAGTTAATGAATGTATGTGAATATTATGGATATGAATTCAAAGGGCAGCCTAAACTTAAATATAGGATTTT
The DNA here is from genome assembly GCA_028646485.1 of Cryptoprocta ferox. Taxonomy (NCBI): domain Eukaryota; kingdom Metazoa; phylum Chordata; class Mammalia; order Carnivora; family Eupleridae; genus Cryptoprocta; species Cryptoprocta ferox. Next base: position 22,135,735 of record CM053573.1, read on the forward strand.
TTCTAATATTCTAATTATAACTTTCCTAGTTATCAGTTTTTAGATAAAATGAGGCTTATCTAAAATATTAAATTTGAATATTGTTCGTACACAACAATCTGTTTTCAATCTGTTACCAAAAATGGCAGTGATTGATTCAAAACAGCAGTCAATGCAATGTCTGCACAATATGATGAATAAAAAAGCTAAAATTTTAAAAGGAAACAAAATCAGAAAAATATCCACAAATATGGTGGCTAGAAAATCTTAAAATAAATGAATTTGCAAACACTGTCTCTGTTTTTAGTATAAGACCTTTATAGAAGGTTACGCTGAATTTACCTTTATTTAGCTTATAAATTAAAATAATTATAATGAGAAAAATGCATATTTTAGTTGTCAGTTCTAAATTTTAATCTGATATTCTAGGCACAACTTGAAAGTCTTCATAGTTCCTTCCCTTACTGTAAACTCATGCTCTTAGTTAACTTACTCCAATCACAAGCAGCTACCAAGTATTAACAATTTAGAATGTGATGTTCACTCTGAATGAACTTAATATAAGATATTGAGAATATTAGAATATTAAAACTTTCTTAAATTTATTGAATAAGTAGCTTCATGTCCTTGAGAAAAATGTCTTCAGTTTGGTTATGGTGATGATAATGATAATTTTGGTAATGGTAACACTGATGGAAGATGAAGTAATTTTTATTGCTGTTATTACTATGATATTTTTGCTGCTACTGCTACTACTACTACTACTACTACTACTACTACATAACCAGCCATAAAATCTTGCATCAACTGAATCCCAATTATAGCATACTTAAATCAGCTTCAACACCCCAGATTGTATTAATTATTATTATTGTTCCTTTCCATACTTTGCATTACCATCAAAATATCCATTCATTCATACTATGTATTAAGTTAACTTTTTCACTTTCACATATACTTGTATTATCGTTATCATTTCTGTGAGGTTCTCCAATTTGACAGGGTGGTGAAATGGTTCTCTGGTCTAAAAGAATAAATGGAAATTTCTAAATATAGCAAATGTTTTTTTATTGTTAGGACTATAGTCAGTTGCCTTCACTCTTGATAGTTTTAGAAAACTGTTGTATTTGCTGTAGGGGAGAAGCTCAGACTTGCATAGCCATGGGGAGGAAGAGAGGTGGTAGTGTCCACCCTGCTTGAAAACTCCATCCAAATGAATCCATAAGGAAGTCTATTATGTAGACCTGAGTAAAGAGGGCTAAGCCTCTACTCTGCCAAAATGAGGAGATTGACATATCTAGTAATTTAAGGTTATATATCCAATTCTAATTTTCTATCAAAGATTTGATGACTTTGCAGGCAATAGGCTTATGTTGCAAGAAAGAAAAGGAAACTATTTTCTTACTGATTTAGGCTTATACCAAAGATTGCAATGCTATATAGATAGACTGAAAAAGGTTTAATTGAAAGCATGTATCATAATGTCCGTAAAAGTCTACACTATTGAGAACTTTGGCTAATAATGTATTTGAAAGTAGCTGTTTTAAAGCAGTAGCTATGTTTGTGTAATTCAAAAATCTGAACATAATACAACATCTAGAAAATTATCTTAATTTCCCTAATTGCTGTTTGTGAGGTAAATGTAAGTGTTTAAGAGCAGTATTATATCATTTTTTATTGTATTCTGCTAAAAACAAAATTTTAAGTGTTTCTTTCCATTTTAAATGCTTGGGACACAGTTTTGATTTTTTTATGGCTATTTGTATATTCTCTGTAGGAAAATCTGTATTAAAAGTAATATTATAGCACTAAAACAATATTATTTTATAGGACTCAGTGTTTTTCAAATGCTCAGAATAGAAATTTCAGTGACCATTTCTTTTTTAATCTCAAAATATAGCCACAAAATTATCACTTGGACAAAAGCCTGAGAAAAATACAAATGCCTTCTGTGCAAGTGGACCATAATTCCTCAAGTTGCTAAATTGTAGTCTGACCATAATGGGTGCAGGGAGCTTTCTCCAAGGAGTTGCCCCCTGGAGAAAGGCATATTATTCAGCCCAATGATGAAAGTGATTGTGTCATTCTTGATGCCAGTGAAAGATGCTTCCCACACAGAGTGGGAGCCTTGAAGTCTTAGTATTTCAGTCCTTAAGTTTCCATGTGTCAGTTCTGAAAACAAAATGTAAAAAAAAAAGAGCTGTACAAGAATCTCCAAGAATAGCCTGAGTCAGTAGCAAACGAACAGGCATTCTGTTGGATATAACTGATTTAGTTTATAATTTCCCTGTTCCTTGTTAAAAAACAGAATGTACTTAGAACCTTTGTCTCTATACAGTGTAATATATCATTGATCTTTTCATTAAAAATATGTTGGGTGGGGAATGTATGTCCACTTGAGATTTTATACGGGTGTTGTTGGTTCCAAAAGCAAAACTTAATTGCCATCGTTTCATTGAAAGGACACATGAATGAAGATAAAGCAATGAATAGGAAATTATTCCTACCAAATTTCTAGGGTCATGTAACGCAAATGCAAACCTTACAGAGATGAGTTGGAAAATGTTACTTGTAAATCCAACCCTATTCAATGAGGATAATGAACTCCTTTCCCTCCATTGCTTCTGAAACTTTCACATTTATGGTTAGTACTCCTATTATAAAGACTCCTTAATTCATTTGTGTTGCATAAGTATTATAGATAGATAGATAAATAGATTTATATAGAGATCTAGATTTGTATATATCTATGTCTCTGTCTCTGTCTCTGTCTATCTATCAATCGATCTATCATCTAGCTACCTAGCTATCCATCTATCTATCTAGAAAGTGATGGAACAAGAGGAACCAAAGAAAATAAACAACTTAAAGGAACATCCTTGATGAAAAGGAAGAAAAGAACATCCTTTCATCAAGAAAGATGAAAAGAATGTTCTTTAATGTTTGGGTTTGGTGGGGATGGTAAAGGGTGGAAGTACAAAGGTGGATAAAATATTTCCAGCCCTACAATAATTTAACATACTTAAATAGATATTAAAAATTCAAATTGGAGATACAAGTTGGAAAAAATATAGGGAATGCAATAGGCTATATGGTTATAATTATAATCAAACATAAGACAGAGGCTAGTACACAAAAGCATAAGGTGATTAGAAAAGACCAATGAGGGAGAACACCAACACTATAGAAAATGACAGGCATGGGAGGTAGGAGGGGTTTTGGGAGACAGTGTCTGATGAAACATTGTATAAAAGATGAAACATTGATGAAACATTGTATACAAGAAAATAAAGAAATAAAATGAGCATAAATGTTTGGGAAACTTTAAATACACTACCTTGGCTAGAAAGAAGAATTCAAGAAGCATTTGTGGGGAGGAGTTAAGATGGCAGAGGAGTAGGGGGACCCTAAGCTTGCCTCATCCCTCCGACACAGCTAGATAAAGATCAGATCATTCTGAACATCCAAGAAATCAATCTGAGGACTGAGATAACAAAGCTACACATCTATAGGTTAAAAAAATGATCACTTTGTGGAAGGTAGGAGCTGTGGAGAGTTGATTTGGGGGGAAAAAAAATGAAGGTGTTGCAGAGGGAAGGGGGAGAGAAAGAGGGAGAGAGAGGTACACAGAGAGAGATACAGAGAGAGAGAAGCAGCAGGCAAGGGATTGCACAAGAAAAACTCTTCCCCCAAAACACTGACTGGGAAAAAGAGAGTGACTGCCAGAGTCCAGCTCCAGCAGGTCCAGGGCTCCCTGAAGGATGGACTGTGTCGGCGAAAGGGGGAGGGAATGAGAAAGCCACGAGTTTCTTTCTGATCACCAGGCCTGGCGAAAGGGGGAGGGAATGAGAAAGCCACGAGTTTCTTTCTGATCACCAGGCCTGAGAATCAGCTTTATTTATGGTAAAAAATGTATGGGGCCATCACAGAAGTGGCATTTGCCTTAGACAATGATTTCTGATGACAAATTTCTTTGGTATGTAAAAATCTCCCAGAACATAGATTGGTACAAGACTCATGCATAATCTTTATCAATAGTGATTGATGTAGGTGATTTAGATGCTTATCATATGGGGAAGGAAGGTATCTTTAGCATTTAAATACAAGACAATGTTTTTAGCATAGCAAAGGCAAAAGTTAGTTCTCTGTGGGCAGGGGGTCAATAGCCTGTTTTCTTGAGGGGAAGTAAAACAGGTTTCTAAGGAAATGTAATATTTGCTCCCATAATCACAAAAGAAGAAATTCCTATAATAAGTTCCTTCACAAGGTGCAATCAGCATATTTTAGAATAAGGGGACAAGTCACTCCTGATACCAAACAGCAAGGTGCCTTGGGGGGGGGGGCGTTGGTGCTCAAAAAATAATTAAGTGGGGGGTAAACATCGTTCACCATCTGATGGTGGGAGGCTGTGCAAAACCCACCTTAACCTCACAAGGAGTATTCTCAACTTAGTGAGTTCAGAAATGGCTCCTAACAAGGGGCTATTGCAAGTAATTATAAGCAGCTGAGCACAAAGTCTGAAGTTTTGGAAGTCCCCACCATTGCTGGGGTTATGCCTGGTGGGTTTGGCAGTGCTCTGGTGGGGAAGAAGGCTGGAAACCTGGGAGCAAGCAGGATGGTCTGATGATCCCTTGGGTCACACAGGGAGAAACAGTTCCCCTCCTTGGAGTTTATTTGGAGTTCATGTGGGAATGGCAGCACTGCCTCTCCAGGGGCAAAAGAACTATGGTGCCAGCATGCCAGTGGTACCATAGCATGGTAGCGGTATTCCCTAGCATGGGAACAAAGTCACCGGCCAAAGGCAACAAACCGCAGTGCCGGTTCTTAGCTGCAGTTTACCATAAACTCTGAACCCCTGGGTGTTCCTGAGACTGCTTTTCTAAGACAAACTGGCAAATAGCAAAAGCACGGTGAGATCCTCCCCCAGAGGATCAGTGTGGGTCTACACTGGGTAGGAGCCTAAAATTTGGAGTTTTGAAACCCAGTCACATGGCTGAGATAAAACACAGGAGTACTGTGTTGCCTGGCAGGCAGGCAGCTCAGACATAGACAAGGTGAAGTGAGGGAGCTGATGGAAGCTGGGTACACAAGAGGGGTGATTGATTGCTCTTCTGTGAGGGCTTCCTGGAGAGTGGCAGGCACAAACTCCTTGCTCCAGGGACAAGAGAGTAGGGGGATACCATTGCCCCCATCCCATCAGCACTGATCGACTTCAGTGAGTAACATAGCACTACCCAGTGGAGACCAGAATTGCTTATAACAAGACTTATACCCCTGCAGCCTGGAGGTGCATCTCCATTAGGGCAAATCAACCTAAGAATCAGTGCAGCAGGTCCCTCCCTCAGAAGACAAACACAAATCCCTCCACACACCAAGTTTACTGATCATAGACTCCTGTAAAGGTTCAGCACTAGGGGAATAGGATTGAGCTCTTTCTTCTCCTTCTCCTTCTTCTCCCTTCCCCTTCCCCTTTTCCTCCTCTCCCTTCTCCTCCCCCTCTTCCTCACCTCCTCCTTCCCCATCCCTTTTCCTCTACCCTCCTCCTTCCCCCTCTCCCTCTTCCTCCTCCACCCCTTCCTCCTCCTCCTTCTCCTTCATCTTCATCTTCGTCTTCATCTTCTTTTTCTTCTTCTTTAATCTAGCTTCTTTTAACAAATAGACCAAAACACATCTAGTTAAAACTTGACAAATAGTGGTCAAGGTCCAAACGCCCCATAACTGCAGGCAAGAAGACACTTTGCCGAGGACTGACCTGAGGGTAGGAGCAAACAAAACACAACAGCAGAGTGCATATAGGACCCCCACCCTTTTTTTCTTTTTCTTTTTCTTTTTCTTTTTCTTTCTTTTATTCCCCCCTCTACTTAATATAGCCATTACTCTCAGGAGCAGGAATATACCAAGTTTTCCTAACAATCAAACAAATAAACAGTGACCTAGAAAAAAATGACAAGATGGAGGAATTTTCCCCAAAAGAAAGAACAGAAATCAGTAATGGCCAGGGATTTAATCAATATGGATATAAGCAAGATGTCTGAATCAGAATTTAAAACAATTATAAGGATACTGGCTGGGCTTGAGAAAAGCATGGAAGACATTAGAGAATACCAACTGCAGAGATAAAAGAATCAAATACTAGTCAGGCCAAAATTAAAAGTGCTATAACTAAGATGCAAACCTGACTGTATGCCATGACAGCAAGGATGGATGAAGCAGAGGAAAGAATCAGTGATATAGAAGATAAAATTATGGAAAATAATGAAGATGAAACGAAGAGGGAAAGAAAGATGTTGGATCATGAAGGTAGATTAGGGAACTCAGCAAATCCTTAAAGTGTAATAATATTCATATCATAAGAGTCTCAGAAGATGGAGAGACAAAGAGACAGAAGGTTTATTTGAGCAAATTATAGCTAAAAACTTCCCTAGTTATGGAAGGAGACAAACATCAAAATCCAAGAAGCATGAAGAACTTCCTTTAAATTCAGCAAATGCCAGTCATCACCAGGACATGTCATAGTCAAATTACAAAATACACAGACAAGAAAAGAATCCTGAAAGCATCAAGTGGAAAAAAAAGTCCTTAATCTATAAGGAATGACAGATCAGGTTTTCAGAAAATCTGTCCACAGAAACTTGTCAGACCAGAAGGAGATGGCATGATATATATATGTATATATTATATATAATATATATATTTAATGTTTATTCATTTATATATATTTAATGTTTTATATATACTTAATGTTTATTCATATATATATAATGTTTATTCATTTTTGAGAGAGAGACAGAACTTTAGCAGGGGAGGGACAGAGAGAGAGGGACACACAGAATCTGAAGCAGGCTCCAGGCTCTAAGCTGTCAGCACAGACCCCAGCAAGGGGCTCAAAATCAAAAACTGTGAGATCATGACAAGAGCCGAAGTTGGATGCTTAACCAACTGAGCCACCCAGGTGCCCCGATGGCATGATATATTCAAAGTGCTGAAGGGGAACAACACACAGCCAAGAATAGTTTATCCAGCAAGGCTGTTATTCAGAATTAAAAAAAGAGATAAAGAGTTTCCAAGACAAACAAAAACTAAAGGAGTTTGAGAGCACTAAACAAAGCCTGCAAGTAATATTAAGGTAGGCTCTTGAGTGGGGCGGAAAAAAGACCAAAAGCAACAAAGACTAGAAAGGAACATAGAATATCACCAGTAACACCAACTTTACAAGGAACACAATGGCACTACATTCTGAATTCATACCTATCAATAATTAACCTCAATTTTAAATGGCCTAAATGCTCCAATCAAAATACACAGGGTATCAGAATGCATTAAAAACAACGACAACAACAACAACAAGATCCATGTATATACTGTCTACAAGACACTCATTTGAGACCTAAAGACACCTGAAGATTAAAAGTGAGGGGATAAAGAATCATATTTCATGCTAACGGACACCAAAAGAAAGCTGGAGTAGCCATACTTATATCAGACAAACTAGATTTTAAAACAAAGACTGTAACAAGAGATGAAGGGCATTAGCTCATAATTAAGGGGTCTATACATCAAGAAGATCTAATAATTTTAAATATTTATGCCTGCAACTTAGAGGCACCCAAATATATAAATCAATCACAAACATAAAGAAACTCATTGATAATATCATAATAGTAGAGAACTTTAACATCCCACATACAGCAATAGACAGATTATGTAATCAGAAAATCAACAAGGAAACAATGGCTTTGAATGGCACACTGGACCAGATGGATTTAACAGATATATTCAGTACATTCCATCCTAAAGCAGCAGAAAACACATTCTCTTTGAGTGCACATGGAACATTCTCTAGAGTAGATCACATAGTGAGTCACAAACCAGCCCTCAAAAGAAGACTGAGATCATACCATGCATATTTTCATATCGCAACACTATGAAACTTGAACTCAACCACAAGAAAAAAATTTGGAAAGACCACAAATACATGGACATTAAAGAACATCCTACTAAATAATGAATGGGTTAACAGGAAATTAAAGAAGAAATAAAAAATACATGAAAGCAAATAAAAATGAAAATATGACAGTCCAAAACCTTTGGAATAGACAAAGGCAGTTGTAAGAGGGAAGTGTATTGCAATACAGGCCTACCTCAAGAAGCAAGAAAGGTCTCAAATACACCATCTACCTTACACTTAAAGGGGGTAGAGAAGGAACAGCAAATAAAGCTTAAAGCCAGCAGAAGATGGGAAATAATAAAGGTTAGAGCAGAAAGAAATGATGTTGAGACAAACAAAAAAGTAGAACAGATAAATGAAACTAAGAGCTCGTTCTTTGAAAGAATTCATAAAAATGATAAACCCTTAGCCAGACTTATAAGAAGACAAAAGACCAAATAAATAAAAGTGTGAATGAAAGAGAAGAGATAAAAACCAACATCACAAAAATACAAACAATTATAAGAGAATATTATGAAAATTATATACCAACAAATTGGATAAACTGGAAGAAATGGAAAAATTCCTAGAAACATAAAAACTACCAATATTGAAACAGGAAAACATAGAAATTTGAACAGACCCATAACCAGCAAAAAATTGAATCAATTATCAAAAATTCTCCAAACAAAAGTCCAGGGCCAGGTGGCTTCCTAGGGGAATTCTACCAAACATTTAAAGAAGAGTTTATACCTATTCTTCGGAAACTATTTCAAAAAAGAAAGAAAGAAAGAAAGAAAGAAAGAAAAAAAGAAAGAAAGAAAGAAAGAGAGAGAGAGAGAGAGAGAGAAAGAAAGAAAGAAAGAAAGAAAGAAAGAAAGAAAGAAAGAAAGAAAAAGAACAAAATGGAAAGAAAACTTCCAAACTCATTCTGTGAAGCCAGCATCATCTTGATTCCAAAACCAAACCAAAGACCCCACTAGAAAGGAGAATTACAGGCCAATAACCCTGATGAACATGGATGCAAAAGTTCTCAACAACATACTAGCCAATTGAATCCAACAGCATATTAAAATCCAACAGCACATTAAAAGCATATTAAAAGAATTATCCCACGATCAAGTGGGATTTATTCTTGGGTTGCAGGGAGTATTCAGTATTTGCTAATCAATCAACATGACACACCACATTAGTATAAGAAAGGATAAGAACCATATGATCCTGTCAGTAGAAGTAGAAAAAACATTTGACAAAATGTAGCATCCCTTCTTGATAAAAATCCTCAACAAAATAGGTATAGACAGAACATACCTCAACATCATAAAAACCATATATTAAAGATCCACAGCTAATATCATCCTCAATGGTGAAAAACTGAGAGCTTTTCCTCTAAGGTCAGCAACAAGGCAGGGATGTCCATTCTCACCATTACTATTTAATATACTATTGGAAGTCTTACCCTCAGCAATCAGACAACAAAAAAGAAACAAAAGGCATTCAAATTGGCAAAGAAGTCAAGCTTTTATCATTTGCAGACTACATGATACTGAATGTAGAAACCCCCCCAAATATTCCACCAAAAATTGTGAGAACTAATATGTGAACAGAGCAGAATCACAGGATATAAAATCAACATACAGAAGTCTGTTGCATTTCTATACGCCAATAATGAAGCAGCAGAAAATGAAATCAAGAAATTGATCCCATCAGAGTTACATCAAATCCCGTAATATACGTAGGAATAAACCTAACCAAAGAAGTAAAAGATCTGTACTCTGAAAATTATATAACAGTTATGAAAGAAATTCAAGAGGACACAAAGAAATGCAAAAAATTTCATGCTCATGGATTGAAAGAACACATATTGTTGAAATGTCTGCACTACCCAAAGCAATATACACATTTAATGCAATCCCCATCAAAATACCATCAGTATTTTTCACAGCCCCTCCCCCACTTGCACTGTCTCTGTCTCTCTCAAAATAAATAAATAAATCTAAAAAAATTGTTTTTTGGGGTGTCTGGGTAGCTCAGTGGGTTAAACTTCCGACTCTTGACTTCCCCTCAGGTCATGATCTCATGTTTCATAAGATTGAGCCCCACATCGGGCTCTGTGGTGATAGCATGAAGCCTGCTTGGGAGTCTCTGTCTCGCTCTCTCTTTACTCCTTCCCTGCTTGCACTGTTTCTCTCTCTCTCTCTGAAAATAAATAAACATTAAAAAATATGTGTTTTTTTGCTTTTATTTCTCTTTCTTTTCCTTTTGTGTATGGATGGGATGGTAAACTTAGAAGTAGGGACACAGGCAGAATGAGAAGTCACAATCGTAACAAATGCTTATTCTTATTTCAGTCATTATAATGAAAGATATTTTTTTCTTCATGTCAGGAGAAGTTATAATCAATATATGGTATTCCTAATAATTATTCTTAGTAATTTGGTAACTGACAAGTACAAGTTTACAGAAGTTGAATTTATTTCCAATTTTCCTTGGTGTATACTTAATGTCAGCAGGCTAGAGCAACGCTGTGAAGAGTATACCCAGTTGGATTACAGCATCTCTCACGTTCATGACTCTTTACCACACTCATATCCCTTGCTATATTCTAGCCCTGATTCTGGCCCTATAGACCTTAAATTTCTTATTTTTTACTCAAATACACTGATCTTATACCTGTTTTTTAAGAAATGAGACAATAATTGCATACGTGGTCATATAATTATATAGGTAAATAATCTTGGGAAATGAAGAGGACTAAGAATATCATACTCTTTCCATTAACTCCAGGAATATTATTTTTGTCAATATATCAGAAAATGATAAATTAATTCATATTTTATTTCATATATATATTTAGTCACCATCTATGCACATATTTATTTCAATAATTGGATGTATTGGGTCAGGGCAGAAGTATTAGACATTTAGTTTTTTGCCTGATTTGAACTACACCTAAAATTAAATGCACAAATCACACAACATCTCAAGAGTTTATTTTGTTTCTCTTGTAAAATGAGATTATAGGACTTGGAAACTACCTTCTCATTTAGCTTCAATAGGAGGTAAACGTAGGACACTAATACATATTCACTCAATCTTTTTATTTATCTGTAATGTATTGATTCAATTTTAATTAAGAAAAGAATTAAGAAATGTTATTTTAGAACTTAGACATAAAGTTGGAGACAAAGTTTTTGCCTGTATAGTGAGTTAAATAATCACATATTTAGCTTACCTTAAATATATACACGTCTTACAATTTGTTATAGCTTCATCATTTTCTGATCTAAAATTGCAATGCCACTTTAATTTATAAAGTATTGCAGCTATTTAATATGATGTTGGTTTTCAAGGGGAAGGACAGTTAATGGAGGGCAGAACCTTTCCTAACATCCTATCATATATTGTGAAGTTTATTTTGCATTTTTACTCAGGTTAGTATCATTAAATCAAATCTCAAGAAATTTAAAATTGATAATTCCTTCTTTCATTTAACTATGCTCAATACATGTGTAGTTCAACTCGAGGGTAATAAACAAAAATGGCCAATGCAAAAGCTTATAAGGATTAAAAAAATTTTATGTCATTATTTTATTTTGAGAGAGAGAGAGAGACATAGACTGAATGGGGGAGGGGCAGAGAGAAAGGGAGACAGAGAATCTGAAGCAGGTTCCAGGCTCTGAGCTATCAGCACAGAGCCTGAAGTGGGGCTTGAAACCATGGACTGTGAGACCATGACCTGAGCCGAAGTCAGATGCTTAACTGACTGAGCCACCCAAGCACCCCTTATAGGGATTTTTAAAGGGGAAAATAACAAGTTTGACAAAGTGTGAGATAGAAAACTGAATTTCTTGAAAAGAGAGACTGTTAAATATGAGAATGGGCTCCTAAAGGATTTTTGCAGAACTGGAGGACTTTAGAACATGAAATATCTTCCTATCCATACTACAGATGATGATTTGGGTGAGATTATGACTAAAGGTAAAATAATAGATCTGATGAATACAAATTGAATTTGCTATCTCTATGAGTTTTAGATTTATGTTAGAGGCTATGATAAAATCAGATTTAAAAGTCATGTATCATTACAAAATTCAACTAGAGAAAAAATTTGATTTTGAGATATTTCTGAACAAGGAAAATGATAGGAAATTGTCTACTTTATTTTATGCATTCAGTCTCTGCCACATACAAAACAAAAGTTTTATATTCCCATGACACTCATGAAATATAGAAGAAAATGCTCAAGGGTGTGTAGCTTGGAGATAAAAAATGACAACAGAATTCGAGAAATCATCTTTGTTTAGCAAAATATTTTGATGGTCCATTTGGTTATAGAAAATGATATACAAATTTTCCTTGAGGTCGGGAATGAAGTAAGTATGTAGACTATTAAGAAGATATTCACGGGGTGAACTGAAACTGAGCAAGAAAAGGTGGAGTGTAGAGGAGAAAATTGACCCAGAACCATTTTTAGTCCCAGGGCCAGGGCCCGTGGGTGCTCTGCCCCAGCCATGGCCTCAGCATCTTGCCCCTTCATTGAAATGCTGCAAAGCCCACTTCAGGGCCTAGGATGTGCCAAGGTCTTCAGTAGTCACACTGTAGCACTATGAACTCCGAGAAAGATTTATATGGGTCCAAGTTCCTTTTCTCCCATTAAAGGCCCCTCTGACATTTTTATAACCCTATTAGTGGGTCAACCAGATACCTGGAGGACCTCCGGGGCTAACCCTTATGGGTCCATTTGAAGCTCTGTGAATGGGTAAGTTCCAGGAGCATAGCACAGGAGCCAGTCACTCCCACTGGTCAGACCTATATTTTTCTATAGGATCACTGGAGATGGGGGGCACCCAGAATAGATGACTCTGATTACATAAGTGGGTCCCCAAATGCAGGGCTCTGAATCACTGACTTTCAGCTTTTGAGGTTTGGCTTGAACTATGAGTGAGAAAGTGGGAACAGGAGTTGAACAAGGCACCACCTCTGGTCTACAGCACTGATGGGCTATGGGGGGGTGGTTGGCAACACTTACTATAAGTGCCACCTTCTTCAGGTTCCCAGGCAATCAATAGCCTTCCCATAGTTGCAAGCCCTGGCACATATCCACCAGTCTTCCAGGGGTAGCTGTATCTATATCCTCTGAGTTTTTGCTCCAATGCAAAGGGGACATAACATGTGAAAGATGTGGATAAGAGTCAGACAATCCTCTCTTATCCAATACTCCCACTGGTGGTAGTATGTGGAAGACAGATACATGGTCAACGCTGAAAGAGAGAACATTCTAAAACTGCGTTGATTATGGCTTAAAGAGTTCAAGAGATGATATAGATGAAAAATGTGCTATTTAGATCGACTGCTACAGAATTCAAGATAATATGTATTTAACGTCACCAAATAAATGAACCATCATACATTTTTCTGCACAATTTTGGTGAGACTTCTATTTGTGGTCATACTCAACAAAGCCTAGTAGCAACCTTTGAAGGAATCATTCAGGCCATGATTGATGGGTAGCACAACAGAGGATCTGACATCAGGCATACTGATGAAGCTAACATTAAGCAAATGGTTTTAGGGAACTACAGGGGCAAAGAAATCTATTTTGTTTTAAAACAAATCTCTTCTAAAGAGTCACTGGAATGTAAGTAGTGGTAGTGCAGTCATATTTTTTCACTACTTTTTTTTCCTCATTGTGGTGGATATAAAGTGAGGCAATGAGGTAGCAGAATTCTATGATCGACCCCAAGGACTCTTGCCCTTGTATCATCCCCTCCCTTTTTAGTATGGATGGGACTTATGAAAATAAGGAGATCTCACTCCTGTGATGATGTTACATTTAAAGCAAAAGGGAAACTTCCATGGTGGGCCTGGCATAATCAGGTGAGCCTTTTAAAAGCTGAATGTTTTATCTTACTGGATGAAGAACACCAGAAAGAATGGTTTTGGCTTCCCTGGAATAAAGCAAACATCCATTCTGTGAACTGTCTGTGGGAGCAATATGGTAATGAATTCCATCCAGGTGTTCTCCAACAGTTAAGAGCCATCTATAGCCAATAGTTGGCAGGATCACAGGGATCTTGTTCCTACAACCACAAAGAAATGATTCTGCCATCATCATTTAATGAGCTTAAAACGAAGCCTAGAGCCCAGATGAGAACCATGGTCCCTGCCTTCACCTTCATTTCAGCCTTTTCAGGCCTTCATCATATTGTGTCTTGACTTCTGACCCTTGAAAACTGAGAGATAATAAATTTGAGTTTTTTAAGCTGCTAAGTTTGTGCCAATTTTGCAGTAGTAGAAAACTAATACACTCCAGAAGAGCACAGATGACAATAAGGTACATAAAGAGATGGTTGATAGCCTTACACAGGAAATAATAGTGCCTGGACACTAAAAAAATCTTCAAGTACACTCTTAGACAATGAACAGGTATTTATGGCCCTTTTCTCTACCATTAGGATAAACAGTCATCAGTAAATCACATATGCCATGACACTTTAACACATTTGTAAAAAATCAAATTGTTCATATTGGCAGGTTCTGTGCCAAAAATATTTTCCCAGGACCATGCATACCCTATGGATGTCACTACACCCTGACCATGTCTTTTATGTTCTGATGGTAAATTTTTTCATTAAAACATAATTTAAGTTTTTGCTACTTGCAGTCAAAAGAATATTAAATGATAAACCAATATTATTTGTATTAGGGTATCATAGATTATTTTAACTCTCAATTTTTCCAATATGAATATTCACTCAGTGATCCACTATATTTTTCTTCTGATTTTTTTTTTCTCCAGACCAGACTATATAATGATTTTACCATGGATGGATTTATGGTATTGACATAGCCTCAAAACCTATGGAATTGTGGACAAATGTAATGACTCAAGTGTTTGTGATGGCAAATAGGTACTTGCAGGGACTGTGGTTCTGTTTATATATCATTTGAGACATTCAGGGAAAAAATCCTCTGATTTAGCCAAAGCATTGCATTAGAATCACCTAATGGTATCTTAGAATCAATGTCACATAATTCTGACAATATATTTCTATCCTAAGAACACTGGGGCCCAATAGAGTTAGGCCATCATTATTGAAGAGAGTGAAAGAAAAGGTCAAATTCTTAAAAGTTTTCACTCCATTGTGTCTCTAAATACTAGATATTTCCGGGAGACATATAGGTTACAAATAATGAAAATTATTTCTTTCAAGATCACACTTATCATAGTTTAGCTTCTTTTACTGTTGCCAGTACTAATATAAAGTAGGCTTTTAAGAAAATACAATAGGAAAAAATGTGTTAATGGAGCACCTAAACTTTGTTTGGAAATCCTCAAGATTCTGGGGTAAGCAAGAGCTTTATGATGAGCAATTATTTTAAAACAATAATTTAAAATTAGCTGCAAGGAAGTTTCTTCAGATTTGTTTATCTAGTTGTATAAAACAATACACTCTATAAATATTAAATTATCTTCTATTATATATGGGGGATGCTAAAGTTTTCAAATTGGGGATGATTGATGGAAAAACTTCATAGTTCACTGTGTATTTATATATATGTAACATAAAGTACTATCATACACACTTTTCCCCTTTTATCCATGGTTTGCTTTCTGTGGTTTCGGTTACCCAAGGTCAACTACAGTCTGAAGCAGATGATCCAGCTTCTGATGTATTCTCAGAAGTTCAGTGGTAGCCTAATGCTATGTCACAATGCCTGTGTCATTCACCTCACTTCATCTTATCATGTAGGCATTTTATCATCTTGCATCATCACAAGAAAAAAAGTGAGTACAGTACAAGAAGATATTTTGAGAGAGAGAGAAAGACAGAGACCACATGCACATAATTTTTATTACATATAACTGTTCTATTTTATTATTAAGGTATTATTAATCTCTGACTTTGCTTAATATATAAAATAAACTTTATCATAGACATGTGTATGTAGGCAAAAACATATGATTCTGTACTATACACAGTTTCAGGCATCCATGGGGTCTTGGAATGCATCCCCCCATGGATAAAGGGGACTGCTATTCTCATAAATAGAAAAGGAATAAAATAAACATGTAAAAGTGTCTAGTAAAGATGAAATATACTAGTTTCAAATTTTTAACTTTATTAATGCGATTAAACAGCTTGTTCTAAATGTATTAATAATTAATTGGCTAATTAATGAATGGCTGATAATCTATTTTGTAAGAACAAGCATGTTTTGTTACTACTAGAATTTAAAATTGGTTTAAGAATTTGTGATGCAGAGAGTAAAATCTCAGGTTCTAAATTCAGATTATTTAGGTATTTTGTCCTAATGGTTGTGATAGTTCAGAAATAGATGTTGGAATTACATAGAAAGGTTAATAAACAACTTATTGCTGCCTGCCCATGGTAAAGCAAGACATTTATCTTAAGCCATGAAAAATTTAACAAATTTGTAGTTTTAATTTAACTATGAAATTTCCATCTTTCCTAATGTCTATCAGATATTTTAATAACTAATAGTGTGAGTTATTTTGCTATTACACATTTATATTTCATTTTATGTTTATATTATATTGCATTTTTTAAATACATGCAAAACACATTGAAACCCTTAAGGCACTAGAATTTCACTAGGCTATGTAATAAGACTTTAAAGTGTTACTTAACACCAATGAGATTTTTTTTTTCTTTGAGAGGGAGAGAGCAAGAGTATGCATGCACATGCAAGTGGGGGAAGGGCAGAAGGAGAAGGAGAGAGAAGGAATCTCAAGCAGGCTCCACACCAAGAGCAGAGCCCCAAGGAGGCTCCCTCTCACCAGAGTGAGATCCTGACCTGAGCCAAAATCAAGAGTCAGATGCTTAACTGACTGAGCCACCCAGATCCCTGCAAATGAGAATTTTAATAAGATACATTTACCACACACACCATTTTCAGTAACAAAATACATATAATGAAAAGTTTCCAAAATCTATTATCAAAATGATCTCTCTTATGAAAAAGAACATAAGCCTTTTTCAGAGACATTCCTTCTTCATGTATTGTTAAATATGTTATTGTGTTATATGTTAAACATGTTATTACTTACATATTAAATAAACATTTAAAAATTAAATTTCTACTTACAAGCCCTTTATCATCATAGGAGAAAGTCAGCAAATACAGAAACAATTTTTTTCCAAAAATATTGTTACTTATATTTACATCTGACACATTTTATAAATGCTTCATAGCCAATAGCTCAGATTCCAGCTCAAAATTGCACTCTTTCACAGTTAGGCAACTACCAGTATTTCTTCTAATCTATATTCCAGTTGATTAATATTTGTTCATCAGCATTTTATTAGCTTGCTTATTTATTAATTGATTTAGCCAGGCATTTATCATCTCAACTGTGAAATGTCTAGAGAGTGTTTGTACAGTTTAATTATTGAAGAACTTATAGTTAATCTAAAATATACTTGTGCTGTATCATAATTTCTTATTTATATTTCATTTTCTGAAATTTAGATATAAATTATGTATCACTAAAATTTCTTCAGTGACCCTATTGCTTATCTCTATCTTAAATGTATATGATATTTCTAATTTTTTGGAAAATATCAAATCAGGCTTTCATTATTGCTATTATGTGCTGAACATGGTGCAAAGCAAAGGAATATATTACAAGGACCTAACCCTCCTGAGATCAGAATCTGGTATAGAACACAATATGGTTAGGCACAGATACAAATCGGCACTATAGGCTCTCTTTAGGAATTATTTGAACATGAATTCCAGTAGACTTTTCAAAAATAAGTACTGTGCGTTTATAATAAATGAGTACACTGAAATGATCAAAAATATTCTCTGATGAAGAAAGATTGGAAGTGCCCTTCAAAAAGGAAGTAGTATGGAGAAGAGCAGAGGAAAGAAGAAATTCCTCAGGGACAGAATGTCAAGGTGAGGGACGATACACAGAAATGCCGATCATAGATTGTGGGGACAGTGAGCTGACCACTGAAAGGTGTGTAAAATGCTGGCAATCAGAAGACAAGTTGAAGCTGGGTCAAAAGTGTTAACTTACTTGTACGTTCTATAATGAAAGACTTGGTTAGAGATGAACTTTTTAAAAAACCTCAAAATGCTGAAGCTTTCTTGCCACAGAGGTGCCTCATGGGATATGGTAGCAACAAAATCATGTTCAGAGAGATGTTATTGGAGGAAAAAATTAATAGTAATGAACCAAAGCTGTGGTAAATATCAGATTTAATTGTTTGAAAAGCTTAAGTGAACTCATGACTCAATCTTCAACATTAGCAAAATGTTATTCTATTGAGTAGCATATATGTGCTTCCTCTGTTTTCAAAGGGGAGACTTGAGTTAAGCAGGCTCGTTCACTCTTAGAATACAGGAAATAACTATAAAACCAGATACCAACTTGTTATATATTCCCAAGTTCTCCAAGTTTCTTGTCACCTTTTCTTTTATTATTTAGGTAAAATTGTCTTAAGTCAACTCTTCATATATGGTGGGATTAGGGGAAGATACATTGTTTCCAACGTCCTCAGAGATTACTGGGGATTTGGAAGAAAGATTGCCTATATGTTTCTCCTAAGGGCCTCAAGCTCTAAATTCCTACTTCAGGTTCTATTTCTCTCTTCTGAATTTGTTTTTCTTCTTTTTCAGTCCACTTTCTACATGATGCCACTCCCTAGAAGTCACTGCTTTTTTATTACTTACCACAAGCCACCTCTTCTCAGGGACCATGAACTCAAGGTTTTATGTATACCAGACTTTACATGAGGGGCAATAGAAGAGTTTCAGAAAAGAGTTTGGCAAAACAACAATGTCATAACAAATATATAAGAATGTATTCCTAAAGTTTTCTCAAACATTTTGGCCTCTAGGAAATCTTCCCTTATCATCTCTTTAATTCAAGAACCAACCATCTACTAATGTAGTAGTGGTAGTATACTACTAGTAGTATGTTCATGGAGCACTAGACCAGTGGTAACAAAAATGGCCAACAATTACTAAACACTGTATATGGATAATTAGTGTTCATACCATACTAATGATGTAAGAGAAGTAAAAACAAATACATTCTGAAGAGAGATAAAAAGAAATACAAATGGATTAATTGTCCCTAAATCTCATAGCAGTGATGCATGGACTGGAAATTAGAGAGTAGATTCCAGAGCACGTGATTGTACTGACATACTCTACCAGTACCATATTTCTGGGCTAGCTCAATGGTATGTGAAGCTATAAGCAAATAATTTTTGCAGGAACCATATATATCTACAGTTTGATTTTTTTTTACCATATTAAAAATGCACAGACCCATGTAAGGTAGAGTAATTTATTAATGAAAATTTAAAATAATGGAAAGAAGTGAGGTTTTTATGTATGTATGTATTTATTGTTCCGTGCACAGGTAGATTCTTTGTAGTGTATTAAACCATTTTTCTGGCCCACGGACCATCTATTCTTGTTCTTCATTGTCAAATGTGCTATTTCCTGCTAATTTCATAACTTCTACCATAAGGAAAAAAGTAGCAATATTATTATTACACATAATGGAATAGCTCTTCTCAATCTGTTTGAATCGAAACTGTAAGGACCTTTTTGCCTCTGCAGTATTCAGCCATTTATTTAATGCTGCCTACATCATTACTCATGATACTCTATCATTCATTGTGCCATGCATGAATACTAACTTCAAAGGACTCCCTTAAATATTGTTACTTTGTTTTGTTGATAATGACCACAAATACAATCTTATTCAGAGTATGTCCAAAAATGTGTATGAAAAACAGTGTTTTGGTCATGTTGTATTTACTACTCAGAGTTTATAATGTGCACGTAGGCGAATACATCTTCAACCACATGTTCTCTTAGATTCTTTAGGCAACAATCATTGCATTTTTATTTGTTTTAAATGTTTATTTATTTATCTTGAAAGAGAGAGAGCAAGAGCATGTAGGTGCACAAGCAGGAGAGGGACAGAGGGAGAGGAAGAGAGAGAATCCCAACGAGGCTCCATGCTGTCAGTGCAGAGCCCACTGTGGGGCTTAATCTCACAGTGAGATCATGGCCTGAACTGAAATCAAGAGTCTGGCACTCAACCAACTTACCCTCCCAGGTGTCCCAATCATTGCATTTTTAAACTGTAGTCTCTTTCAATGCTGACATTCCACACTACTTTTGTACAAATCATCATGTAGGAGGGGGAATGGAGACCAGGTGAGGGGCCTGAATGAACCTAGAAGAATGTCCCCAGTCACCCAAGTAATGTCTCTAGCTCAGCTTATGAACTACTTGGGAAAACATGAAATCACATTAATCAGAGGCAAGCAAGTGACATTGTCTAGAAGAGCGCATTGGTGTTGTGGAGCAACAAGGTCTGAAAAGCCTTCAGAGAATATGGGTCTGGCCATCCCTAGAGAGAGCCTGACAGAAGTCAAGGAGCCTGAAGTGGGCGTGGGTGGATTACCCTCGTGACAGAGCTGGGAAACACACAAGGTAAAGGGTGTCTGTTACCTACCAGATACCCCTGAATGGCGTAGTCAGAGGCAGCACTTTAGCTGGAACATGGTTGGGCAAGAACTATCACATAAACCTACGTATGCAACTCAAGCCCCAGGGTCAGTGGTGGACAATTAGTAACCCAGAGCCCTGCATTCTTTCTGAGAGTTACAATGACTCAAAATTCGCATATCAGCAACATCCTGCTTCTCCAGGAAGAATGCTGTGGTTGGGAGACAAAGTTCCCAAAAATATTCCCAAAGGAGGGTTAACCATTATTCTTTAGTAGTATCAGAGTTTTGCTATCATGTGAATATATTATTGCTAATGACAAAATAACTAAAGAAAATTTAATGTAATTTAAACTGTCTACCAGTTCTAATAGAATCCCATCTAGCTTCAACTCTCCACCACGTTCCTCATGTGTCAGTCATACTGCAACCAGTTATTCTGTGCTATAGCAATACCTTTGTTATTTTTATTTTTACCATAATAAAATGTTACTTCTTCAGGTAAACTTAGATTTGCATCAATGAATGCTCTTGTCCTTATATTAACCATCATTATACTTTATTGGGGGGTGGGGGTAAATGGAGGAGGCAAAGTAATTAAGATCCTTGAGGACTTGTTGATAACAAAGACATAGATTTGGCTAATATATGTGTCATCTGTGTTTTCATTTTTATTTTACTTTTATTTTTATTTTTATTTATTTTTATGTTTTATTTTATTTTTTCTTATAAGTTATTTCTGCTGGCAATGAGGCAATATCCTTGCTTTCTATTTAGACAGAACATAGGTCTTCTAAATTCATTTCTCATTTTTTAAGATAATGTACAGTTAACTAGTGGATACTGCCCAAAACAAAATTTTATGTTTTCTTATTCATAAACATTTTTTCCCTAGATTTTAAGAGCACTGGTCAAAAAAAAATTCTTGAAGATGAATTAAATAAATAATCATTAACCTCCTATCTTCTACTGAAATAAATATTAAAATAGCTGAGGGATTTGAGAAGCAAGTATATCTTACCCATCTTCTAGCCAATACACTAGCTTGGCACATGGTAAGCATACAACTCAGCTGTGGCTGCAGAATGACTGAATAGGTAAACAGACTGTTCATATACGATTTCTATAATGATTTTAACTTTCTGATTTAAATATCCTTTTCTTAGCAAAAAATAAAAATAACAAAATTTTCTGTAATTTAGATATATCCCTCCCTTCCTCTCTCTCCTTTTCTTTCTTTGTATTTTATTTCTTTATTTTAATGTTTATTTATTTATTTATTTATTTTGAGAGAGTGTGAGCAAGGGAGCAGGATAGGAGCAGAGAGAGGGAAAGAGAGAATCTCAGGCAAGCTCAAGGAGCCCAACATAAAGGCTTGAACTCAGGAAGTGTGAGATTATGACCTGAGCCGAAATCAAGAGTCTGACACTTAACCAACTGAGACAGTCATCACCCCCTTTCTTTGTAGTTTATAAAAGCATTTGTGATGGTTCACTTTCAGTTCATATAGGAAAAGCTGACAGGAAAATAACCTCGGTGGACTTAATTCAGGAAAGCTGGGAACTGGTGTCCATAATCTGGAAACTTCGACCTACATTAAAAATGGAACATTTTTTTTCTAACTTCTTGGAAACACTCTAAAATGAGTTTTAGATAACCCCAAACCAAGTGGACATGGAGAAGTAACACTAGAACTATGGATACATTTTCAAAAGGCAGGCTGTTCCACTTACAATAAATGTAATCAATGATTCTGACCTCTATTAATCTATGAAAATTAAAATAATTTCCTAATCAATACAATATAGATACACAGCAGACTCTTTTAGTTATGTTCCCAGAAAAAAATTTTCCATCTTACTATTCTTTATTTTAGCCAATATGAAGCCCCAAACCTGGAGTGAATTATGATTGGTGATCCCACTCCTTTTGCCAGTGATTGAACATGCCATGGCATTCTACACACAGGAATGTTGATATGCATTACCTGGAGGTGCTTCGGTCCTCTTGTATCCAGGAAGTTTTCCAGAAATACACTAGGAATGACAGAGCAGAAAGATAAAATGGACTCAGGTCTTTAATAATATCATTGAATCAGTAAATTAATCAGTAGAAAAGCCATCCTTCCCTGGATCATTCTTATTACTCAAGATAATAAATCTCTTTACTGTTCCATCCAATTCTTTTTTTCTGTAACTTATACCTAAAATTACCCTCATTGATAAAACATACCTACTAGGAAGACTTATTCCCATTGCTGAACTCTTACATAAATGGCTTATTAATACTTAACTAATTAATGGGTGAATAAAATTATAGACAGTAAAACAGAGTGATTGATTTAAGACTTGTCATTTATATACTCATATAAAAGTCATTAAACGTGTATTATGTGTTACACATTATTTGAAGTACCATAAAATCACAAAATATTAAAAAGAACATTTTTCTACCCAAAAGCATGATCAAATGATGTTGTAAAATGACAACCAAGAACTATCTGAGACATGGGTAAACTTGGCCTCAAGATTGGTAATGCAAAGAATTTATACATTTATTCTCGGCAAATGGATTCTTTTCAAACTTTGTCTCCATGCAGTTGTTTGACTAAATTGAATACTCAGTCAATTTATTTTTCAGATGGCATCTATTTCCCCACCTGTAACTTGGGAAATCTATAAGCAGCTTTTGAAGAACAACAAAGAATAAACATTCCAAAGTAAAAAAATCTATCAGAGACTATGCTGAAAAATAAATGTATAAAGAAAAATGGAAGAGCAATCAGATTGAATCCAAGCAGGTGACCAGGTAATAACCAATGACACATAAAATTTAATACTGGAGATATCCTTACCCAGGGTTAGTCCTTAAACAGCTGTGTGGTCTTGATCAAATAATCACTTCTCCAGGTAGTCTTAATTTTACTCTTAAATCAGACAATTGGAATGTTGATAAATGAGTTGGAAAACTGCCTTTAATTGAGGAAAGTATAAAAAAAAAGATAATTAGAACTCACTACAGTATTTTCAAGACATATGTCTCTATATCCTAAGGGATTCCTTACAGACATTTCATTCAGGTATTAGTAACCAGAAAACAAGCAATCAAACAAACAAATTTTGCTCCGTCTATACAAGTGATTTCTTTTTCGCTTAAATGAATTAGGAATCTCAATATCAAGTATGTTTACTTTTGATTTGCCCAACAAGAACCTAAAGAGAAAAATTTGAAACTGCTATCTCCTTAGCTGTTGCCCCAGTGTTATTGAGATGTAACTGACATACAATGTTACCTGAGTAAGCTTAAGCTGTAGAATATGATGAATTGATACACATATATATTGGGAAGTGTTTACCACTGTAAGGTTAGTTAACAGATCTACTGCCTCACATAATTACCATTTTGTTGTTGTTATGGTGAGAACATTGGAGCTCTATTCTGGTAGCAACTTTGAATTATACAATATTGTTAATTATAGTTTCATGCTGTACCTTAGATTCTTGGAACTTACCTTGTAACTGAAATTTAACACTCTGACAATCATCTCCCATATCTCCCACCCCTTAGTCCCTGGCAATCACCATTCTACTCTTTTGAGCAATGACAGTACAGAAGTACTCCTGGCTTTGATTTTATCTGACATTCACTTTCTTCTTTCTGATATGCCTCAGTTTCCTCATCTGTATAATTTAAATGCATGTTCTATATCTACTTTTGCTAGTATTTGTGAATTGAGAGCATATAGATGCCTGAGTCTCCTCAATATAAATCAATAAAATATGCATGGATAAACTGGGTGACATCTTTGAATTTTTAAAGTTCCATTTGTCTGTTTCTTCTTTCATTTAATTTGATGCTAATATGTTGTGATTATATATTTATTGATATTGATATTTCAAAGGAAGTCGCTTCATCTCCAGACTTAAAAAAATCAAAGAATATCATTTGAAATAAAAAGATTAGTTGTACTAATCCAAACTTGCCATTAATAAAGGTAATTAAGAAAATAGCTAGTTAGAAAAAAACATGTATATGTATATATTTTATCAGCTTTAGTTTTTCTTCCTTGTCTGTAAAACTAATGCTTATTTTACCATAGTATATTTATTTTTCTAAATATAGCAATATTTTTAAAAGGTAATAATTACAACTTGTCATATTCTGATTTTTCTAATGGCACACTTTTAAAGAATTATTTAGGCATGGGCAATTTAATTTCCTTAATCATGTTCATATATCAGCGACGCATGCATTGCTATGTATCTCAGTTTTAAAGGAGAATATTGCTCTAAAATGTGTTCCACGTGGATAAAATATAATGCCACTTCTCAACTGAAACACAAACAAATAAACCTAAGACTCAAGAAATCCTTCAATAGAAAATTGAACCGCAGAATTCTATTTGTCAGATTATCTTCTACATCTTTAATCTTCTTCGACCTCCCACAGAGTCCATTTCAAATGTGGATATCAAGTTCCACCTAAGAGATAAATACATTAGTTGAACCGTATCAAATATCATTTAAATTTAAAAAATTCAAATAGCATATTTCTAATTTCATCAGACGTTTTTAGTGATAGGACTAATAAAAATTAGAAAGAACAGGGATTTTATGTAACACGAATCCTAATGCTTTTGAATGAGTTTTTTTTTTTCTCCTAGACAAAAGCAGAATCAGTGATTAGCTCAGGTTAGGGAAAGTGGAGCGTCTGACACAACTCTTCTATTACACAGCTCTTCCTCCTTGTCTGCAGCCAAAACTCTTAGGCCAACTTTGGCATGTGAGTCCATTTCATTTTGCTGTAACCACATCTTCCATTCTTTACTTGCTAATTAGTCTATTAGTTTAAGTCTAAGTTTCTACTTAATCCTTATGAAAATATATTGCAAAAACTTGTATAGTCTTTTATAGGCTCCTCATGGTCTTCCCAGTTTCAAATATTTTAAGATTTTAATTATTCTGATTTAAAATATTTTGCATGTCATTTTAGAAAAGTTACTTAACCCAAGAGAAAAAAAATGTTGCTACCTTGGTGTTTGTCTAATATTAATATATCTGTATAATGGAAATAATTAAAATTCACTTTAATTTTCCTTTTAAATTATATCCCACTGGCAGCTGAATCATGAGGATAATATTCCAAAGCATGTGGGGTACTTGATCCCTTTAGTAAGGTAGTAGTATGAAATCCAGGTTCAGAGAAAAAAAGATATTCCAAATTCCTGAAGAACCAGTCGGAAAGATTCAGAGCAGAGAATTCCAGCATAGAATGAAGCCTATGTCAGTTGGGCTATGTAGAGTTTATTCTTAAATAAAGGACAATGTGACATGGCAGAAATATAACGCCTTTCCCTTCTCGTGTGGATTAAGAGAAGAGAAAATAGAAGAAAAAAGAGTGAAGGTACGTGACCAAAATTATTAGTTTCATTCTCTCATTTCTTGGTTTGGTGTTAGATAAGTTGAGTTGAGTTGAGTTGAGTCCCTGTGTCTCTGTCTCTCTACTGTCTCTCACCTCCATATCTATCTATCTATCTATCTATCTATCTATCTATCTATCTACCTATCCATCTATCCATCTATCTATCATTTATCTATCTTCTCTCATCTATCTAATCATCTTCTAAGGGGAGGTTAGGGTTGCACAGAATAGGCAGACAAATGTATTAGACTCAATCTATGATCTCTACCTGAAATGACAAAATGACAACATACTTGCTGAATAGAAAACAACACAGAAACAGAACTTGCAATGAAACATTTTGGCTGGTGAGAAGAGATAAGGAGGAAGATTGAAAGTAGAGCATTCAATTGTACGATTTGAACACTCCTTCCTATAGCCTACTTCCTCTGTTCCAAAGATCCTTGCCTCTCCACATATTGCCAAGAATTTGCCAAACTGTTGTTGAAGGAAGGAAGGAAGGAAGGAAGGAAGGAAGGAAAGAAAGAAAGAGAGAGAGAGAGAAAGAAAGAAAGAGAGAGAGAGAGAGAAAGAAAGAAAGAAAGAAAGAAAGAAAGAAAGAAAGAAAGAAACAGACTATAGATCAGACATTTTCAGAACTTGAATTTTGTCATTTACTTAAGATCTCTAAAGTGAAGGATATGACTGGGTTAAATCATAAGCCAGAAGAAAATAATTATTGCTGACAATTTTCAGAAATGTAAATATTTTAAAAGTAATCTCTATACCCCATGTGAGGTTCAAACTCATGACCCTAAGATCAAGAGTTGCATGCTCAACTGACCGAGCCAGCCCGGCATCCCAAGAAATGTAAACATTTTAAACAAAATTCTGTATGGAAAATTACTTCATATCAAAGTTTTAACTACTTAAAAATTGCTTATGTAAATATATTCTACAGGCATCTTTACAATTCCTTATTTCTTTAAGATTATTAAAATTAGAGAAGTAAAATAATATGACATTTATTTGTATGAGCTCTTGAGACAGACACCATGGTTTTGAACTCTGGCTCCAACACTCACCAGTTGTGCCCCCTGAGTTTGCTCTACCACTCAGTGTTACAGTTTCCTCAGCTGTAAAAGTGAATAATAATGATTCCTACTTCATACTCTTGTGAGGATGGTACAGGTTACTACATAGAAAGTACATAGGACAGTGTTTTTTTCATAGTATTACTCAATATCCATGGGGTATCATAGTAAGTCAAGGCACATTTTAATAATTTGGTATATATTACCAAATCTTCTAGATATGAGGCATGTTTTCATTTTTTATGTCAACAAGCAAGATATGAGAGACCACTTTTCCAACATTTTAAGCATTTCTTGTTTATTCATTTTTATTCTTCTTGACAATATGGTATAAAGTATCATTGTGCTCAAATTTGCAATTATTAGTAGCCTTCTTTTCACTTTTTTTTCTTTATATGTTTTCCCTTTCTCCTTTTCACCCATTTAGGGGGCATCTATGTGTGTTTTTAAAAATCATTCTGAAAATGCTTTTTAAGTTAGTAATGACATATAAGTATTCATAAAATAGATGGCAAGTATTTCAAGAGCATTTTCATCTACATTTTTTTCTGGTGCTTAATTTTGGTCATGTAGTTTATATTATATATATTTTCCTTTGTGATTTCTCTTTTCCTTTATGATATCACTTGTATGCTGTGATATAATCTGATCCCCAAATTGAAAATATTTTCTCATCTCCAGTTTATAGCTTCATTTTTTTACAATTAATTATGTTAACCATTCTGGAATTTATTCTGTAATATGACATGAGGCTGGGTGTACCTTGATTGTTTTCTAATTAGTTAGCCCATCATCACAACTCCTCTGATGTTTACTATAATCATTACCATTTGTTCTATCTTATCTTGACTGTCTCATTTATTTGCCTGTCATTTCAATCTGTCAGCTAGTTCTTTAGGCAAAATTATGTTTTTTAAATGCTTTTGTGGCTTTGTATAATGTAATTTGATATTTAGAGGGGAAGGTTGCTGTCCTCACTCTTTTTTTTTTCCTTTCCACTTATTTTCATATTCTTTCCCTTCCAGCAAGAGTGTGAGCATGTGTCCCAATCCTACATCTGAAGTGTAGTCTCCAGGCAGGGGGCAGATTTCTGGAAAGGTGTGCCTTTCTTATTAAGAAAAAAAGAAAGGAGAGAGAGAGAGAGAGAGAGAGAAAGATGAACAGACAGAAAGCCATCTTCTTACATTGCAGATTGGACCTGGTCATGTGAATATGTTGGACTTAATCTACAGGAAAGCCATCTGGTGAACAAAAGAATAATATGAAGGTGACCTAGAATCCTGACATTGTTAAGTAGCTGAATTATGTAACCCTTGAACCACCTGCTCCAAGCTTCTTTAATATTGGATAATTAAAGTCAATAATAATGTATCCTGCTCCTAAAACCTTCTAACTAGTATTACTTCTCTAGTGATATTGCTGAATTGAATGTTTTCATTATATCAATTGGTGATTGATTCCCCCCAACACAATCACCCCTAATTCCTACCAAGTAAAAACCAAAGTCCTAAGGTCAACACTCAGAATTCTTCAGAATCTCTCCCCTGTCTTTTTTCTACTCTTATTTCTGGCTACTTATTCATGGAGCTAAATATTCACTTCATCTCCCCAGATTATAGCTTCATATGCTTGCAGTTAATTCTAGCTAGAACATCTTTTCTACCATGTTCCTATTGAAATTTTTTTTGTCTCCAAGAATAGACATAATTTCCAACAGAATTGTGAACATGTTTTCTCTCATCATGACTGAAATATGATGCCTCTTTACTCTGAGCACTAACAACAGTTGGCTTATATCATTTAAATGGCAATTTTCCACATGAGAATCAAAACCATTTACAGCCACACAGCTTATTGTCTACACTAACATGAATTTAATATTCTACTGCCTGCAATTAACGTGAATCTAATACTTCAGAAATGTTTTACCCAGAGAGATGAAGTTGTAACAACTTTATTAATTGTTTTGGGAACTTATTGGATATCCATTTATCTAAACAACAGGCTAGTCTACTTGCCCCTATGAGAGTAAATAGCTCCTTCTCAGAATAATAATGCTCAATTCAGCTGAACAAACAAATCTTTACTCATCAAGACTCACTTAAAACCATTTTCTCACTGTGTCCACTAACCTTAAACTACTGTATCACAATCCTTGCCCAGTCCCAAACACAACCCCGGCATTGGAAATGTTGGGCAAATATAATCCAAATGAAATGTCCCAAACCAGAAATCCTTTCTACAAAGGTAGTAGAGAAAGAGAACACATTCATTATTGAATAAGGATTAATTAAACCAGAACTTCATATGAATCAAAAGCAATCTGCTAAGAGATGGTGAAGACAAGAATAAATCTCACTCTTTTTTATGTATCTATCTAAATACAAGCTATTACTTACATATAGTCAAGATAAGCAATGACTAGCCCTCAAGTCAGGTGATGCTTAATAGCATTATTTGTCAGACACAGTTTATCTTAAGTTTATCTTATTATTGGGGTGACCATCTGTGGGAGTTAGTTTGCCTTATCCAGAGGAAAAACAAACTTCTCATATCTTTATGATAGGAGGTAGTTTTGGAACTTGGAGCAAGGTGCCACAGAAGTTAAGCCTCTGCCTTCCCACAGAGAATGGGAGATAAGGGTGCTATCTCCCTTGGTCATCACATTTTAAAGAGATGGTTCCCAGATCCTTGAGAAAGACATTTCTAGGTCATTCACTAACAAAATGCCCATCTAGTCTTGGAAGGGATTTATTTATATTTCAGAGAGAGGAGAAAGTACTTAAAATTACAAGTCTCTAAAGTAAATGCTCAAAGAAAAAGCAAGGAAATGAGATCTCTTCCCTTATTTTCAAAAGAGCAAATTAAGCCTCTGATTTTAAACTTACATTTGTCCTTACAGAAGACCTGTCCTAAATGGGTTCTCCAAAACCTTTTGAATATACTAGCATTAATGTCTCCTTCTGAGATTCTCCTAAAACCTTGACAAGTCAGTGCCTCCCCCTACTGCAGTAGTGAGAAACTTAGGCTTTGCTTTACCTACAGGTTATTGTGGTAGCATTTTCCAGGACCTGGCAGTAGACACCCATTTTCTCATAATGATTTTGAAACTACCACATATCCTCTACTAGATTATAGGCTACTAGAATATAGAAAATGTTTATGTAAATTTTTTTAATTTTTTCTGTTGTCTGTGATTAGCATAAGACCCTACATATTTGAATATTCATTGAATCAAACTTTCTTTTATAGCTTCCAGAATACCTTTTCCAAATTTTGAGTTGTGGATAGGACAAAATTAACTGACTCTCCCTGGAAAATAATGTATATAACTACTCTGAATACAATTTAATCATAAATACAAACATAATAACCCTCTGTTTACTGTAAACTGAGAAAAATGACTGAAACCACCAGTTACAAAATACCTGCCATAACTTAGTATTATTTCATCATATCTTCAGTGGCATACATGCAAATAGTACTGTTTTAACAGAAATTATTGGATTTCCTAATGGACTTTTGCAATTACTTCTTATTCATTAATGAATCCCTTGTAATCCTGATCCTTAGGATTTTTGGCTGGTTCGCCATTTTCTAAAAGAATATGCTTCTTAAAAAACACTTCAGAGATACATAAATCTGCATCCCTCTGAAAATGACTTCCCCAAAGAGATCTGCTTTGAGAGAGATTTTAAGCCCTTTCGTTCCCAATTAACCCCCTACCCAGGCATTGTACAGTTTCTCAATCATCATAAAAGCCACAGATTTCTTTTCTTTAAGCATTGCAGAGAGCAATGGCTCCTGCTGTGACTAGACAAAGGGAAGACGCCAATACAAAGTTAGCCATGACCTTTTTTCCTCTGCCAGAGTCATCAGGCAGGAGCTACTTTAAGATCACAGATAAAATAGCAATACTTAAAATGGTAATAAAAAGTTCTTCTCTAATTAGTAAAAAAAAAAAAAAAAAGCCTGATATTGCAATTTCTTATTTGATACTTGTATTTAACTTGCAGGAAGCCCGCAAAAAGTGCTGAAAAACATACTAGGGAGTTTATTTGACCTATACATTGCAATTACCAAATATCTGCCAAGGCAGGCAATTAAAGTGGGCTGGTGAGGAGCTCGCACTAACTGCAAATATCATTCTAAAATGGAGTAAGACATTCTAAAAATACTCAGGGGAGTTAATCACATTTCTTTTCTATGTGCTAGACCTTCTCCTGAGTCATGTTTGGTTTTGTAATTCTAGAATTCAGCAAACTTTTCATTTCAGCCATAATCACTTTTTCTCCAATTTAGGTAATTTATAGCAAATGAATTAATTAGAAACACTATTCTTCCCAAATTTAAATAAATAAGAAGGAATTGGCAAACATAATGGGTTATCCCAATTATAGTTTTAAAGATAAATTTACACAAATTAAGATTAGAATATAAATACTGGAAAGATATACTCTTTTTTGAGAGAGTATTAACAAAAGCATCTACTCTAGTCTAGAACTTCAGAAAAATTTTCATAGAGAAAATGACTTAAGTCCTGAGAAATGAAGATTGCGGTGTTGTTGGCTAGGCAAAGAGGGGTGCAGGAATAGTGTTCCGGTACTTGGAGGCTCTGTGATGCATGAAATACAGAGGAATCAAAAGAAGATCAAAGGGAATGAATGTAGTGTGAGGGTGGAATTCATCTGTATGGTGATACCAGGACCAGTCTAAAGGAACTTTGAGATTATATGGAGGATATAAGACATTCTAAAACTTTAAAGGATCTAACTAGCACTGGAGAAGTACTAAAGTATCTGACAAGTGTTTTGATGAGGTTATAATTTTTAAATTTCCAAGCATCCAGACTCTAAATAGAAATGATAATACTTGGAGTTCCACATACTTCTTCCCAGGAAACAGAAATAGGGTAAAAGGGAAAAAGAGTGAGCAGGTATCTGGAAACAGCTGTTTTGAGTCAGCAGCAGTCATTTTCAGAAAGTCTTTTGAAAACTGTAAGGCCACTTTGTCTATTGTGCTATTGTTAGAAGGTAGGGGAGGGACAGTAAAGTATCCTTGAAACTGAGAAGAAAGACTCTTTGAGGCCAGAAAACAAAGCAGTTGACTCCATACAAGTTACACAGAATTTTATTTAGGGTAACTTACTGACAGGGGGGATCGGGCAGGTGATGGTTCAGGTAGCTGCACAGCTATTCTCTGCAAAATCCAGACCTTAGTCCACAAATTTTATAGAGTGAGGGGATGTGCAGAAGAGCACTGTAGTGAGATCAAAGGATGTGCAGGCACCTCAAAAAGCTTGCATGCATCTAATGGACAGCTAACCTTTAATTAGATCTTGTAGCACCATTGGTGCATCAGGAAGGTGAGAGACTATATTAACCTTAACCTTACATAGGGTCCAAGCAAGCATTCCCTCATCCTGACTCTGGTGGACATTTCTAAGGTATGTGTATCGATCTCCAAGGGGCCCACAACAGAAAGCTGCAGGAGAGGCCATCGAGCAAACATGAACAAGATGGAGGGCCAAAGATGGTGTCGGTATTGTCAGCATTATGGAATGTAAATCTTAATTTCTATAACTAAGTCAATTAAACCAACAAAGTTACATTTTCAACTTTGAATATTTAGATAAATGCTCTACAAATTACTTTAAATGAACAACTATGTAGATATGAGATTTAATGTTGAAGTAGTTAAAGTATGGTTGCTAAGTCAATCTCAAAATTATACTGTTCAGAGAAAGAAAATATGAATGGCTCACTCTTCTGGAAGGTAGCATCTTAATCAAAGGAAATGATGCCACTCAGTTGGGAGTAAAAGATAAAATAACTAAATTGAATCCATGAATCACTGGATTACTGAATTAAGTAAGCCATACTGTCTAATACTTTATCTGTTCACGTTAAAGTTCTTCTTTGTAGTAATAAATAAAATTGCATTTTTTAGAAGATGGATTCAATCACCTAATAACACAGGGAGTTCATAGGTAACATAAAAACAAGCATAAACTTCACTACTGCAGACTACTTACCGTCTAGAAAGACAAAAAATAGTTAAGTGTACTGAAAAATCATCATTTCCAAGAAACAGAAAAAGAAAAATTGCTACAAGTCTCACCTGTCATTTTGAAATAAACTCGTGTCCCCAAAACATTGGCTCTGATGACATTAAGACAGAACGAAATGTCACTGATGGCTCTGCCCTCTGGACCACAGCACATTAGGTCACGTAGTTCAAAGATAACCTTTCTCAGCAGCTGACAGTTACTCTTATTGAATAAAATACTACTACTACTGTTTTATACAAACTAATATATATTTGTATTTAGCAGCAAAACTCCCGTTATGCAATGGAGGTAATTGAAATGATGCTTTTTGGCATTTTATTACTTTTTTCTACATTTAGATTAGTGTTAGGCTCAATTCCTATGGATGTGAACTCAGAGTCAATGAAAGTTTAAAATATTAACAGATTACGAGTTGAATATGTGTCAACAAATCATAATGTGAAAGTGAGAACTCTGGACATATACTTGCTTTTCTAGAGGCAATTTGTAAAAAATCAGGAGCACTCAGAGGAAAGCATGTGTCAGCACATGCGCAAGTCATAGGACGACAGAAGCTAGAACAAAGCACCGTAACATGGGCTGGCTGTGTTCAATTACTATGCCATTCACAAAGCTTCAGAAATGGTGGATCCTACCAACTTGCTTAGAGTTTCAGTCCATATCTTGTTGTTCATCATGCAGTTTGTCTGTAATCAGAATTACCGCTTTATTCTTTCTCTAACAAACCAACTTTATTCCTATTTCATTGCCTTTGTAATCGATATTTAATTTGCTTTAAATATGTTTTGCTTCATCCTTTTATTTATAGAGAAGCCCAATCTTCATAATATGGCTTAAATTCCACCTATTTGTACAAAGCTTTTCCTGATTATTCTTTCTTTATTGCAATAGGAAACATTTGTTTTTACTAAAGTAAAATGGACTCTAAAGGCTTGCTGGGGGTAGGTTATATAGGTCAGCACTGGGTTAATTCAGCTCTTTCTATTAGGCTGGACTTGACTGACTCAGATTAGCTCTGTGCACCTTCTAGTTCCAGAACACAGTGTGAGAGATTGACCAATAGCTAGGATAATTTGTTTTTAAGGTAAGAAAAGTGTGAAGTAGATTACGTAGATATACTTAAAGATTCAACTTGAACTGTCATGTTGTATGTCATGTCTACACTCATTCCATTGGCTAAAACAAATTACTTATCCATATCTTACACTGGAATAGGAAAGTATACTTCACTTTCTGGAAGATAGGGTTATATAACACCAACACCAACGATTCCAATGTGCACTCTTGATAGCATATAATGGGATTTTCTCCTGTGTGAAAAATGTACACAATGCTTCCCCAAATGAATTTAATTAAGGCATAAGATGCAACGGCTAGATCTCATGATCTAAATCACACTTGGATGCAATTCATTTTGATCAGAAAACAAATGAACACCTAATACAAATATATTCCTTATCCTTACCCAATATTTTATGGTAAAATAGGAATACTGTAATCCAATATACATACCCATTTAGATAGAGACAGAAGAGGAGACACAGTCACTGTTCCCTGCAATTACTCTCTGTGTCACAATAGTACAAGTCCATCTTTACTAAACTTAGGGAATGTTCTCTTATTAGACCCCAGTTTTATTCACTCCTGTGGAGTAAATCATCAATCCTTGTTTATCGTTTGACTCTGTCCTCAGAGAGGCTCTTTTTCCATCGCTCTCCTTGACCACATCAGAAAGGCACGCGAGAGAATATGACCATCATGGAAGCTGAGTAATTTTGCCTGAGTCTCCCATTAGACAGTTGAGAACTGAAAGATTGTTTTGTCTTTTAGTCAGTCTCTTTTAAACCAAGCTGGTGACACTTTTGGAAATATAATGTTCCAAACATAGTGGCATTTAGCTATTTGATTTCAGTCAGCTTCTTGTACCAATAGTCACACCCATAATCTCTTTTGAGACATATCTATGTCCTGATAGGTATTTTGATCTTACCAGACTTCTTCGAGACCATGCATTTGGTTGCTTTTCCCTGACAAGTTAGTGAAGAGTCTTGGCAAACAGCTAGATGATAGTTTCTCCTTCCTTGCCTTGATTTGGTGTTTTCCTCAAAGCTTTGTCTTTATTGGCTTTTGTGGCTCATGCCTTTACTGCAGCTTATGTTTCACTGACCAGAGTTGAGTGTATCTTTCAAACCTGATTAATATATAACATTATATATTATAAATATAATATTGTTATATATAATTTAAAACATAATATTTAAAAATATATATTTATAAATAAATTTTCATATTTTTCATACATCTATCTATCTATCTATATCTATATCTATATCTGTATATATATATGAAAAGAGGTAGAAAATAGCATGGTAGGCTCCAGAAATAATTTTAAATTGAATTGTGAGAATATAAAGTATAAGGTAAGGTAGAGAAGAAATAAGTTCGGGAAACAAGGAAAAAGATCATGATGGGCTTGAAATACCATGTTGCAGAACCTGAAATAATTTATGTGGGAAACAGTATTAAAAATAATTTTTACTGTTCAAAATGTGTACTTTTTTAGCAAATGATATAATTATAGGGCCATTGTTAATTATTAATGGATTTTTTCATTAAACTAATGAGAATAAATGTATTGTCAGTATCTTTATTGAAGAATTGGAGTATTTAGGAATCTGAGGAATTTAAGCTCAGTAATGAATTTCTGACTTTTATTTATATGATCAATGGTTAGATAGAGTCCGAGGACCCAAATTCGACCAGAATTGTTTATAATAATTTCCCGATAGTTCTTGAATTTATAAGCTTCCCCCTGCCCCCCAAGCCTTAAACCTTAAGCACCCATCATCAGTTTTGAGGCAAAACATTTTCTTTTAGTTCACTTAGCTCCACTTGAATCTGAAGCACACATATTGGGGAGAAACTTTGTAATTCATATATAACCTCAGGAGTTTTTCTCATATAAATCAGTGAATCACTTTGAAATTGTGACTTAATTAATAATCAACAAATGGCTCAGCAATTCTTGAAATCATGATTTTATTGAGCTGAAGGCATTTCAGCAAAAGAGAACTGGTTCAATCTGAAACTGCCCGCAGCATAATCAAGTCTAACGTTGAAGATATGTAAGAGACAAAATCAGCAAAGCAGTTTTTTCTCTGCAGTTGCAAATTCATTGGCTTGATCGCTCTTGTCTGAGAGGAAAGAAATGGCAACTCATGTTAACCTCAGCTAAGGGGCATATATCAAAATAAATAAAATCTTTATAATCCTAAAATTCTCCAATTGATTTTTAGGAGTGTGACTGTAAAAATACTTATTGCTTTTTAAATGTGTCATCACGTTTAGCAGTGAATATGATTTACAAATTTAGAGCACAAACTTCCATTATAAAGAATTTAGTGGAAACCTGGTACACGGACCCTTTTGACCAGAACTTTCTTTTCTTGCACATTTCAGATGCCTTGTTTAAGCTATTTATGAATGTAGGCCCCAAATGTTACTCTCTTTACTTACAGGTGGTTAAGATATACCCCATTAGATAAACTAGTTTATCAGGTAAAACATAGTTATTAAAAATAAGAAGCAGGTTGAACATAGTGGTAACATAGATTGAATTTCTTCACAGAATACCTGTTAGATATAATCTCATCTTGGGTTTGGAAGTACAAAAGAGATGATATCCCATGATATCTCACTGCCAACCAAAACCTCACTGTGGGTTGATTATTAGAGGTAAATAGAAAGTGACTTGAATATATCAATTCTCTATAAAGCCAAGATGATTGTTATTCATTGTTTTGTTCTTTACTATTAGTTTTAGAAACATTTTTGGGATATTCATTTCTGCATATTAATAAAACATATCCCTTTTTATATTATTTATGGGGAAAGTTTTAAACTTAATTTTAAGATAACATACTACTTTGTTTCATGCTACTACAAAATGTTGGTCTTTTGGAAGTTGCTTAATTCAAACCTTTTATTTTTAGAGTAGACTTTTTAATTGGTCATATGAAATATGCAGTAGAGATGTTTATTGTATAAACATCTATTAATTCAAATTTAGAAAAAGCATTGAGGTTGATCTAATCGGTAGGGAGTTCATTAAATGTAAAGACGGGGAAAATGATGCTTTTAAATTACAGGAAACTAGAAAAAGGTATGTGATAAATTAAGTGATTTAAAATTTTTATTTTCTCAAGTTACCATTACTGGGTCAGAAACCAATTGTATCACTATATTCTTTAATAGCTTTTCATTCTAATCCCTTAGTCGAATAGATCTATTTTTTAAAATAATTACCTACTCAACAATGCTGCTAGATAGAACACACAGGCTACAACCTCATCACTGTAACAAATCTTTAGCAATGAAGTCATACACACAATTCCAGCAATTTCTCTGGCCCAACATCTAATTATGTACATACCCATTACTTATTTCACAGAAGTGAATGTTGAGCTAATTAGGACTTTTATTAGATTCTTCATCCATATAGAAAATTAAACTCTGGTCAGATTTCCCAATAAACTGAAAGGCTACCTTACATGGGACACTGAATGCATTCTAAGATTTTATTATCTGAATTCATTGCTGTTACTGTGCACATCTTTTAAGCAATTATCAGCACTATCCTATGACTCTTGACTTCTTCAACACTTGTGACGGTGAAGATGGTACAGATTTGAAGGAGCCAATGAGTCTCTGTGCTCCTGGAAAGAGTTTCTTTCTTCTTTCTCTTCATAATATTACCACTACAATCAGTCTTGGAGAACATGAACACATATCTCATTATGCCCTATGTCTTTGTGCATCAAAGGTCCTAAGATGCCCAGAAATCCAAGGTCATGCCTCATCACCCCCTAGAAACACATCCCTATGTGGATTGCTTAATCTGACTCCATCTGCTATCCTCCCCAACTTCTGAAATCCTTCCATTGTGTTCTCTAAATCACATGATCCATGAACAGTAAAAAAAAAAAAAAAAAAAAAAAAAACCAAAAAAACAAAACAAAACCAAAAATATCCTTTTCTAACCCTAAGGTCTCCCCTCATCTTTTTACTTACCTTCTTGCTTCAACTGCTACTTGGTTTTCCTGAGGTCACTATTTTTACCTGTGGCTCTCATAAAACTGAACCCGGAAGTGCACAGTTATCTTTCTTGCTCTTCATTTGCTCAGACTACACTCATCCTTCCATCTCTGCCTTAAAACACTTCTTACTAGATTTTACTACCGCTCTCCATCCTTTTAAAAAACTTATTTATAGATTCTGTGACCCATGACCCTTCATTTCTTTAAGATTTTAACTCTTCTCTAACTGAAACTTACTTCTATATAGATCCTCCCACAGTTTTTTTTTTTTTTTTTTTTTTTTTGATAGCAGTACATGGTAGATAATTCTGCTACTTTAAGGTGTCACAAGCATCTGTTGTTACTGGATATTCTGATTTTCTCCTATTCAGGTAGAAGTGCACTTTCTGGTCCCCTTGCTGTTGGGTGGAGCCATTTGCTCAGCTCTGGTCAATGAGTTCTGATTAAAAGTGAGTTAAGTGTGCCTTAAAGTTAGAGCATTTAACTATCAAGTTCACAACTCCCTGAATTTAACTAATAATGCTGACTGTGATAGGGAAGAAATAAACCTGGATGTTTTAGACTGCTGATTCATATTTATTTTATTTTCTGCAGCATAACATAGTTTATTTAACTGCTGCACCTGGTCTCTCCATTCTTTGCACCCCAATAGTAAAAGATCTACCTTAGTTAAATTCTATTCATTGCCACAATTGTAAGCATGCAGCTGAATGTGGCTGAAAAAGAAGAAAAAGCCTTGCTAACTGATCTTATTTTAAATTCAGGACTTCTAGCAGCTTATGACCCCTCAATGCCACCCTGCAATCCAGCCATATTTTCCTAGTCTGTTTAACCTCTCACTCACAAGCATCTATTATATTCCTTCTCTTCTGTCCTCAAACATCTTCTTCTATTGTTTATAAGTAATAAGAGTATTAATTCATTAAAGCCAGATATCAAATATAGTTTGTGATCATTGTTTCCATAATAACTTAGTAAGTGTATTTGGAACACAGAAATGGGGAAGTTAAAACACGCACTCCTCAGCATCTTCTTTTACCTTCTGACTTAACTTATGCACTGTAATTTTTTTAAATTTAAAATAGCTGTTATTTGTTTAGTGCCTGTGAGTGCCAGGCAATGTGTTACATTTTTTATAGGTAATAATTCATTTACTATTCAAAATAATGCTGTAACTTGCTCTCATTATTCCCTTTTTCAGATAAGAAAATGAAAGCAAAGATGTTAAGTACTCCATCTCAAATTACAAGTCAGTCAGCCATAGATGTAGGATTTAGAAAGGGGTTTCTTGCACATATGAAAGACATGACCTAACCACTACATATTGTAGTTCCCTTCCCACCACATACTGGAAAGAGTTTGAACAGTTTGGTTGAGAAATGGGAGGAATAAGGAAGGTTTAGCCTTCTGAGGTTCCAAAATTAAGAACTGTCATGTCCTGCTACAAAGGAAAAAGGATATGTTGCGCTGTATTATTCTTGGTAGCCAATCAATTGTTATGATAACTCCAATGACATTTTGAATAACAATGTATCTATTTTGAGGTTTAGATATATCTTGTATTACTCCTACTTTGCTACTTCTTATGTGACTTCAATTTATCTTGATTTATTTTATTATATATAAATATATATAATATAAAACATAAATATAATATAAAACAGCAATTCTAAACATTACTGACCGATAGTGAGAATTAGGGAGATAATATATGTGCAATATATATTAGCAAGATAATATATGTGTAACATGTTGCCCTTTCTTGGCTCTAGTTGAGTTTGGGATATGCTGGCTACACTGGTTAGTGTGATTAGTAGCTTCCTCAAGATTATGAAATGGATTTCTGGGCAAGCACAAATTCTTTAATTATTATCAAATGCTTAATATTTTTATAAGCTTGTATCTAACTACTTCCCCAGATTTATAGTCACAGATGTCCATGGAATATAGAAGAGACTCAAATCTCATCAGACAAAATGGTGATTATAGAATTTTGTAAAACACAGATTATAGGAAAAGATCATGAGATGCCTTAAGAAAAAAAAATGTGTTAATGAAAAAAGAGCCTGTTATGGGGCCCAGACTGTGAGAGGGTCTACCTGGTAGAATGAAGCAGTCATTTTGGGTAGAATGCAAGGCTGTTCATTAAACTGTCAACATTCTCCTTGGCATCTTGGAAAGGAGAAGGCTGTGTAATAAGGTAAAAAGACAGTATCACTGATTAGTGGACAAACAATTCTGCCTTGTAATCTGTTTACAAGAGTCAGACATGTTGAAAGGAATATTGTTTTCCTATCTTCCAGAGAGAGAGGTAGAATCAGGAACACAGAAGCAGGCACAGATGATGATGAACTCAGAGTGGCAACTGCAGAGGTAATAGTTCCCCAAGGTTGTCAAGGTTAAGTGATACCCAAGGGTTTGTTCAAGGAAATCACTGTTCATGTAGCAGACTATTGCTGGTGGATTAATGCAGAATGGAACCGACACAGACAGAAAGGCAATGGCATGTTAAGGGAAAAGAGGAGGTCAGATAATTAGAGGCCACCAGGCAGTAATTTAAAATTTTTTGACACCTATTTGGGGATTCCTAAAATCACAAGTGGAGTAGTGGTCTGAGACTTATTTTTCGTTGGTGATGTCTAGTGATCCGAGACCCTGGGAGCTAACTGCTAAGTGCCTTTCCTATAATCCTTAAACTAATATGAATTAGGGCATATTTGTTTACACCAAGTAAAATATCTGGTAAATATTGTCATCAGATATTTGTTCCTTCCCTGACAATTCTATAGCCCATTCTATAAAGTAGGAAAATGGTTTTACTGTAAAAATTTTTATTAAGGTAAGAGCTTTCATATTGTATGGAGCCTTATTTTGGGGTGAAAAGCAGAAATGCATTTTGGCTGTTTACTGTAACCTCTACTTTTTTCCCACTAAAAAAGGCAGATTCCATTCAACTTACCAAACAAATTAAATTTCCGCAATGTTTTCGTAAAGGTCTGTGTGCTTACGGTCAATCCAAATGTGCTAAAAATTGCCAACTTTCTACCTTCTTTGTAGCCAGTAAACTTGTCCTAGAAAATGAATTTAGGGATTAGTATACTTTTTCCATTACAGGCTGTTTGCATAAACCTTTCTACATTGTCAAAATAAAGACTTTATTGAAGGAAAGTGAAATAGAAAAGGAGTAAAAAAAAAATAAAGTTGATGGATTAACTCAGTACTTCCCAGCAGAAATTTTTTATTCTCTTATGTTTGGTAGTTTCTTATCTCAGTGGACTATATCTCTAGTTTTTATCAATTACCTGAGGGGCACTTCTCTGCAAATACTTTCAATTCTATAGACTCTTTTGGCAGACCTCCCTGTTACCTTTGGTTCTTTATCTCTGCATTCTATCAGATGCTTTCAAGAGAACTATTCTGCAGCCAGCTTTGGGAACCTGAGCACTAGACTGGTTCAGATCTTTTTCTGTGAAATAGCTAAGGGTCCCAAGACAGCTATTTTAAAAGCAAACATCATTTTGTAAAGGCTGAACACTCTCCTTGACTCACTCATGATAAAATTTTCTATAATTTTAGTTTTATTAATTTTTGTATTCCTTTGTAAAATTGCTATGGAATATTATCTATCTATCTATCTATCTATCTATATAGATAGAGAGAGAGAGAGAGAGATACAGAGAGTCAGCTCATCTATTCATTGTTGCTGACTATTTTTAAAATTTTAATTGAAGTAGAGGTGACATACAGTGTTATATTAGTTTTAGGTATACAACACAGAAATTCAAGTGTCAAGTGTCACTGTACAACTTTATGACAATATCATTGACTATATTCCCTATGCTGCACTTTTCATTGTTGTGACTTATTTATTTTAAAACTGGCAGTTTTTGCCTCTTAATTTTCTTAATGTTCTTCACTTATTTTGTCCAGCCCCTCTCCCCTCACCCCCCAGTCCCCTCCCCTGGCAACTACCCATTTGCTATCTGTATTTATGACTTTGTTTCTGGTTTGTTTGTTTGTTCATTTGTTTTGTGGTTGCTGACTAAATTTTTAAGACAGTATTCCCTACTATTGGAAATGAGTAGCATTTGAAAAAAAATATTGTGTTAAGTAGAGGTTCTTAATCAGATGTCATCAGTCATTCCAGTGCTTCATGGATAGAATGTAAGGAATCCATGAACTTAGATGGGAAAAAATACATATTTGTTTTCGTTAGTCTCCAAATGAAAATTAGCACTTTTTTTTCAATTGTAAGTATGGATAGCAAATCATAGCAGTATTTGCAGTACTTTGTTACCACTAGAAATCATATACATATTGTTCTATTCCTATCCCATTAGAGATATTGTATATGTGCTTTATTTTACAGTCATCATGAATTCATAATTATAATTATTAGACTCTTTCTGCTAAAGCATACTAATGTGTTTAATAATGAGGTACCAATTAATAAACCATGCAATTTAAAATTTATTTTATAACCTTATTTCAATATATGTGTGTTCCTATTTATTTGTAACATTTTAGGTTGAAAATTTAAAAATATCTTGAGAGGGACCCCTGGGTGGGTCAGTTAGTTAAATGTCCGACTTCGGCTCAGGTCACGATCTCACAGTCCGTGGGTTCGTGCCCCACATAGGGTTCTGTGCTGACAGCTGAGAGGCTGGAGCCTGTTTCAGATTCTGTGTCTCCCTGTCTCTCTCTACTCCTCCCCCACTCATCCTCTGTCTCTCTCTGTCTCAAAAATAAACGGTAAAAAATTTTTAAAAATATTTAAAAAATAAAAAAATAAAAATATCTTAAGAGGGAAATCAAAGGTGTCATATAACAGCCAAAAGAGTCCTTATAAAATAAATAAATAAATAAAAACTTAAGAATTCTCAGTGCAAAACCTCAGAAGTCTAAGACATTTCAGATTCTTGATATACCTAAAAAAGTACAATTATTATAAAATTTTCATTCACAGGGTGATTCCAATGAATAAAGACTTCATATGTTTTGCTCATTCAACAAATACTCATTGAGCATCTGCCATGCCTAGTATTGTTCTCGTGACTAAAAAAAAAGGGGGTAAATAAAATCGACAAAAATAGACTATATCTGACTTTGCAATCAAGGATTTTAAATTTTAGAGTAAGAGATAAAAAATAAATAAAATTCCAAAACAAACACTATAGGGGCACTTGGGTGGCTCAGTTGGTTAAGCATCTGACTCTTGATTTCAGCTCAGGTCATGATCTCCTGGTTCATGGGATTGAGCCCCATGTTAGGTTCTGTGCTGAGTATGGAGCCTGCTTGGGATTCTCTCTCTCCTCTCTCTGTCCTCCACCCCCTACCTCTCCCTGCCCCCACCGGCACACTCTCACTCTCTCTCAAAATAAACAAATAAACATTAAAAACAAATGCTATAACAAACTTGAAGGACTCACACTAATTGACTCCAACACCTATAAAGCTGCAATAATCAAGAGAGTATGGTATTAACAAAAAGACTGAAACTTAGATCCAAAGAACAGACTACAGTTTCTAGAAATAGACCCATGCATATATACTCAATGATTTTGCAAAAGCAATTCAAATGAAGAAACCATCTTCTTTTCAACAGATGGCGGTGGGACAATGTGACATTTTAGGCAAACAAAACAAAACAAAACCCCAAATAAAAACTCATATAAAATATTAATTCAAATAGATTATAGACTTAAATTTAAAAGTTGAAATTATAAAATTTCTAGAAGAAACCATAGGACAAAATCTTTGTGCACTTGCAAGTATAATATTATCTCAGTAATTTTACTTTGCAATATTCTACAAGTTAATGGTGTTGAACTTATCTGCCATTCATATATTTTTGTTTATCAATTGCCTATTTTTTAACAGACTATTATCTTTTAAATTTATTTTTGAGAGAAACAGAGACAGAAGAAGTGGGGGAGGGGCAGAAAGAAGGGGGGAGAGAGAGAATCCGATGCATTCATGAAACTGTGACATCATGACCGGAGCTGCAACCAAGAGTTGGAAGCTTACCCAACTGAGCTATGTATATGCTCCTATCAATTGTCTGTTTAACTCTTCTGCCCATTTTATTTATTTATTTATTTA
This sequence comes from Cryptoprocta ferox, assembly GCA_028646485.1. Taxonomy (NCBI): domain Eukaryota; kingdom Metazoa; phylum Chordata; class Mammalia; order Carnivora; family Eupleridae; genus Cryptoprocta; species Cryptoprocta ferox. The sequence continues at coordinate 22,179,912 of CM053573.1, forward strand.
TTTATTTAAAAAGTTTATTTATTTATTTAGAGTGAATGTCGGGGAGAGGGAGGGTGTAGGGATTTGTTCTGCTTGTTCTAGTTTCTTTCCTTTTCTGGATAAAATTTGAATCAGCTTGGGACACCTGGATAGCAGTTGGTTAAGCCTCCGATGACTTCCGGTCAGGTCATGATCTTGCAGTTCCTGAGCTGGAGCCCCAAGTCGGGCTTTGTGCTGACAGCTCAGAGCCTGGAGCCTGCTTCAGATTGTGTGTGTGTGTGTGTGTCTCTCTCTGTCCCTCCCCCACTCATGCTCTGTTTCTCTCTGTCTTAATAATAAACATAAAAAAATTAAAAAAAAATTTAAATCAGCTTGTTGATTTTCTAAAATCAAAGGCAAAACAAATAAATGGAAAAAAACTGTTGTAATTTTATTGGATTTGCATTGATTCTTTAGAATTATCATTTCAACAACATTGACTCTTTCAATCCAAAATTATGTTTTATTTAGATATTCTTTGCTTTCTCTCATGAGTATTTTGTACTATATAATTTTAAATAGAAGATGTAAGAATGGACATCTTTGTTTTGTGCCTGATCTTTGCAGGGAAGGATTTAGTCTCCTATCATTAGTATAATGATAGCTGCATGTTTGGGGTAGAATTCTTTGGTTTTTTTATGGGGGTATTTATGGCCTCATATAATAAGTTGAACAGTGGTCCCTTTGCTTCTATTTTCTACAAGAGGTTTTGTAGAGTTTCTAGTATTTCTTCTTCAAATTGGTGGAATATGCCAGTGACATAATCTGGTCATGGTGTTATCTTTGTAAGAAATATTTTTAATTATTAATTCAATGTCTATAGTAGATTTAGGACTACTCAGCACATCCATTTTTTCTTGAATGTGCTCCTGAGTACTTTGTGTCTTTCAATTAATTTTCCATTCCACCTCAGTGTCAAATTTGGGGGCATAAAATTACTTTAATAGTCTATTGTTATACTTGTAATGTCTTTATGATCTATAATAATGGCTACTCTTTCATTCCTGTTACCAGTAATTTTTGTATTCTCTCTTTTTCTTTTCACCAGTTGGGCCATAGGATTATCAATTTTATATAATTTATATAATATTATAAATATTTATAGTATTTTAATTAGTAATTACATTGATATATAATTTGTATGAAAGTTTTAATGATTTAATATAATTTTGATATAGTTGAATTAAACTATCACCTTATTAATTTATTTGTTCTGTTTTTCTTTCCTTACCTTGATCTCTCTTTTTTTTTGATTAATTGTAGTTGAATTGTGTGTATTTATTTTTCTTATTTCATTTGTCTCCACTACTGTTCTATTATTTGTACCTCTGTAAAAAAAATTAGTCGTTATCTTAGGGGTTACAATAGCATATATATTTTATTTTCAAATTTTTGTTTACATTCTAGTTAGTTATATAGTGTGATATTGTTTTCATAAACAGAATTTAGTGATTCATCACTTACCTATAACTCCCAGTGCTCCCAGTGCTCAACATAACAAGTGCCCTCCTTAATTCCTATCACCCATTTAGTCCATCCTCTGCCCACCTCCCCTCCAGCAACCCTCAGTTTGTTCTTTATACTTAAGATTCTTGTATGATTTGCTTCCTTCTCTTTTTTTTCCCCTTCCAGTATGTTCATCCATTTTGTTTCTTAAATTCCACATATGAGTGAAATTATATGGTATTTGTCTGTCTCTGAGTGACTTATTTCACTTAACATAAGACATTCTAGCTCCATCTATGTTATTGCAAATGACAAGATTCCATTCTTTTTGATGGCTGAGTAATATTTCATTGTCCATATACACCACCTCTTCTTTATCCATTCATCAGTTGGTGGACATTTGGGCTCTTTACATAATTTGGCTATTGTTGATAATGATACCATAGACATCAGGGTGCATGTGCCCCTTCAAATCAGTATTTTTGTATCCTTTGGGTAAGTACCTGATAGTGCAATTGTTAGATTGTAAGCTAGTTCTATTTTTAACTTTTTGAGAAACTCCATACTGTTTTCCACAGCAGCTGTACCACTTTGCATTCCTTCCAACAGTGTAAGAGGGTTCCCCCTTTCTCCACATTCTCACCAACTGTAATAGCATTTTAATAAGCCACAGCCTTTCATCAAATAATATTATACTAGTTTATCTATAATGAACTTGCTGCACTATACTTCTAATCTCACTCTCCCAATTTTTGTGTTGTTATAATTATCCTTTTTAATTATACCTATGCCACAGAACATTACTACCATTATTCTTTAAAACATAATTTTTTAAACAGAATTTCTCAATATTGGCACTGTTAACATTTTGGATCAGGTAATTCTTTGCTGAATTTGTTTTACAGTCCTGTTTTACAGTATGTTAGCAGAATCTCTGGTCTCCATCTACTAGACTGCAGTAGCATTCCCTCCTACTCACCCATTTATAAAAATAAAAAAGTCTCCAGAATTTGCCAAATGTGCCCTGGGGGCCAAACTTGTCATTGGTTAAGAACTTCTGCTTTAAAGTCACTTAACAAAGGAAAAAAAAGTGTTTGCATATTTACATATATTATAGAAATTTCCAGAGCCCTTCATTTTTTGTGTTTGGATGTACTTTTGGTTTGTTTAAAATATGTACAACATATTTTTCTGGTCCATTCTCTCCCTCTCTTCTCTATCTGGAATGTGAAATTATATGCATGTTGGATTATGTATCCTTATCTTACAGTTCTCTCTTCAGTAATATTTTTGTCTTTTTTTTTTTTACTCCCATTGACATTATAGCGTTCTTGCCTTTATTGAAATCCTCATCTATTTTCCCATGCACTTCTAGGTAGTTTGCCATATTAATCATAGTTGTTATAAATTATCTCTCTGTGAATTCCTACATAGGGGTCATCTCTGAGTCTGGTCCTGTTGATTGCTTTCTCTATTAGTAATATGTTTTTTCTTCTTTCATGAGTTTCATATTTTGTGACTGAATCTTAAATTTTCCACGTGGAACAGCAGAAAGTGTGTTACTTGTTCAAGAAAATTTTTAACATTATAGTTTACCTGAGATTTTATTGTTGTTTAAGTGTGTGTGATACTCTTTCCTGATTTGTATATCCTAGGCAGATGTTGAACCAGAAAATCATTTTGAACATAGAAGTGACATGGTCTGATTTATATCTTTGTTAAAAGATAACGCTTGCTGCTCTATAGAAACTGTAAAGTAGAAACTGGAGATAGAAGTTAGCAGGATATTGCAATCGTTCAGACCATGGCTGACCATGTAAAAAGTTGTCAAATAATGATATAATGTAAAGGAGGAACCGAGAGAATTTTCTCATGGATTCATGTGGGTATGAGAGTGGAATAAAGAAAATTTGCAGGTAAATGTCCTGAGTAATTGGATGGATTGTGGTGACATTTACTGAGATAGAAGATAATGGGCAAGGAGCAAGTATTTTCCAGGAGTAGTGGGAGAGGAGAATGAACTATCCATTCATTTATTTAACCAAATAATTGTTATAATTTTATTTTATTTGAAACATTAGGGGCCACCCAGGTGAATCAGAAATACGGCATTTATCCTTGAAGCATGAGTGGAATAGGACTATATGCAAGAACTCACAATCCAGTGTGGGGGTTAAATTTTTTTAATGTTTATTTATTTTTGAGAGAGAGACAGAGCACGAGAGGGGGAGGGGCAGAGAGAAAGGGAGACACAGAATCCGAGGCAAGCTACAGGTTCTAAGTTGTCAGCACAGAGCCTAATGCAGGGCTCGAACCCATGTACCGCTAGATCATGATCTGAGCTGAAGTCGGATGCTTAACGGACTCCCAGTATGACAAATTAGAAGACATTACCAATTCAGTACATTATGGGAACACTCAGGAGTTACATCAGTCTTATCTGACTCTAAATGTTGTTCCTACAAAGTATAAAAAAAATATAACTACAAACATTAAGTTAAAAGTGTTCACTCAAGCAACTAAAATTTAAAATATGAAACTAAAATTAAGAATGACATTTCCACACTTCATTGTTTAAATACTTCCTGATTATCTAAGATTTAAATATCTAACAGTTAATACATAAGTCTCTCTCTGATCTGACCTCTTTTTACTTTTATATTTCAAATCTACAAAATTATGATTCCCCTCCCTCTCGTCTACACTTTGTCATATGATATTATCTCTGGTAGAAGTGGCTACTCCTACAGCCTCAATTCCAGGTGCCATCTGGTAAAATCTCTGACAACCTAAAATAAACAACTCAGTTTTGATCTCATCATAGAAGCTTTCTTGCCAAACTGTAGAAAGAGTTGGCATATTCTCCTCTCTGTTTCTTTTATTTTCTTACACTAATTTTCTCATCTTTTTTACTTTTATTTAATTTGCTTAATTGTCTCTACTTAAGATTCTCAGTTCTTTTCATTTTTTAAATTCATAACAGAGTATGTGATGTATATGAAATGACTTATAAACATTTCTAAAATGAACAAAAGCATGTATGAATGATCCATTCCTAAAGTAAATACATTTTATAACTTATCAATTGGAGAGGACACATAAATTAAAACATTTCCTTATTCTTATAAATGAATTGCCTAAATTACTTAGAATTTAAAGGGATCACTATGAAATTATTGACTTGGACATCCTTGACACAATCAACATTGTTCTACAGGGATCCTACAATGTCACCCGTATCACTGTGTGTGTGTGTGTGTGTGTGTGTGTGTGTGTGTGTCTAGGAAAGGGAGTGAAAGTGTTGATAAGTAGGGGAAATATGTTCATAAGAGAAGGAAACATAAATAGGGAAAATGAAAATAAGACTGAATTTTTTGAGATAAGCAATATGTCTTGATGTTTTTTCTATTCCCAGAGTCTGACTCAGGAAAAGGCCAAAGAAAAATGATTTTCTAAGGTGGTTATTATTGATTTTCATATCTCTTACTACCTCCAAACCAAAATATTCTCTATTTACCATCTATTAACTTGCAAGTTTAAGTATTTTATATTCTCTTTATATCACTAGAATAAGAAGCTATATAAAAAGTATAAGATACATTTATAGCAATAATGCATTTACCTATTTAGCATGCCATATATATTCAACTGTGCCCTGCTAATAAGATTATCCATAATTTTATTAGTTGGTTGAATGTGGATAATGTGTCACCATTTTCTCATACTGTCTAGATCCCGGTAACCAAATAGAAATTTTTAAAGAAAGTCTAATACCATTTTAATGTGTGAAACTTATGGCACAAAATTCCTTAAGTGAGATTCCATTGGAAATTTATACCTTTGAATAAAGGCTTATTTATTATAAAGGTATATATTTACTAATATATAATATTATAGTAATATTATAATAATATAATAAATAAAATATAATAATATAATATATACAGTTTTATCAAGGATAAATATTTACACAATGAAGGGATTTGAAAGTCAACTAAAACTTCCTAAAATACTTCCAAAAAATCTTCTGGAGATTTAAATAATTATTTAATCAAATTGAATCTAAGAGTGGCAAAAGGCCTATCTAAACTTAATTTTATATCTCTCTGTTAGTTACCATACTGAAGAGAGAGATGTTTCCATTGATTACTGGGAAACAGTGGTGTTATAATCTTTTAAAGTATTTTGTCTTTTCTGGAGCTGCTGGGTGGTTCAGTTGGTTAAGCGTCCAACTTCAGCCCCGGTCATGATCTCAAGGTTCCTAAATTCGGGCCTTGCATAGGGGGGTCTCTGCTGTCAGCACAAAGCCTGATCAGATCCTCTGTCCCCTTCTCTCTGCGCCTCCCGCGTGCCGCGTGCGGGCGCGCGCGCGCACACACACTCTCTCTCTCTCTCTCTCTCTCTCTCTCTCTCAAAAAATAAACATTAAAATGATAACTGTAAAAAAATACTGACTTTTCCTTTGAAAACTGATGCTTTGAGCTGATTTTTTAACTCGAATCTCAAAAACTAATTTTGAAAATAGGAAATGAAAACTATTACATAAATTATTATTGTATTTTGTATGTATGGAAGTTTAAACTTGTGGGCCAGCTACACCTTACACACACCTTCATTTCAATGAAACAAGACAGTAACTTTAAAAATCTTTATTGAACAAGTTAGTCTATATTTATTTGATGTTGTAGAGTTTATAAGATTTTTCTGTCAATATCTGTTATTTTCTGTGCTAAGACATATTAGGGTCTTTAGAGAATTTTAGTAATTTGTTCTGATTATTTGTGGGAAAAAATTAGTGTGTGTGTGTGTGAGAGAGAGAGAGAGAGAGAAAGAGAGAGAGAGAGAGAGAGATACAGAGATGGGGAAAATATATGCAGTACCCTGGACTGAGTTCAAGAATTCATCTCTAATGAATCAACTTTTTTATTTGTTACACATTTTCGAGTTCTATAAAGCACCAAATTTTAGAAAATCTGACTATACCAAATTCCTCATAAACTTAATGATTCATAACTTGATAGAAGGAGATGGGTTGTGCTCTCTCTCTCTCTCTCTCTCTCTCTCTCTGTGTGTGTGTGTGTGTGTGTGTGTGTGTGTGTGTGTACTAAAATAGACCAGTTTTCCCAGGTTAAAATGAAAGTAAATAAAATGATAATTTGCTGTGTAGTTCAAGTAAATATATTACAAATTTTTGCTTTGTCAAAGTTGTTATTACCTTTGAATTTGGGAATGGATAAGGGAAATTTAAAAGTTAACAAGCATTGATTCTTTCAGGAAAATAAAATTATATAAGAATCTCATTATTTAAAGAGAAGAGTTGACTTCTTCTGTGTCACCTGTGTATGTGTGCTGTTTATGTGTGCCTTATGCATTATTTTTGCTACAGCTACAGTATCCTTTTTCATGATACAGCTATATTTTAGCAGCAGTTTGATATCCATCTGAAAAATATGTGGAAGAGAAGGATTATGTATGTATTTACTTAAAGTCATCATCAACAACAACAAAATCTCAGGGAAATGTAGTTTCCACAGGGCATTAACCTTGTTCACGGTGTTATGCTGCATGGTAAATTTCGTCCCTTTGCTGAACTGAACTGCTATTGAAATACCATTTTCATGATACTCAATTTTTCAAATTTATGCAGGTGTTGTACTGCATGAGCAAATCTGCATTTAGTATGCGAACTGGAATTGGCAAAGGAGGATGGCTGCTCTCCTGCCAACTTTAAATAAGTCATGTCACAAATTGCATGCAAGCCTTATAAAATATTAACATTGGGAGACACTGAAACAAATCAGTATTACTATTAACCTGGGAAAAGATCTTCCAAATGTATATCCATACAAAACAAATACTGAAAAAAGTTTTAGTTTTCAAACCAGGTTTATGAAATATTTTCCTGAAGTTTGTATGAATATTAGGAAGGTGACTCAAAAGGTAGGGAAAAGCAGGAAGCTTGTGTGTTCCAAAGCAGCTCCTCGTACACTTGGTTTGTTACCTTGGACTGGCATATCTGCAGACGTGAAACATTTCTGAATTTAACAAATGGAAAAGGTGTAGAAAACACATATTATGCCCTTTTATTACAGGCTTCATTCTTTTTTTTGGTCCAGGTATAGTCTACTTTTGAACACATTAATTAATGGGACTTACCCAAAAACTGTTGTGGTTATGACAGTGTAGCTGTCTTTTTGAAGGAAGTGCTGATTATAGTTCATAAAAGTTCGTTTAGGGCATAAATCATATAATGGCAATTAGTTGCATTTATCTTTGTTTGTTTATTTTCTATAACAAAAAGGATAAGTTATCTGGGGCTCCTGGGTGGCTCAGTCAGTTAAGCATCTGGCTCTTGGTTTTGGCTCAGGTCATGATCTCATGGTTGGTGAATTCCAGCCCCGTGCTGTTAGTGCAGAGCCCATTTGGGATTCTTTCTCTCGTACTCTCTCTCTGCCACTTCCCCACTTTCATTCTCTCTCGCTCTCTCTCTCTCAAAATAAATAAACTTTTTAAAAAAGGATAAGTTACCTTGAAAAGACAGGTAACTATAAAAAGCATAACTTGGCATCTAGACACAATCTGCTTTCATGCTAATTAGTGAAATATGAGTGAAGAAATGAAAATTCTGTTTTATTGACTACACCAGATATGCAGGAGGTAGGGGGACTTTGTTAAGCGGCAGCCTTATAACTTAAACTATAATCAAGCTAGCTTATGAACAGTCTAGGCTTTATAAAAATAGGTATATAGATGATGGATAGATAGATGATACATAGATGCATATGCTCATACATAGAGTTAGTGGACGATTAAAACCTCTTTTATCTGAGAATGATTTACTGGTAACCTACTGTATTTTTAGTACCAGGGTAGATATTACATATTATGCATATTGAACTTGATTCTTAGTACAAAGGAGAGCACCAACTTTTATGAATAGAATTTGACTGTTGATATGATTCATTTTAGGGAAAGGAATCTATCAACATTGATTTCCAGAGGTGAGGACCATATTGCATTCATATTTTACTGAAATATCCTAATACAATTGATTCTGCCAGTGACTTCCTCTTTGAGACGCTTACGTCTTTTGACTTTGGTCCCCAGGATTCTGCTACTTCTTCTCAAATCTCACTGACCATTATTTCATATTCATTTTTATGCACTTATCTTTTTCTTTGCAATGTTGATATTTCTTTGCAATATTTCTTTGCAATATTAATATTTCATAGCATTCTTCCTTCAGTTAAAGGTTCTGTTATTCATCCTGCTCTCTATGGGTGATCAAAAGAAATCACCAAAAACTCAAATACCATCTAAGTGCTGATGCCTCTCAACTAAGTCCCTGGTCTCTCTCATGTAAGTTCAGACTCACATATTATACTGTGTGTATACATCTTCACCTGGTTGTCACAAACGTGTTCAATACTGGATTCCTTTTATTCAGACAGCGGACATTCATTTTATCTTGACCACCCAACATCAATTTGCATGCTGTTCATGACAGCATGTCAGTTTCATTTTGTAGAAATATCTCAATTTCATGTGGATGCATCTTGTCAGTCCAAGAGCTCTGCCCTCTCACAACAGAAGCCAATGGAATTTTTGGATAATAAAAAAGGCCATCTTTGCCAAAACCTTTCTTTACCATCCTCTGTTGTCTAAGGGTGAGCCCATGACTGAAATCATCACTGGATTCTCTCTCTTTCATTTTGAAAGTCGTGATGAATGAATTGAAAACGCAGTCTACTGATTTCCATGGTGGCATCCTTTTTGCATGATTAAGACATTCTAACAGGCTCAGTTCCTCTCCCCAACCCTGGTTTCTGTCCTGTTTTTGTGGGTACTATTCCAAATATAGTCTCTCTGATATTTTCCTATATCAGTTATCTGTTGCTGTACAACAAATCATCAATAGCAGCTTAAAATGACAAATATTTACTGTCCCTTTTAGTTTCTTGGGCTCCAGAATCTGGGAGGGGCTTAGTTGGTTGCCTCCAGCTCAAGGTTTCTTGAAATCATGCTGTTGGTGAGGCAACAGTCATTACCAGGTTCAACAGAGGCAGATGGAATATAATTCCAAGCTTACTCACATGGCTCTTGGCAGGCCCCAGAGCATCTTTTTCAAAGCTTGCTACATAGGCTTAACCACAGGACCTTCTGATGACAATTGGCTCTCATCAGGATGGGTGATCTAAGAGGAAATATGAGAAAGCAGGATAGAAGCCACAGACCTTTTACAACTTAATTTCTGAGATGACATCCTATCACTTTTGTCTTATTCTACATATTCCAAGTGAGTCAATAAATCCAGCCCACCTTCACAGGGGGAGGAGATTATACAAGGGTGTTAACTTTAGTGGGGGTAGACCATCTAGGTCATCAAAAGCTTATCATACCTTTTAATAAGTTTCATTTCTGCTTCAGATAGTCAGAGTGTCTTCTAGTGCTTGTCGGCCCATGTCTCAAACTGGCAAACTACATCATCATTTACCTTCTGTATTGCTGTATCTTTTGTGCTACTATGAGCCACCTGGGCACCAAATGTGCAAATCTTGGATTGTTTATCGTTTCACTTTCCCCAATTTCTCACATCAAATATATTCCTATTTTCCAATTTATACCCTTCCTTCAGTTTCCCAAACCACTTTAGTTAAGGGAAATCTCCACCACCAAACTTTTCCTCCTTTGTTTTCTAAATCTTCTGTCTCTAGAATTTACTCTTGTATTTCTGTTTTTTAATTCCTTGAATGCCTTACACTGTGCTAATTTTCTTTTTCTGTTGTTCATGTGGTTTTCTCAAACACTTTCTCTCCCATCTCCCTAGTCCCATACCAAATTAATTTCTCAGTTCATGCTTTTAGGCCCAGTTTAGCGGACACCTTACCCAGAAAACCACTTCTTACTAAGTCTGAATAAGCGTTTTCTTTGTGAATGCACAATACTATGTGAATATCTATGTTTTGTACTTTTTTACACGTCATTAAAATAATCTGGTAAGTGTCTGTCTTTCCCATAAGACTGAATAGTTAACTCTAGTTTTTGTATTCATTTGGGGATCTTGATGTTTTGCATGTGCCTCCTTTATATAAGATTCTCAAAAGATAATAAATCGTAAACAAATTCCACATCAACATTCTAGATGATTCAGTAAAGATGTTTATATTGAGTCATAACTAAAATCAAATAAAGCGAGTGTCTGTGTGGAGAATAAATCATTAGAAATGTCCTATGTTAAGTTTAGAACACACATTGAATTGGCAATTTATGAATTCAGAAGTCTACCAGAAAAATAAAAATGAAGACTCAAAGCAGTTACAGATGTATTTTGTCATAATTGCAAACTTTTCCCTATATTACATGTACAACTTATTATATGAGTTTTATAAGAGCTACTATAAGTGTTTAGTGTGAGTGAAGACCTAAATATTAGCAGAAGCTCATGGAGCAAAATGAGGAACTTGTAATTTTTGAGGATTAGAAATTATGTTTACATTCAGTGTATAAAGTTATTTTCAAAACTCAAGTTTTAGAAATGATTCATATCAATACAACATAGACACAAAACAGAGACAGAGGAGTTTATGACACAAAAGAGATGTATGCCACAATGTGTGTCTAAAGGGTAAGACACTAGGAAAATCAAACTTTAGTGGCATCATTTCTGTAAGGGCCAGCTTTCTGTCAACTTTTGGAGAATTGATTTCTATGCTTTGTAGTCTTTGCTTAAGCATGTTTCCCTCATGAGAAAAAAAGACTTTCATATTTAAATCTGAAAATCCAATTTATTCAATTAAAGTAGGAAGTTTTATTGGTATACATATCTAGTTTTATTGGTATACATAATTAGACTCATTTTTCTTGAAAGACTTAGCTGCAACTTAACTTACCTAACTCTTTATCTTAAATTATAAAATAAAAAATGATCCCTGATCACTGTCCTGCCATTGATTGTTTTATCATCCTTCGTGGAAGTAAGAGTGAAGCCCTCCAAATGTTTTCTTTTCTTAGTTTAACACTTAAAATATTTGTATTTATATATTTTTTCATTAGGAATGCAAACTTTTTTAAAAAGTCCATAAGTGGCAATAAGTTTTTCTCATCTGAGCACATGCATCATTGAAAGAGAAATAACATTTATGCTTAGTCTATATTTAGATTTCAAAATTTGACTCATTAAGAAGATTCCATTTCACTTTTACACATATTTGTCTATTTTCATTGAATATGCATTCTTGGTT
>CM053573.1:22192116-22283570 GCA_028646485.1 Cryptoprocta ferox
TCTCTAATTGCCTGATTGGCCCAATCATTCTTTAGTAGGGTGGTTTTTAACCTCCACAGTTTTGGAGGTTTTCCAGACTTTTTCCTGGGATTGATTTCAAGTTTTATAGCATTGTGATCTGAAAGTGTGCATGGTATGATCTCAATTCGTTTGTATTTATGGAGGGCTGCTTTATGCCCCAGTATGTGATCTATCTTGGAGAAAGTGCCATGCGCACTTGAGAAGAAGGTGAATTTCCTAGCTTCCGGATGCAGAGTTATAAATATATCTATCAATTCCATCTGTTCCAATGTGTTGTTCAGATCCATTGTTTCTTTAGTGATTTTCTGTCTGGTTGATCTATCCATTGCTGTAAGCTGTAATGCTTACAGCATTCTTGGTTTTTAAAATGTAATATAGTTTATTTATGAAATAAAGTTGGACATTGTAGCTCCTACTTACTGTTATCATTTGATACATTGGCTATTTTTAGTGGAGTCTGCAGCATAAAAATGGACAACACTTTTATTTTTAGAATTTTCCTATTTTATCTTTGAAACTGATAAAGTTATTCAACCATGTATCCAGATTTTTACATCTTTGGAATATTCTTTCCAGAGTTAGAAAAATCTGCTCTTTGCATTATGAGACTTTCTTTAATATCCATTAAAAAAAACAGAAAGATAATATTCTTCAGATAGGTAAGTAACTCAGGGCAATTTGTAGCTTCAAGTACACCCATTGCACTTTCTTTTGTGTGTTTGTGCGTGTGTGTGGGGGGGTGTGTTTGCATGAACTAGTTTCCAGATTAATAGTACGTTGTTGTTGAGCCATCTTTAACATCTTCCTGATTAGATATCTGCTTCAGGTCTGACTCTTAAGAGTTTCCCACAGAGCTATAAACTAAACTGTTTTCAACACTTTTATTCAAATTCCAATGTTAACATTCAAGATATATAATAATCATGTTGAGGATGTTTTCTGTTTAAAGTAACATTTTACAGAAAATAAGAAAAAATAATTTTACATAAATTTTACCCATTATACAGAGGAAGCTCATTGGGTCCTCTAAAGAAAGATAAAAGACTCAATTTTGGTAGAATTTGTTTGAAGGAAAATGTTATAATACATGTTTCTGAAAATTTCTAAATGCATCAGATCATGTTTAATAAAGCAAATTTAAAACATAGCTATTCTTGAAAAGTTTAAATATGCATATATTGACACTTTATCTGTTTCCCACTAAATTTTCTTTTCATCTTCTTTCTTTTACTTTATTATTCTTACATGCCAAACTTCCGAACTCTGAGGGTTGTTCAACATGACATGTCTTTTTATGTCTCCATATATTTTAATCTACTGATCCTGTGACATGAATGCTTTATTTTCAAGTGGCCTTTCCTCTCAAATGTTCCAGATTTCAATACCTATGCAATATAATTGTAAAGATACCTTTTCTAGTTGCCCTACGTTTGGCACTAGGATTCAAGGATACAGAAAAAGAGATAGTAAATACTCCATCTTCCAAAGACACAACCATCAAAGCATTTTAACAATTAGTCATAAACATTTATGAGAAGTTACTAAAAGAGGATTACACTAGGTTTGTTACCCCACAACCATTACCCGAGCTTCCCACTCATCTTTGTTTATATAGATTGCAGAGAAGAATAAATGGAGAATCATATTACCTGGGGGTTTCTGAGATAGTTCTTTTCCCATGCCTAAGATAATAATTCTTAGACATTGAGATGTCTACAGGCAAGAGAAATGAAATCTTGATCCCTTGCAGGAAGTTTGATAAACTGAGGAATCAGCAGTTTAACCAAGCTGGGGATGTATGGGGCAAGGGCTCATAGGATAGCTTGATATGTATCATGTGATTTGGGGGGATGACTATGACCACAGAGACTGGTGCTTCCTTCTTTGCTGGAGATGTTTGAGCATGAAATGTTGGTTTAAGCAGCCCACACTGTCAGAATGAGAATACATGACCAACAAACTAAGTTAATTAACAACCTATAGGAAGAAGAATTGGAAGGCTTTGGAAGTCTCTGTGAATTTTCTTATTGAAGACAATATTTTTACTTAAGAATATTTTCCTTGTGAGTGTATTACTCATGAATATTCTTTATAGAATATATGCAAAATTATTTCAAAAATATTTTTGAATGTATTATTCACATATATTTTCCTGAATATATTAAAAATGCATTCAGTTAATATATTTTAATTATATTTTCAATATATAAAGTCAATATATATCCCTATATTCTAATAAAGTATACATTTATTGAATTGTATTGACTAACACATTTATTGAGTTTTATACTTATGATGGACTTGTTATTTGTACATATTCTTTGTCACTGGATGCACTAGCAGAGAACTCTGATAGATAAATTAACAATACAGTAAAACCTTGGTTTGTGAGCATAATTTGTTCTGGAAACATGCTTATAATCCATTGCACTTGTCTATCGAAGTGAATGTCAAGAACCATGGGCTCAGTTTGCCATCATGTACTACTCATACTGCAAGACATCACTCACTTATCAAATTAAAATTCATTAGAAATATTTGCTTATCTTTTGGAACACTCATGGAACAAGTTACAATCCAAGGTTTGTACTTAAAATGTTATTATTAAAAAAAGAGAGTACAATGGATACTAGAAGTTGAGAGAGGAAAGGTCCTTCTAGAATGAAATCATATCCTCCCATCTCCCACTCAAGGAGACTGGAGTTACAACCCTAGTGAAAACTGGCTACATTTCCTCACCCACTCCACATCCCACATACAAGCATGCATAGTGCTGGGAGAGTACATGGGATGGATTCTGAGTCAAGGTTAAGATTGGTATTTTCATCCAGACTTTCGTCACACCCTTGGGAAGAGGGACAAAGGGGCAACTTGATCTCATCGAGTAGAAAGAGCCTAAGCTTCAGAAAATGATAGAAGTCAATACTCATCTATTTCCTAACTTTGTGACTTAGTCATATTATTTTCTCCTAGAGTTGCAATCATGTTAGAAAACTAGACCATTAATCGTATCCCAGCTAGACACATTTGGCACATGGTTTGTGCCCAAATCTTTTATTTCTTTTATTGGTACAAAATTTTCTGGCATGTTTTCTTCTGGCAATTACTTTTTCCTCTTTTCTTTTTATTATCACAACTAGCCTCATTGTCATATTGTATTCTAGTAACTAATTATCACAAATTTTTTCCTATTACTCTGTCATCTCCTTGACAACAGTCATAGTATCTTCATCATCTTGGAATCCTCACTTCAAATACAGTTATTGGCATATATTAATTTAGTTCAAATCTGCAAGCAGTATTGTCTGCTTGCTGTGTCCTAGCACTTGGTGATACAGAAGTCAAAAGAAAGTGTCTCTTACAAAGTAGAGCAAAGAACATGGGAAAATCTAAATGAAACTTCAGTAGTATAGACATGCTTAAAGTATATGGATGTTCATATGAAACATTTGCTCAGACAAGTGGTAATAATCCAATTTCAGCATGCAGTGTGCACATCCCTTATCTTTCTTGTAGAACTACTGCTCATCTGAATCTGGAACATAAATAGAGATTAGATAGTCGAAAGAGTAAATGGATATTTTAAGTCAGGTGTTTGCAGATATTTTCTGTAAGGAAGGGCCAGGGTATAAATGTTTTAGAATTTGAAGGTCATACAGTCTGGATTGCAACTACTCGGCTCTGCCAATGTAGTGTGAAAGCAGGCATAGACAATGCATAAGAAATGAGTTTAGTCTTATTCCAATAAAACTACAAAAACAGGCAAAACACTGACCTCTGTTTTATGAATAGACATTAGTATATCAGGGTACCTAAATATAGTTTGCAAAGGGATCTAGAAGCGATTAGCCATTAATGGTAAGCTTTGTGAAAGTTTAAGAAGTAAAATGAGAATTAAAATAAGGTTTTCACATTGAACACAGACCAGGATAAGCTTAATTTGTCACTTTAAGCAGTTGGGACTTTTGCCAATAAATCAGGGTGAGAAAAGATAGCTAAAAGGTAGTGGTGATATCTGAAGCAGAATCAGCTAGGGAGATTTTAAAAGGAATAACTTCACCTTATGTCATAAAATACTGGGGAAGGGAGTGGGATAAGTTGGAAATACTCTCAATAAAAATATCAGTAGCTAAGTTTTCCATTTGAGAAGCACCACAATATATGCCAGGATGACACTTGAGGAGGTTAAATCAGGGTTTATGGCATGGCCATATTTCCTTTTAGATATATTATTCTTGGGAGCTTATAGACATTTATGGGGATCAAATGTATAAGAAAAGTTCTGAGATGGTTCAAGTGAAAGATGATGAGAAATTTTATAGGGCAAGAATGGTGTGGATGGTAAGGACAAACAAAAATTATTAATGTAAGTTTTGCTAAATGGATAATTCATAGTCATCAGGGAAGATGGGAACAGCACTGTGCAGTCTCTGTATTTTAACTTGAGCTAATTTTTGGATATTCAAAAGGTAAAAAATTCAGGAATGGAGGAAATTGGGTATATGTGTGTATAGGGAATTCAAGGACTTCATTGTTGAAAATGTTGACTGTTTTCATATTATTTAGATAATATCAAAACTAATTAATGGCAATAAAATTAGTGTTCCTCAATAGGAAAAATAGACTGCTTTCTGGTGGAACTGCGTACTTGATTTTCCTGTGAACTCTTGCTTTTTCAAGTAAGAATTAAGGTTGGAGAAACATTGTGTTCATATACTTGTCTTTTTTCTGAAAAATTAGACTTCATTTGAGACAATGTCATTATTGAGTTATCAGTCTTTTCCTTTGCATCACATCTAAATCATGATTTTTTTTTTCTCACAGTGGGGAGAGGGAGATAGAGGCAGAGAAAGAGAAAGAGAAAGAGGAAGAGCAAGAGCAAGAGCAAGAGCAAGAGCAAGAGAAAGAGAAGAAAGAAAAAGAGAAAGATGTGCACTATGGGGGAATGAGTCAAAGCAGTTTAAAGAATCACTTTAAATTCTTACGTAGCTAATTATAACTTTTAGGGGCAGAAATTTGACAATGACTTTAATAAATCTTGTGATTTTGTACATACCTATTTAGACATATACCTCTAGCTGGGTGTCATTAAAACATTTGGTTTCTTCTTTCCTTGCCAGCACAGAGCTATTCAGTACTAAGTATGACAAGAGTGATTGGTAGAGGGTCTTTCAAAGGATTTAAAGCCATTGCTGAGGGAAGAGTGAGAAGGAAATTCCATTTATAAGAACCAAAGGAGAACAAAATCCCCATTAAGAATTGAGACTTGAACATCACTTAACTGTGTCTACTATCTAGTCTCATGTATCACTTGAAATGTATTGGAACTTCAAGCACAAAGTGTGATACGGTAAGATTAAAGGTCTAACAAACTTACATATCCTTTCTAGAATGAGTTTCCAGAGAGGATAGCTAAGATCACGATTCATCTTGATTTTTCTTTGTAGTTATTGTTTTGAGGGCATGCAAATCATACAAGTCTTTCCATTTAACTTATTTGTAGGCCTCATGCTTATATTCATAGTCTACAAAGTTGCTTGAAAGCATGATCCAGAGCAGGAATGTTACAGGATAGTGTCAGAGACCAGAACAGGTAAACTTTTCTATCTTCCTCAACACATCAGCAATAACTGAAAGCACAATGAAAAGTTGGATACTTTGGGATCATTACTTTTTAATTTTCAGGGTTTAGATAATAAAGCATTTATCACTTCCTTTTTTCCTTTAATATTTATCTTGAGGATTAAAAAATATCATTCATATGCATAATAATGAGGTCATTTGAATTACATTAGTTTCTATACATTTTATATATTTATTAAAGCTCTAACTTTATTCTTCAAAATTTTGAAGTAACAAAATTACACACAATTTTTTTTTCTTTTAACAATTCAATATTATGTTAGGTGAAAATTCAGGAAGTAAGGCTAATACAGATTTAAACCTATAAATCTAGGAAAACATGATTAGTAACATGAAAATAAAGTATAAACCATAGGATAAAGCATATGATTAATTTAGCTGGGATGTCAAGAGTCAAATTCCTGACATTCCAAGCTGTGACCTTGAGTCTGCTGTGAACCTGAATAAGTGATTTTACCTCTCTCTGCCCTGTGTTATCCATTTATACAGTCAGCTACTTCCCATGAATGCAATGTAGATTTAATTAGTTATTAAACATAAATCACTTGGAAAACCAGACAGTACATATTAAGTAATGAATAAATGTTAGCTGTTTTCAACTATTAGTTCTTAATATCCCTTTACAATAAAAAATAATTTGGAGAAAAATTCACTGTCTATATTTCTTCCATTGTTTTCTATGGCATACAGTGTAATATAGTTTATAATAGTGACTTGGACATGCACAGATACTAACTTTCAAATTTAATGCTCTAATAAAGAAAACACTCTGTTTCACAGAGACATTAACCTAGACTGTTTTCATGTAAATTTTTATGAAATGATTGATGTTTTTATTCAAAATATAATGAAGAGATGACATATTTTCTTGGTTAATATAGTCTCAAGTCTTTATAATGAAAGGAGATCTTTATACTGCTTCTACCTTCTGTTCTTGCTAGAAGTTACCTAGATTTATAGTAACCAGTATGTTAAAAAAAGAAATACATATTAAATATCTAGTATTAAGACACATAGATATCTGTAATTATGAGCATGTTTGGAAGCTTCTGTCCCCAATTCAAGCTAAATATAAACACATTCTTTTTCTGTCTCTAACATTACATTAAAAATTATTACATTAATAAAATATAATTACAGGAGACAGACAGATAGATAGACACAGATGTGTGTATGTGTGTGTATACACATTCACTTTATATGTGTATATAAACTTTATATATATATGTATATATACATACACACACACACACACACACACACACACACACATATATATATATCTTTCATTGACAGATAGCCTCAATCATGCCTCAGTATTCAGGGATAATCCAACAGAAAATTACTGAAAACAACTTGTATTTTTGAGGCCATGAAATAATCTAAAATTGTCCAAATTAAAATGGCAACATGTCTTTGGTTGCTTGCTTGTTTGTTTTAACATTGAGGCATCTATGGCAGCTGTGTTGTTCTTGCTACATTTCAAATTCTATAAATATGATGACATCAGTGTAGATTACTGGGTTCTCTCATCTCTGCGTTGCTCTATTTCCTTTAATCTTTGTAGTGTGGCTGGACAGATCTCCTTGTATATAAGCCAGCTTAAGTAGAACTGTTAACAGATCATGCTTCATAAAGACACAGTTGGAGTTATCATTCTGTGCAAACTGAAAGAACATCTCTGCCTGTGGATGCAAATGGAGGGGATAACTTTGATATTAGCTTAGTTTTAAATCTCTCTCAGATTTACCAGCCTTCCCAAAAGAATCAGTCATCTCTTGGGCTCAATCAGTAGATCTGTAACTCTCTTCTCAATGACTTTACATTGTTCTTACTACCCAGGCGACATGAGGGGAAAAGGACCCGGATATTGAGATGTGTAGCATGACTTTTTCTATATCTTATTTAAGTAAGTCCCTTTCCATGACATTTCTATTGGAAGCCATTTTCTGAACTCACTAACTTGAAAAAATAAACTCCTTGTGAGGTAAGGTGGGTTTGCAAGGCGGGGGCCTCCTGCTATCAGATAGCAACCGACTGACTGAGGTCTACCCCCCACTCAATTATTTTTGCTTGAGCACCGACCCCCAAGGCTATTTGCTGACTGGTATCAGGAGTGACCTGTCTCCTTATTCTGGCCCTGAAATGCCGATTGCTCCTTGTGAAGGAACTTATTATAGGAATTTCTTCTTTTGTGGTTATGGAAGCAAATTTTACACTTCCTGAGAAACCTGTTTTTCTTCCCCTCAAGAAAACAGGCTATTGACCCCTGCTCACAAAGATCTAACTTTTGCCTTTGCTATGCTAAAAACATTGCTTTGTATTTGAATGCTAAAGATACCTTCCTTCCCCATGTGATAAGCATCTAAGTCACCTACCTCAATCACTATCGATAAAGATTATGCATGAGTCTTCTACCAATCTATGTTCTGGGAAATTTTTACATACCAAAGAATTTGTCATCAGAAATCATTGTCTAAGGCAATTGCCACTTCTGTTTTGTACCCCATACATTTTTTCCATAAATAAAGCTGACTCTGAAGTCAGTGCAGAGATGCCTGCCTGGTGAGCAGAGATTCCTGCCCAGTGATCAGAAAGAAACTCGAGGCTCTCTCACTCCCTTTCGCCAACATCGTCCATCCTTCAGGGAGCCCTGGACATGCTGGATCTGGACTCCAGCATACTTCCTTTATTAGTAGAAATATCTGAAGATAGGGGTTGCTATGGCTTTTTATCAATTTTTATTTTTTTAGGGATGAAAGGAAACTGGTTCAACAAGAACCTATACCAGGTGAAGTCTCTGGTAACAGACTATAGTTTAGAAATGCTCCTGAGGAAGGGGTTAGAATAGACATCTAGAAACTTAGGCTGATAGATTTATGGTAGAATAACAACCTCAAAATTATTGGTTCCTCCAGTACAAAGAACAAAAAATACTGCCAAATCTCTAAAACATGTTTACAATAACCTAAGTGCTTACAGCTTTATACCAGTGTATCTCAGTTACTGAACTGGAGCAAAAGCATTTCTCTTGTGTAGAAAAACTGGATGACTGTGTCTTTACAGCAGATTTGCAATTATTAATATTTATGCCAATAATAGCTTCACAGTGCATCTATTAATATATATGGAAAGATAATGCACATAGACAGATGTGTAAAATTGCAAAATAAACATATAACAAAAGAGATACATCTATTGAACAGATAATATATACATGCACATCAAATAAAGCAACATCTGTAGTGACCATGATACTTATTTCTCATTTTAAAATTGGCTACATTATTGACAACCTAAAATGGCAATGGACAATGAGGCTAGAGGGAAAGTCTCAATCAAAGTCTAAAAATAAAGGCTGTGTACACAGTGGATTTCTTTGTGCTTTTGTAATCTTAAATCACAGAAATTTATACTCTTAAGTAGCCATCTGTTTTCTTCAAGTAGAACTCATTCTCTTTTCTCCTTTTCTTACCCTGAAAACAGCTGTCATCCAGGAAGGAAGAGCTCAAAATTTATTGCTCACATCACATAAAGTATGGGACAGACTTCACTGCTCCTTCAGACTCAAGGGGGTGCCTGGTTTGCTCAAAACTTTGCCTCTTAAAGGTTACCTTTGTTTTGTCTGGTGGATGATCAGCCTCTCCTTTTCCCTCTTTTGTGCTTTTCCCTTTTTCTTTTCCTGATAATCCAATTTGTGGGTGACTAGACTCTGTATTAGCTGTGAGAATTCTCTCAAGAAGTATTGAAATGCTAGTCATTGATAATTAGTCACTATTTGTGTGCTTGAAATGTAACTATTATTTTGAATTTGAAAACCATAGGTTAATTTTTAGGCTTCTATTTTGCTGGGGTTTTTTTGTTTGTTTTTTGAGTCTTTTTGGGTTTGGTTTCTTTTTTTTTCTTTTCCTTTTTTCATTTACTTTTTATAATTGTTGATTCAGTTTTTTTCTGAGTCATGTAACAGTTCCCTCATGTATTTTTTAAACTGAGTTAAAATCTACACAGAGTTAAATATACAAATACTTAATGTACAATTTGCAAAGTTCTGACAACTATACATACCTGTCTAATCAACACCATATTTTTGTTCCTCTTCTGGCCAGACCATGCATACCATAGACAAGGCTATTTTTTAAAAACAATTTTTTAATGTTTATTTTTGAGGGAGAGAGAGACAGAGTGCAAGCAGGGGAGGGGGAGACAGAGAGGGAGACGCAGAATCCGAAGCACGCTCCAGGCTCTGAGCTGTCAGCACAGAGCCCAATGTGGAGCTTGAACTCATGAGCTTTGAGATCATGACCTGAGCCGAAGTCAGATGCTTAACCGACTGAGCCACTCAGGTGCCCCAGACAGAGGTTATTTTGATTTCTGTTACCTAAATTTATTTTGCCTAGTTTAGCATTTCATATAAATGGGATCATACAGTGTGCATGTATTTTTTTCATGTCTGGCTTCTTTCTCAACCAGCACGTCATAATTAAAATTCATCCATATTACTTCATAATTCACCAGTGCCAGCTAGCCAACTAAGGATGGTTTGTAGAGTTCCAGCTTTAGCATAGCAAGCATGAATATAGAAAGATAAGCTTGAAGCACATTCACGCTAGTTTAATAAATGGCAAAACAAAGATGTGAGTATAAGCGTTGTTATAATCAAACGTAATGCATGGTCAAGATTGAAGAGAATGAAAGAAGAAAAAAAAGCATGGATTAAACAAATGCACAGTAATTTATGACTTCAAAATAGTTGTGGCGGACTCATACCAGACACTAGCTTAAACAACCAACCAACTAAGTAGCCAGAGTGGAAGCACGGAAATATCGACACCACAATTTAGAAGCTGTTTCCATGAACCACGGTTGTTCAACTATAACTGAACCAGGTTGAGAAAAGTGATTATGGACTTACCCATAGTGTAGTGGTGGAATTGAGCAAAGTTACCAGCAGCAACATAGACAGAAATGTCATTTATTTTCTGACTTTAAAGTCTGACCCAGAGACCCAGATCTCTACTAACTGGAAAACCAGATAGTTATTATGCTGTACAGTTGATACAGTGTGAAGAGATTTTTTTGTACTCTTGCTCATAGTTTTATAGCCATTTGGGAATTGCAATGCTAAGAAATCAATGCAGCAGGGAGTCAGGAAGACTGAAAGTGGTGAAGAAGGATATAGTATTGCAACCTAGAAGCACTTTCATCCAAAATAAAGCACTTTCAGTGGGTGGAAATGAGAGCATTCTTGGAAATAGTACATTCTCAGCATCCTGCTATCCCTTATTTTAGATTATCAGAAAACCAAGCAATGGTTTTACTTAGAGTTTAGTACGGGAAACCTGTGTTCTGTAGATGCTGTTGGCAAATGGGAATAGGGCAGAACCCTGCATTCTATAAATCAACTTTCAGGTCCAAATATGAGGAAGGGATTGAACCAGTGCTAATATGAAAATTGCCCCCAGATAAGGCACAATTCTCACATCTTGATTAATGAAATGATGCATCTGTATACATTTCTTTGTGGTCACTCTATAATGAAAAAAATTAATGGGGAAAAAAGCAAAGTTCCTATGAAATTTTATGTCATGTGAAGTAAAGAAAGCATTATCATGAAGATGCAGAAGAAAAGCAAATATCTGAAAATTATCTATTGTAGAAACCCAAAGAAAATCAGGATTTTTTTTTCATAGAACAAAGTGTCCTTTATAAAAGAAGGACATAAACTGGTAAGCACAAAATAGGTAGCTTGCCTAAGCCTAAGACTCTTGGTTGTAAGACATAGAAATCTACTTCCACCAAGAGTGGGGGAAAAAAAAACATATGGGAGATTTTATGAAAGTTGTGCCAGGGAATTCAAGGGTAGCAAGCCCTCAAAAGAACTCTTTCTGGGCAATGGAAAATATTGGGGAACACCTAGCATGATAGTCATTCTGTCTGTCCTTCAGGCATATGTTTTCACATATGTTTCATTTTTGTCTCCATAGAGCAGTTGCCCATGCAACACAAGCCTAACAATTCTCTGATCAACACAACTTGGAGCTGTGGAGAAAATATCCTTAACCAGATATCACTTGTTCTCTATCAGACCTTTATATTTCCACCTCTCTCAGTCATCAGATATGGGCTGTCCTGGGCAGCATGTGACTTTCAGGAAGGCAGATCTCTATAGGTGAGATGAGCCATGAAGCAGTCAAGCTGCTAGTGCTTTCTTGAAGGGGGATCTGGATGGAATATCTCTGTGACCACAACAGTCCACTCCTTGTGCCTCTGGGGTCTACTTTTTCATACATTTTCAGTGATCAACTCCTCCATGAATCCATGGGGAATCAGAAGAGAGAGGTTTGTTGGACAAACTACAGATTCAGTACTGTGGGCTTAGCTGACACTCAGATCCTTTCTTCCACTGTCAGTCTCTTGCACCTTCATCCTCAGTTACCACTTCTGCTGATTTCTGGGTTGACTTAATAATTAGGCCCAGAACCTCATCCTGAGGGTCTGACCTTCTTATCATCATGATTTCCCAGTCCAGATTGCTGTATTTGTCTTTTTTATTGTCACAATGGGGGAAGGAATTACCAAAGGGCACCTAATTGGACTACCTGGCTTCCATACATAGTCTTAGCTTCTCTTACCTTTTCATAATGATCAGCATCAATTACCACTGCTAATATGGTGACTTAACTTTTTATCTACTTGTCTGTGGCACAAAGAACCCAAAGTGTACAGAGGGCAACTATAGTTTATAGGTAAGTGGGACACTTGCTGTTTGCCCTGGCAAAAACATGAATCTTTCAGAAACCTACAGACTACTCTAAAGAGCCCTGGGTTGCAGGGATAGGAAGCATGAAGTCCCTTAGTGTGTCACTGGAATAATGGTCCCTAGGAATCCTTCTGCTTCCTGTCCTTGCATTACAGAACGATGTATCTTTCTATTGGGACACAGAGCCATATAAAGGTCTTTGAGTCAGTGTATATCCTGCCTGCTGGGTGATGACATCCCATTTTCAAAGAATATTGCCTCCAGACTGCTGACTCATGTATGTATCAGCCATTGTTTCAGTTGTATATCAGGTCAGTAGATCCTGACTGGTATAGTATGTAACCATATCAGTGAACCCCAGGGGCGTGGGCTTACTCATGTGCTTAAAACTGTGCCTGTTGGTCCCAGGAAATATTAGGTGGTATCCAAGTCAATACATTAAGCACTCTGCAAACCCTCAAATAGTGGTGTTTGTTGAGGTCCTCAGTCCAGGAAAGGCAAATTCATATTCAGAATAATTACCTGTTTCTATGAGACCAAACTGGTGGCCCTTCCAATGTGGAAAGAATCTAACACAGGTATCTTGTCGGTGAGTGGCTGGATTGCCTCCTAGAAAGATAGTGTCACAATGGGTCCTTAGCACTGATCTTTATTTCTAGTAGACTAGATTTGACAATGGCAGTAACTAGATCAGTCTTGAGAAGTGAGTGTCCATTCTGTTGGGTCCATACATCTTCTCCACTTCTCCCAAAGTGACAACTTCTTTCTTGTGCCTATTATTAGTCCTGGAATGGTTAAGGCAGAAGCTGGTAAATATTAATCTACCCAGTGATTTTGTCCTCTTGGTTGTTAATATCTATGGTAGAATGTCCTTTGGTGTTTGTTAACATGTGATAGACAGATCTTCACATTTTGTGCCCATTCCATTGTGTCATCTTCATGCCTCTCCCCCTGAATTCCTTACTTCTTCCAATCCTTTTCTTTCCAGGCCCTTGACCAACTGACCAGGTCATTTGAAACTGCCATATGACCATAAGGTTGATAACCCTGGGTGCACAGTAGACAATGTGATGCAGCTCCTGAAACTTCCCACTGGGAGCATTTTTACTAAACTCTACCTTCAGGATCACCCCTGAAAGAAGCATAGTGCAGCCACCTTCCATTTTTAATCTAGGATTGTTGAAATGCTTTGTTCAAATTTAAGCCAAGTAAAAAAGAGATGAGTTTCAAAAGAGATAGACTTTCATAATTTTTTTTGAGGTGGAGAGGGGCAGAGGGCAAGGGAAAGAGAGAATCTTAAGCTGGTTCCATGGCCCAGCATGGAGATCAACACAGGGCTCAATATCATGACCATGAGATCATGACTTCAGCTGAAATCAAGAGTCACCCAGGCGCTCTGACTTTCATAAATATTAAGTCAAGGAACCAAAGGGCCAAAATAAGAATTATAGCTATTTTAAGTAGAAAAAAGAGAAATGGGAACAAAATAATATTTCAAGAAATACTATATTTAATCAATTCTAAAACCCTTTTTTTTCCTTCATGTTAATATTTTTGAAAGAATGAAAAGAGGCTGAGAGTAAATGCCATAGTTTAATTGGCAGGACTTTTATTTTCATAGTGAAATATAAAATAATGGCATGTTGACCCCTGATGGGGATATAGAATTGATAAAACTGGGTAAGTGAATAAAGGAAGCTATTAAAAAAAAGGAAAGAAATAAAATTAAAGACTGAATTTTCAATCTGAATATAGATTGAAAAGAACTCTCACAATAAGTAGAGACTATAGCTTAGAATTTAAGTTCCATGAAGTCAGGGACTTTGTTTACTATAGTATTGATAGCTCCAAGAATGTTGCCATGTATATAATAGGTACAAATAAATATTGTCAATTAATTGCATAAATTCTGATATCAATTTAAATTATAAATAAATAAATAAATAAATATATATATATATATATATATACTTCCAAGCAATTTACCATATGGTTTAAGAGTACTCTGGAGCTAAAATATCTGGAATTCAAACTCTGATTGTTCCATTGTCATAAGTACTTATAAATATTATTGACTAACTAGTTCTCTTTTTCTCCAGACCATGTGATAGGATTATAATTTAGTATCACCATATTTGTAGTCAAGGCCATATGACTAGTTCTGTCCTATGCGTTTGGCCAGTGTATGTCACTTCTGGGTGAGTCACTTAATTTCCAGTGCAAGGCCCTTTTGAACATTCTTTCCCTACAACATTGGGCATGGAAGCACACGTGGGCCGTCAGATCAAAGTAGTTGAACTCTGAACTAACATAAGAAGCACAGCTGCCTTGAAAAGTTGTCTGATTCTGCACCAGACTTTAAAGAAAAGTAATATTTTGTGGATTTCTATTGTTAGTTACTACAGCATAATTTAGTCATATTGACTAATAAGGCACATTAACATTGAGTGACATTAGGTAAGATATTTATCCTTCTACAACTTGGTTTTTATGTCTTCAAATGGCTAATGCTTATACATATATCTCAAAGTTTTTCAAGGACTAGATATTCTAATCTAAATAAAGGAGACCTGAAAGTTCCTTGATCATATTCAGAGCTAATTAGGTAAAGAAACATTTTGTAAGTATAGGAAAGTTATCCACGTGGCAGGAAAATGAGATTGGCATTAATTTGAGAAAATAATGGAGTAGTGTGTTCAGAATTAAGAAGGAATAATCTGCTCCCTCAATAATTTTATCACAAGTGAACTTGTCTTTCAAATGTTAAGGCCACAAAAATATTCTCATACATTAGAACATAGAAATTATAGACACTTAGGAAAACTACTTAAGGACAGATCTAGACAAAAGCAAAGAGGTTAATCAAGATTAATAATTCAAGATTGAGAGAATTATAAAAATGCCTTACCTAGACTTATCTTTCCTGGTTTGAATCTTAGTCTAATAAATCTTGTTAGGTGCTATTTTATAAGCATTTCAGTTGGATTCCACATCTCTGGGGTAAAATTAAATTCTAGCTGACATTGCATATAATTTCTTCTTCTCCTTCAAGGAATTAATGTAATGAAGAGAGCAAAGATGTATTTTTGAGTGGATATCAGGACTAAATTAAAAAATATTTTGATTAGAAACATGTTAAAAGCTAAGAATGTTTTATGTGTGTGGTAGGTTGAATAATGGCTTCCTGAATGTCCCTCCAAATCCCCAGAATCTGTGACTGTTATTTTATACAGCAAAAGCAAGTTTGCAGATGTAATCAAGTTAAAGATTTTGAGATGGGCAGATGAATGTGGGTTATCCAGGTGGGCCCAATGTAAGGAAAAGAGTTCATGTAAAAGAGAACAGTTCATGTAAGAGGGAGGAGTGTAAGTCAGACAGAAAGCAATGCAACTATCAAAGCAGAGGAACAGGGAATGAGGTGTGAAGATGCTACACTTCTAACTTTGAAAATGGAGGAAGAAGGCCATGAGCCAAAGAATGTAGGTGGCCTCTGGAAGATAGAAAGGGCAAGAATATGGAATCTCCCTACAGCCTCAGAGAACACAATCCTGGTGACCCATTTTAGACTTCTAACATCCAGAATGGATATCTGTTGTTTTAAGCCACATCTGTGGCAACCAGAAACAAATACGTGTTATTTTGAAAGATGATTTCTAATGATGCCATTGAGTTTTTTTTAACCATTGGTTTTGAGCTTGTTGGTTGTTAATCAACATCTTGTGTCACTGAAATATTTTTGAATATTCAATTGTCATAATAGAAGTAGTGTGGTATCTTTAGTTCTTAAACTTACTTGTTTTCTTGTTTACATGAGCAAAAATAATCATACACAGCTAACATTTAATATTTCTTTGAATTACATTGCCTGTGTGACTATATAACTTAAAGTAGTATTCATGTAATACTGATAAATAAACATATTTAATAAATCAAAAATAAAATTAAAATAGAAGAGACAGAACACATTTGAATAGAATATCTAATACTTTCAGCACGTCACTTGGCCATACTGTAGACCCCCTGGAATTTTGCTTCTTGCATTAGAAACCATTATATTAGGTAACCAGTACAGATCACTTCCTACTGTTTAATGATTCTCTCCTTTTTCTACTGTGAGATGTTAATGCCAAATGTAATACAGATTTAGTTAGATGCTATGGGGTATGATACTGCATAAGCAATGTGACTAATCCTCATTGTGTATTCCCAAGCTGACTCTTAATACTCTATTTTCATGTCTCTTGAGCACTATAGCTTATTAAAACTGTCTATTTTTGCAGTGTTTCAGTGAAAGGTATTATGATGCAATGCATTTTCTTTCTCAATTTGCAAAGGTGATGAACTAAAATTATATGATCATTTGGCTAATGACATTAATTTATCTGTGTGAATATATATTTTTGAAAAATCACATGCTGTTATGGCAGGAAATAAGATTAAATTTCTCACATTTTGAAAAATCAGATAATATACATGCCACAACTAAAGAGACATTTTGTTGAATGAGTCTATTTTAATCTCACTGTGATGATGCCAATCTTGTGGTTTTTCATATTAGAGTGAAATGTAGAACAGAGCTTTTTTATTTCTAAAAATCCTGGGTTTCTTTCAAAGTTTCTGGCCTCCAGACACCCCAAGTGACCTAGCCCATCATTACAATAGGCCTTAATTTACATGAAAGAGGAAAAACAACCCATGGTTGCTGCCATTAATGAAATGGCTCCAACTATCTGCCAACATTGAATAATTTAAATGCAAAATGACTTCAAAAGGACCGTGGTGTTTTGAAATTTAAAACATCTGCTAAACCTTGCTTTTCACAAAGGACCTTAGTAACTAACCTCCCATAGCATGACCAAATTCCTGCCAGTAATATTAAGGTCAGTAATAACAAAGACAGAAACAACAGGCAATCTCCATTAATGCCTCTTTGCCTTCAACCTTAAACGTGATTTTTTTTTTCTTAAAATGAATTATTTTGTTACCCTGGGATCCAATTATGTCTTCAGACTATTACAAGTTCCATCTTGCAATCAATACCCAGAAATCATCTCTCTTGCAGAAGATTCACATGGACGTTGGTTATCACAAAATATTACATCTACCTCATACAAACAGTAGGAATGTCTGAAATGATCCTGAAACTTTGCCTTTGGCTGCATGAAAAATAATCCAATGGAATCTGGAGGGAAATGGCACGCTATGGTGCTCTGACAACCTTACATGTGTCTACCCAGGCCATGGAGGCAAAGGCTTGAAGCACTATTATCTGAGTCTTGGCAGATTGACTCATGGTCTCCTCTGAATGTGAGAAGATGGGAGGCTTGTGAGGTACTACATCAGGGCTATCTCTCACTTGCCCCCCTGTTCCCTGAGAGGCCACATTGAGATAGTTTCTCATTGTCCCCAGGGTTCTGAAGAGGTATCTTCACTCCATTCAGAGTATAGCTGCAGACTTTGAAGCCAATGAGCTGCAGTTGAGAATTGATTCTCAGCAGATTTTCTTACAACCAGCACTGCAGCCATTTGGTGCTTTTTGTTTCAAACGTCATCTTTTTTGGCATGTGGGATATGGATATAAGGAGTTAGTACCTTTGATTATTTTTTCCTTTCACTGGATATAGTAAGTAATAAACTGAGTCTAAAAGTGGCTGTTGTATCTTTACTGGCTGAACTGTCAGACTTGGCCTCAGCCTTACTTAATGTGGCCTTGCCTTCACAGGACCAGGACTATCATTTTTCTAACAGAAGTGACTGCAATGACATTTAGCTCCTGTGGAACTGAGAGGGATTCAACTTTCAAGATGCCCCTGTTTTCAGACAACTCCTGAAAACAATATAAGCCAATCCAGACTGCCTGGCATCCAAATCTGGAACTTGTGTGTGTTCCTCCATGGATCAGATTGTTTACCCTGACAGAGTCATTTCACTAGAGTGTTAACCCATCTTGTGTGCCTACTGGATCACCCAGTCACCAGCATGTCCCTCTAAAGGATGATGAGAAGATGGGCAAAACATTCTTGTTTTCCCTTTGCTGGGTCTTGGCTTCTAGAATTCTCCTTTGTCTGAATTCATTCTATTGAAGGTATGGAAATTTTCCTGACATCTAAGGAATGAGCGGTAGTGACCCTGATGAGATGGACATTTTAGAACACTAATAGTTAAGGAAACAAGCCATTATGGGCTGAATTGTGTCCTACCAAAATTCATATGTTGAAACTCTAACCTTAAGTACCTCAGAATGTGACTGTATTTGGAGACAGGGCCTTTAAAAGGTAATTAAGGAGAAATGAAGTCATACGGGGGGGCCCTAATTCAACTGACTGGTATTCAAATGTGAAGAGGGAATTTGGACACATAAGGAGATACCAGAGAGGTATGTGCATAGAGGACCAACATGTGAAGAGGCAGCCAAAGGGCAGCCATACGCAAACTAAGAAGAGAGAACTCTGAAGGAATCAAATCTGCTGACACATTGACCTTAAACTTCTAGCCTTCAGAACTGTGAGAAAATAAATTTCTGTTGTTTAAGCCACCCATTCTGATGTGTTTTGTTATGGCAGCCTTGGAACACTAATACACATGCTAAATAGGAAAGATAATGACAGGGCTGAAATTATGAATGCACTGGGATGAGAAATGACATGTTTATGGGAGTTCTTTATGTAATAACTACCAGCTTCCATTTGCCTTTGAACTTAGAAAACCCAACTCACATAGAGAGGGAGACCTCAGGAGCTAGAAATGTCATTCCTCATCATGCTGACACTTTCTTAGATTGGAGAGTTGCTTTTCCAGTCCGAACTTCTGACTCTGGCCACACCACTTTTCCTGTTGTTCAAGGAAATATTCCTTTTGCCCTGGAAGACTTTCATGTCATCCTCAATTCACTGGCCTATTTTGGATATTGATATGCCCCAGAATTCTTTTTTGCAGGCAAAGATGGAGTCTGTGTAATTGTTACTATATCCTGTGGTACTGGATTAACCCTTCAGGACATGTGGAATGGCCTGTTCAGAAACCTAAGGAGAGCACTATATGGCTTTCTAAAGGACACCCTCATTTGTTCAGCTGGTTAAGAGCAAGATGTTAGGCCTTTTTGAAATAACAGGCAGGCTTGATCCTGCTACTTGAAGTCTTATTGATAACAGCTTATGGTAAATGCTGAAGGAGTCAAATTGAACAGTTCAGGTTCCAGCCACTCACTATAAGATTAACCACAATAGTCAATGGAGAGGTGTACAGATGAGGGCATTTCCCAGAAATCGAGATTATAAAAACTGAGATGCAGATATTGTTGGGAGAAAATCTTATATGGATGTCTTTTATTTCTGTATATCTTGGTATAGATTTCTTTCAAGGATGTTTGCACAGCAAAAAGACTTGGAAGATAGAAATAATATCTCCCTTCAACACAAAGGGCAGATTTGTTAACTGTCCAGTACAGTGAAATAATGTCTATGTCTGGAGAAACGGGAAGTCATGGTTAGTACCTATAATAGAAGATTAGTTTCCTTATGCTCACAGACTCTTTCCTGTTGAACTCATGTGAAAGCTTCACCTGGCCACCTTTGCCATGCCTTCTGGGAAGTGGAGCCTGAGGAACATGCTCAAGAAAATGCTGATATTCTGACTACTGAAATCATTGTGTCTAATAACAGCATTTGTGCCTCACTTGGGAATGTCATGTATTGCTAGCATCCATGAAGCAGAGGCAGGCTAACTTGTCAGCTTGCAAGAGGGACAACATCTAAGACTCTCCTTAATACTGACACTCTGAGACATGCTGTAAATATAGATAGCCTAGTTCTTATTCTTAAAAAAAAAACAAAAAAAAATTATTACAAACCTGTAGAGACTATATCCAGTTATATCCAGATAATATTATGTCAAGTAGAAAATTAAAAAGAACTTGCTTAAAACTCCTTATGAATATGTCCATCTTTAGGATTTTAAAAATTCTTTCCTTGGCACTTTTATATAAAAATACAATTTAACTAATTTAGTGCAAGATATGGAGAAAAGAGTAGCCCTTGTTCTTTGGGAAGTAAGCCTGTAAGAAACTGAGCAAGAAGCATTATTGAATAATCTAATAGAGTAGGAAGTCTATTGATATAAAGGACTCTGGGAACTGGTGCAAAGGGAAAAGCTCCCCAAACCTCTATCTCTAATACAGCTTATTCTTCTAAGCTGCAAGTTCACATATTGAGGGTCATCTTCATCCTGGTTGCATTGGTATGGCTGCAAACATGTGAAATACACTATGCAAGCCAATTAGAGCTGCTCTCCCATACACTTAAGCACCATCTGTGAGAACTGGCAATCGTTGCTCCAGTCCTGGTCTGATGGACCTCCAACCATCCATAAATTAAGCTCCTTTTTCCCTCTCTGCTGCCCAGCAGGGCCCTCATCCACGGAATTAGCCATCCACTCTGATTACCCACCACTGTCTGTACTATATCACTTATTAAATTTTTTGAATATCATGACAGACTAATTATTAACTTAGGGGTCTTACTGAAATTATTAACTTAGATTTCTTACTGAAATCTCAGTTAATATATCCAAATCAATATCCTTATCTTCCCTCCAAAACATATTGTCCTCCTCCTCTGAATTCTAATACAGGGGGAGTCACCACTAAACCCAATTCACATGTTGCTCAAGAAATTTTTTATATTTCTCTGTCTCTTCTCCACATCCAAATCCATTCTATGCTACTTGTTATCCCTGTAATATATTTCTTACTTCTTCCTTATCCCCTTTATCACTGACGATTTCTTTCTGTCTGTTTCACCTTCCTCCAACCCATCCATGCTCAAGGCAGCTGCTGGAACAATCTTTCTAAAATACTTACTTGGTTATTCTCACTTAACTTCTTCAATAGTTTCAGCATAAACTTTTCACCTAGAATTTTGAGATCTGGTATCTGATGACCTTAGTTAACTCATTTCTCACCAATCTACCACTCATACTCTTGCTCCAGCCATAGCAGACTACTTATTATTCTCTATAGTTGTTCCAGTTTCTCTTTCTCTCTTTTTAAAATGTTTATTTATTTTTTGAGAGAGAGAGAAAGAGACAGAGCATGAGCAGGGGAGGGGCAGACAGAGAAGGAGACACAGAATCTGAAGCAGGCTTCAGGCTCTGAGCTGTCAGCACAGAGCCGACATGGGGCTCAAACTCATGAACTCTGAGATCATGACCTGAGCCAAAGTTGGATGCTTAACCGACTAAGCCACCCAGGTGCCCCTATAGTTGTTCCATGCTCTTAATGCCTCTGGACCTTATCACCAGGAACACTTTTTTCACTTCTTCCCTGTGTTAATTTCTGCTCAACTTAAAAACACTACGTGTGTGTGTGGAGGGGCGGGGCACCTGGGTGGCTCAGTTTGTTGAGCAACTGACTATTGATTTTGGCTCAGGTGGTGATCCCAAGGTGGTAGGATCATGCTGTGATTGGAGCCTGCTTGGGATTCTCACTCTCTCTCTCTGTCTCTTTCCATCTCTCTCTCCCCTTGCTCCTGTTCTCTCTCTCAAAAAATTTTTTTCATTAAAAAAATTAGGTGAATAAAAATATCTGTTCTCATCTGTATTGTATCATTTGTGTGTTTAATTTTGTATTTGTTGTTTGGTTACTTTTCTAGATCTTCCAGTTCTTTTTAGTGTTGGTTCATGACACATTATAAGATCTCAATAAAAGTTGGTTAAATTAATACATTTATTCCTATTGAAATATCTTAAAAGTTAACCGTGGGCATTGTGTTAATTTTCAAAACTATACATGATTAAGTGTTATATACCAAAAAAATCCTGAAATCTTGATAAAGAGAGCAGCCATTGAATTTTCAACATGTCAAAGAGTGTTCATGGTAGAATGATATAAATGGAAGATCAGTTAAAAATCAAAAGAAGTCCAAAGCTGTGGGAAACTCCAGGAATATATAATAAATCATCCCTGCACCATTGTGGACATAGTCCCCCAGGCTCTACATCCTCTCCCCAAAGCCTTCATGTAAAAAAGCCCATAAAAAAAATCATGAAAAATTTGCATATGAAAATGAAGCTATATTCCAATAAATTATTGTCTTTAGAGTCAGGTAAGGAGAATGCTCACTCATTTTATAATTGTTTTTAGTATGTTTTTATAATAAACATCTTAGAAACAGGAAGACCTAAAGAATAATTGTCCTAAAATGAGAAAGTGTTTGAGTATGTCAGTAGAAACTGGTTGATGATTACTCTTAAATGTTTAAAAGTCTGTCATTTGCCTTTATTTGGTACTAGTTTTAAACTTCTGTCTATATTGAGTTTAATGGACTAGAAATAAAGCTATAACATGGGTCATGGTAACAAGCCATCCCAGTCCCCAACCAGAACAACTTTTTTTCTGGGTGGAGAAGGGGAAATGCCAATTATATATTTAAATTTCAAGGACCTCTGTGTCTGTTTTCATAAAATTTCTTCACAAGAAATGATTTTAAGGTTTAAGGTAGGTGAAAAATAAGATGCTGACATCTGTGGAAATCTTCACTAGTTCATCCAGGTAATTCCTGGGTGAGCAAATACAGTCCTGGTAGATTATAAAAACTCTTCCTATCTGGATGTATTGGTAAATTATATCAAACAAGGTGGAAGAAGCTCTGTATTCTGGTGAATTTTTAAGACACATCAATGGTGTTGTCCAGATTACTATACAAGTTATTATACTAGGCATTATTTTTTTTTTCTTTCCTGGCAGCTAAATTTAGTTGCATTGAGTTAGGAAAAAATTATTCTTTACCCATAAGATTCCAAAAGAGAGAGATGCCTGGGTGTCTCAGTTGATTAAGGATCTAACTTTTGATTTCTGCTCAGGTCATGATCTTATGGTTTGTGGGATTGAGACCCACTCAGGCTCCATGTTAACAGCATGAAGCCCTACTTAGGATTCTGTCTCTCCCTCTCTCTCTGCCCCTCATTAGATTACATGCACTTGCATGCATGTGCTCTTTTTCTCCCTCAAAATAAGTAAATATACATACATACGTACATACATACATAGACTTAAGAAAAATGATTCAAAAAAAGAAACCCTTTTCCATGTTTCAGCTCTCCATCTAGTTTCCTTAACTTTATACTTTTCAATTAAGTTTCTTTTTTTGTCTTATATTTAAACCATGACTTGGTCTCATCCATTTTTCTTAGTATAAGATTGGAGAACTGTTGATAGTTGGCTTCATTCAGTCAAAACACATTTCAGAATCAAAATGGTCTCAGGGAAATCAGGCAAGTGATTTTCTTTTAGTTCAGAAGTGTATCCAAAGCATGTGTCTCTGTATCTAAAGAAACAAACAGCTTCCAGAGTGAATTATTTCTGTTACCCTAAAAAATAACGTGAATAACCATTTAAAGTGCCACTGCTGCTGGGCAGCTTACGTCCTTCCTCTCTGAAAATATACCCCTATTTTAGATCCTTGGGCTAACAATATTTCCTGGCAGAATGATGTCATAATCTCTGATTCCACATGGCTCAGACTTATGATTAAGTCAGCTTTCCCTCAGGTTCCCTCTAAACTAACATTCTTATTCTAGAAAATGGCACTATTTTATGATAGTCATCATTCCAGAAGCTACCGTGAAGTTCTGTTGACATTAAATGGTGACATTAAGTTCTGTTGAAATTATACGGCATAGACCCTGGATTTTGAAACACTGAACTTCCTGACCACTGTAGGCAACCCATATAATATATTCTTATGTTGCTTGTTGTGGAAAATTCTCTCTTGTTTCTCCATTTCAAAGACCTGAAACTTGGGGAAGAAAGGTAGATTGAGGTCCCAGTCTCTTCCTTCAGGTCTGTTTTCCATTCTACTCCTATTTCTGATGCCATATCAGCACTATTAGGATTGTGTTATTCATGTGCACTCAAATTTTTTAAATTAAAAATCCTCAGGTATAGCTTTAACTTAATTAAAATTCCACTAACAACTTTGTTAGAATAATCTCCAAGCATATGATTTTACGAATTTGATGCATATTGCTTTGCATATTATTTGCCAGTTGTTCCCCACAATCTGTATCATAGACTGACCTACAATATCCTCCACCCAATCAGCACTCCAAACACATTACACTTGATAAGACATGGAATGAACGATAATTGTTAGGATGCTTAAGATCATAGGACTTATTTGTAGCAGGAATTGAAAGTACCTCCCTATATTTGCCAGGCAGAAAATTTAAGTGGGCAAAGCTATTAGGATTCAGATTTTGTTCCAATGGTGGAGGCAGTGGAATGCAGAGAAAATTATGGCATTGGTTCTGTCAAATTTCTAACATTTCAAACGAATTAACATTGTCATTTTTATATAACATCTCCCAATGTCAAAATATTGACTAACTTTTTAAAAATTCCACAGATCAAACAAAACATATCAAATATTTTGCCAATAGCCTTCCACTTTGCCATGTCTAATCTATGGATTATTCTTTGTTTCTTGAATTTTGTTCTCTCTCTCCCTCTTTTTTCTTTTTTGATGAGTTGTTACTCCCACATATATCTGAGAATAATAAGTGAGAAAAATAATTCATAATAAGAAAATTTTGTGACCCACAGGACAACTAGCAAAGAATATCTGAAATTTTTTCTTTCAAAATATTGAAATCTAAAGATAGATCTTATGGAAATATCATGCTCCCTTACTATTTTAACCATATACACTTATGAAATGCTATAATGTTAGATAAAAATAACATTTATCTATGAAAGAAACATGCTTTCACTTGATTGCATTTGCTTGTAAAGCTTATTTTATTTTATTTTTATTTTATTATTTTTAACATTTATTTATGTTTGAGAGAGAGAGAGACACAGAGCGTGAGTGGGAGAAGGTCAGAGATAGAGGGAGACAAAGAATCAGAAGCAGGCTCCAGACTCTGAGCTGTCAGCACAGAGTCCAACGCGGGGCTCGAATCCATGAACTGTGAGATTGTGACCTGAGCTGAAGTCGGCCGCTTAACCAACTAAGCCCCCCAGGTGCCCCGTAAAGCTTATTTTAAACAGTAATGTTAATGGATTATTCTGCACAGCTTCGCAAGGTGTGTGTTTAGTATAAACTTGTGCCATGAATGGATTACTGTCATCCATTTAAGGATTACTTCATAGGTCAAAACACTGATCTCTCAATTGATTCTTCTTAAAGGTAGATGCAAATTAAAATCACCTAAAGCAATATTAAAAATGTATTTGAAGGGAATCCACCTGAAAGGATGTTTTGTTCAATTATTGAGTGTCCTTTCATACTTAATAGAAAATTACTCAAAAATAAGGAAGGACAAAAAACATCTTGAATGTCACAGTTACACACTTGAACTAATTGGCGTATGTAGAATACTGCACCCAACAACAACAGAATTTGACTTCTTTTCAAGTGTATATGTAAGGTTCATCAAAATCAATCATACGGTGAGCCATAATAAAGCCTCAACAAAATTTAAAATATTGAAATAATTTGAAATTTGAAAATATTTGAGGCAATTGGGGCGCCTGAGTGGCTCAGTGGACTAAGCCTCCGACTTTGGTTCAGGTCATTATCTTGGGATTCATGGGCTTGAGCCCTGCATCAGACTCTGTGCTGACAACTCAGACCCTGGATCCTCCTTCAGATTCTGTGTTTCCCTCTTTCTCTGCCCCTCCCTCACTCATACTCTGTCTCTCTTTCTCTCTCAAAAATAAACGGTAAACATTTTTTAAATAATAAAATATTTAAGGCAATGTAGAGTATATTCTCTAATTATAGAATTAAGATGGAAAACAGAGGCCTGGGTCCATCAGGTGGTTAAGTATCTGAATTGGTTCAGGTCATGATCCCACTGTTAGTGAATTCAAGTCCCGCATCTGGTGAGCATGAGCCCCATTTTGGGTGAGTCCTTCTCTCTCTCTCTCTCTCCCTCCCTCCCTCTCTGCCCCTTGTGGGATTCTCTCTCTTTTCCTCTTTCTCTGTTTCTTGCTCACTTGCGCCCTCTATCTCTCAAAAAAAGGTGGAAAACAGAAACAAAACTATACTAAAAAAAGATGTACTACCTGAAAATTAAATACCACATTTATAAACACTCATGGATGAAGGAATAAGTCAGCATGGAAGTCAGAAAATTATTGAACATCATTATAACAAAATATGACAGATCAAAACTTGTGCAATATAGTTAAAGCAATATTTACGGGGAAACATTGTCTTACATGCATATATGAGACAGAAAGGGTAAAAATCAACATTTTAACTTTCTAACTTAAAAACAAGTAATGATAAAGAAGAAAACAGAAATGAATGAAATTTTTAAAATACTGTAGAATAGAGAAAATAATATGGAGAGCCTGGGTGGCTCAGTCAGTTGAGCGTCTGACTTTGGGTCAGGTTATGATCTCATGGTTCATGAGTTTGAGCCCCTACGTCAGGCTCTGGGCTGTCAGTGCAAAGCCTGCTTAGGATCCTCTGTCTCCTTCTCTCTCTGTTCCTCCCCCACTCATGCTGTCTCTCTCTCTCTCTCAAAAATAAATAAAACATTCAAAAAAAAACTTAAAAAAGAACAAAGAAAATAAAGACAATAGTTAGAATTTTAAAAAAATGAAAATATTAATTCATTGGATAAATTCTTAATAAGACTGACCAAGGCAAAAAAAAAAAAATGTAAACAGAAAAACAAAAATAAAAAGGGAAAAGAGGGCATAAATATAGATCTATAATATAAATAATATATTATGGACAATTTAAGCAAAGGAATTTGATAATTTAGTTAAAATGAACAAATGTCCCACAAATACAATTCACTGAAGTTAAGGGCTAACATATAAAACCTGAGTAGTCAGGCATCTGTTAAATAAATTACATTTGTTACTTTAAAAAAATTCCCACAGGAAACTCTATAACCAGATGGCTTTAATAGTAAAATCTCTTCCAACTATTTAAAAAAGACATAATCTCAATCTTGCACAAAATCTTCTGAAAACATAAAAAAAAATGAAGGTGACCTTTTCTAACTCCTTTTATGAAGCTAACAAAATTTGAGTTCTAAATCCTGGCAGGAACATTCAAGAAAGAAAAATAGATCATATCAAGCAAATCAAAATGAAGCATTTGACTAAAATTCAACAATCCTTCATGAAAAATCTTTTAGTAAACTCAGACAAAAAGTGAAGATTTTAAAATGATAAAGTATATCTACAGAAAATCTAGAAGGGGTACACATTTTTTGATTAAAAAAAAAATTAGACTTTATCCTAAAGAAGGGGAAGGGGATATTCATTGTTTCCATTTAATATAGTAGTGG
The DNA here is from genome assembly GCA_028646485.1 of Cryptoprocta ferox. Classification (NCBI taxonomy): domain Eukaryota; kingdom Metazoa; phylum Chordata; class Mammalia; order Carnivora; family Eupleridae; genus Cryptoprocta; species Cryptoprocta ferox. The sequence goes on from CM053573.1 coordinate 22,219,850, forward strand.
AGAGTCTGAACATTGCAATAAGGCAAGGGGGAAAAAAAAGATAGAGGAGCATAATGATTGGAAAGAAATAACACTTATTTTCTTGGAGATAACATGAAAACTAAAAACTCTAAAATATATGAATCGTTTTATTAAATTAATGAATGTACAATCATCATGAGACGCTTGATCAATATCAAACAACATTATAAGCATTTCTATAGAAATAAAACAACACATTTGAAAATTTAAGGAGTAATACCCTTTACAAAGCAATAAAAATAATCAAATATCTTAGAATAAATCAAACAAAGGTTTATAAGGACTTTATACTAAAAAAAATCATTGAAAGAAATGACTATTGACCAAAATAAAAAACATTTATATATGAAGATTTGATAGTGTGGATATGTGAGTTCTCCTCAAATTTATTTATATATTGGCAATACCAATCAAAATGTTCATAAGCTATTTTTTTCTCAGAAGTTGATAAACAAATTATAAATTCTTAAGGATATGCAAAGCACCAACAAAAGACAAAATAATCTTCAAGTAGAAGAACAAATCCAGGGATATTATAGTACCAAATGCAATTCTACTATAAAACTATAAAGCTATATTAAAACATCGTGTCCTGTCAAAAGAATAGATAAAAAACCCATTATGGAACAGGATATAGATTCTGGGAGTACATCAAAATTTATAATGTCATCTAATGATGACCGTGGTAATACTACAGTGAAGTGGGAGAATGATTGTGCTATCCATACATGCTAATTGAACATTAATTTATGAAAAGGAAGTATCTTTACCTTTACCTCACACAACACAAAAATGGAATCCAAATGGATTGCAGATCTAACTGTAAAAGAAAAAATCATAAAGTTCTGAGAAGGAGATTTCAAAAAGCAACTTTTTGATCTTGGAGCAGAAAATAATTACTTAAACAGGATGTAAAACTTGCAAAAAGAACAAATCAAACTACATTAAAATTAAGAACTCTGGCTCATCAAAAGGCACCAGTAAGAGTAAAAATTAAAACTATAAAGTGGAAAATTATATTCATAATTCATATATCTAATAAAGATCTTATAGCCAAAATAAATAAATAACTCCTACAAATCAAAGAAAACCAGATAAATCATCTTTAAAACAGGCAAAAGACTTGACCACTTTGCAAAAGAGAAGGTTCAAAAGGCCAACAAAACATTAGAAATGTGGTTCAGTCTTAGTCATCAGGGATATACACATAAAGCCACAAAGTGATGCTACTATACATTCACTAAATGGCTAAAATGAAAAAGACAATATTAAGTATCAGTGAGGGCGTGAAGCAATAAGAACTTAAATAGAATGCTAATGGAGGGTATATTTTTAAAGCCATATTAGATAACATTATGGCAGTATGATTCTATCTCTCTATCTGAAAGAGGACTTCAACTACCTCCATTTTGACCTCAAACTTTCTAATCGGTTAAATTCTTCTTTCCAGTTTATCTCTTAACTCAGGCAAAAGACCCACAAGGCAAAGCATCCCCTGATGGGAACCATAACTACCCGCTTAAGCAATAAGGACCATCCTGAGCCAGCAAGACCCCATGTGATTGATAACTATCCACCTGATCTTTACTGCCCATCTGCAGGTACTCCCCCTACCTTTGCCATACAGTTTCCATATATAATCCTGGAAGTATTATCTGTACTTTGGAGATAATCTTTGAGACATTAGTCTGCTGTCTTCTCCATGTTGTCTCTACCTTTGGATATTTCAGTGGCAAGTGGATGAACCCCTGGAGCCAGTTGCTCATGCACCCCTGTGCCCTGGCTACTTATCTATCCATGTTATATATGTTCCACGTGGTTATGAGATATAGTGCATATATCTCATGTTCACCAACCAGGAAGCTTTCCAAATCTCATTGTTCAGGAGTTTTTAGAATCCAACATCTAGTTTCCTTCCCTCTCCAGAGGCCAGAGGGTGGGGCTTAAAGTTCCAACCCTTTAATCCTGTGTTTGGCTTTCCTGATGACCAGTCCCCATCCTAACACTAACTAGAGACCCTGCCATGATTCAACCCCTATAGCATAAACTCAGGTGTGGGGCTCTTTATGAAAATAGCAAAAGATACTTCTATTACTCAGGGCATTCTGAGGGTTTTAGGGGCTCTGTGTCAGGAACCAAGAAGAAAGACCAAATACAAATTATACCACAATATCCTAGAAAGAACATTCTCTAGGTAAGAAAAGTTGGCAAAATTCTCCTGAGATTTACATATTTCCAAATCTTCTACAGCTTTTAAGTGTTTCCCTACATCAGAGTTCACTTAAAAAATCATTTTGGAAAATGAAACACCATCTATTTTTTTGTTGATTGTATGCAAAATAACATGTTATAGCTTTTCCATGTCTGCACTAAGGGACCTGTGTAATTTCGTCAGACCCAGTGTTTTCCACATATTTAAACATAATGTCCTTTTGTGTGTTTGTAAAATTACTACCAAATAACTAAAAAAATAAAAAAGGTTTTAAGGAATGCACTTTTGGAAAACTGTCATTTTCTTTTTTCTTCTTTTTTTTTTTTTATTTTGAGAGACAGAAAGAAAGAAAGAAAGAGAGCATGAACATGCAAGTGGGGAGGTGCAGTGAGAGAGGGAGAAAGAGAACCCAAGCAGGCTCTGTATTGTTTATGAAGAGCCCAACACAGGGCTCAAACTCACGAACCTCGAGATCATGACCGGAGGTGAGACCAGGACTCAGAAGTTTAACTGACTGAACCACCCAGGTGCTCCAGAAAATCAAACCTAAATTCGAAGTATTTCGAAGTATTTCTTACATTCTTCATGAGTCTATAATATGTTTGTCTAAATTTAAATTTGTTTTGTGAACTAGTCTACAATTCAAATTTACCTAACAGTGTGAATACTTGCATATTTTTCTTGATTGATCATGTTTTGTGATATACTTATACCTATGCCTATATTTATATTTTTAATTCATGTTTTAGAGGATTTATTCCTCTGCTTCTCTGAGATTCCACTTCCTCAATTTAAATAATCAAACTATCCTTTGTTTTGTTTAGCTAAGACACAATGCCTGCCATTCTACTCTATCAATACAGGTCTCTCGAAGGAATTTACCCTTCCCAAAGTAGTAGTTGTATGATATACACACTTATCCTGGGCATTGCCAATGGCTTCCACCTCCATTCCCTCAAAGTTTGGCCTCTAAATGCAATCTCTGAAGGGCAGTGAAAGTGATAAATTGACCATAGTCATCATCACAAGTACCTTAAGGCCTAGGAGATTTCCTCTCAGGCAGTCCTGAATTGATTGACTATATAGTTGAATAACAATTGAAAGCCCTAACCATAACTGGTTCTAGTTATACTTCTTGGGGTTCACATTATATGAAAATTAATCTTCTGGTAACAGCTAGTAGCTTATATGTACCTGTGATCTCAAATTCCATATGAAGACTAAACATTCAGTTTTCATTCCTTGGCAGTGTGTGTGTGTGTGTGTGTGTGTGTGTGTGTGTGTGCGCGCGTGCGCGCGTGCGTGCGCACGCTTATTCATAAATTTGCATATGCATATTTTTATATTTATGCAAGTGTACACATAGATATAAATCATCCTTATGTTGCCAAAGCTGTTAGCTAGCACGTCACTTGGAAATTGTTGCTGAATTTGTCATTTACCCCTGTATGGGCATTAATGCACTCTCCCCTCTGAATATCAAGAAATGGAATATGAAACCAGTGTTTCCACTTATTATTTTGAATGACGAGAGAAGAAAATACACATGGCAATTTCACTGACTAGTCTGCTCTGGACTGAAAATTTTCTGCTTATTTAATGAATTTACATATCTTATTTAAGAATATCTTTGATAATGACTGGAGATTATCTTTGAATTTTTTATTTCCATCAATTTGAATACTTCCAAAAATAATAATCTCAATATTATTTTCTTTGGAACACATTGGAATAAAGAATCTCATACTAGAGATTTTTTTCCCCACTGTCCACAGTCCTCATCATAAAGTATCCCTGAAGTTATGGTTCCTTACCTCAAGTATAAGGCATTGCATTACTTTTTTCGTTCCTTTTTAAAAAAATTTTTTTAAATGTTTATTTATTTTGAGAGAGACAGACAGAGGGTGAGCAGTGGAGGGGCACAGAGGAAGGAAGACAAAGAATCTGAAGTAGGCTCCAGGCTCTGAGCTGTCAGCACAGAGCCCGACATAGGTCTTTAACTCATGAGCCATGAGGTCATGACCTGAGCCAAAGTCAGATGCTCAACCGACTGAGCCACCCAGGTGCCCCTGTACTATGTTTTTTTTCTTAAAGTTAGTTTATTTTGAGAGAGAGAGAGCAAGAAGGCGAGGGACAGAGAGAAGGAGAGAGAGGATCCCAAGCAGGCTTTGCATTACCAGTGCAGAGCATGTTGTGGGGCTCAAACCCAGGAACCATGAGATCATGACCTGAGCTAAAATCAGGAGTCAGCCGATTAACTAAGCCGCCCAGCTGCTCCAGTGCATTGGACTATTTTAAAGCCTTTATTAGTGAAAAGTATGCCATTCCAAGATTAGAATGTTCAGACTATAAAAGTTTATAAAGTGCCATCAGAATGCCATTTTTCTATCCTTTTTTTTTTTTTCTTTCTGTTGCCACTTTCAACCTCCTTATTGAGTTCTGGGCCAATATTCTGTAAGCATCTGTGATGGTTTTAGAAGGTGAAGTTAACAATGTTTCAATTTCTACTTACTTTAATGTGGCTATCAACATAGCAATATAGTTTGGCGTGTGGCCCTCTGGTTTACCCAGTGTAATATGAACTTGAGTCAAGACATCATCTTAAACCCATGCTATGAATGGCGTGTGTGTGGCGGGGGAGGGAGATGGTCAGTAGGGTGGGTGTTTGTATGTTATGACTTTCTCCTTTCCTCTTGAATGAATTCTGGCACTGAAGGAGAATTTTCGTTGGAGGGAAGCTCTCAAAGTTTCTTGAGAATCAGGGTTTGAGGCTAAAATAACTCAGGTCTGAGTAAGGTGATTCTCACCTACAAGTTCTTGATCACTGCTTGGCTTTCTGAATCTCATTCCTTGGTGTCCTCTCTGCACTGCTTTTTGCAAATAATATTTTCATATTATTACAAAATTAAAATTCTTTTCAACTTCTTATAGCAGATGGTCTCACATTCTACATATGTTCCCTTGATGATTTCTCTGCTGTCAAATTCTTCATCGAGTGCCAGTAACCAGTAAAGTACAGGTAATGTTGTAGTCTTGGCTTTCACTCCAGACACCACCTCAACACTAGGCCCCCAAAGCTTACATCAATTGTCAATGTTTCTCAAGCTCTCAGCAATATTAGGCTATAATATTTCTTTCTTATGCTCAGAGTACCATTCAAATGCTTCATTTTTTAACAGTCACTTTTCTTCCCTTGTAGAATTTCTTAGTTTTCTATACATGGTACAATCCAGATTGGGATATATGTAGAAAAGAGTTAGCACAGCAGGGCTGAGACTGTGATCCTTGGAAATGTCTGCTTGCAAGATTGGCCTTTGTCTGCATCTGAGATTAAGGAAGGGTTTCTACCACTTTGCAAACTAATAAGAATGGCTTATTGTGCCTAGACTGTTTGTACAAACAATATGGTTTTTGTTGAATACTTGCTTACTTTCTGGGAGCCTGGAATTTTGAAACATGGGAGGCAGAGGGTGCCTATGTGACCAGTCTACAATTTAAAGCATGGGTACTGAGACTCCCATGAATTTCTCTGACAGACAACATTTTACACATGGTATCACAGCTCATTACTGGAGGAATTAAGCCCATACTCTGTGACTCAACTGGAAGAGGACTCTTTGAAGCTTGTACCTAGTTTCCTTTGCAAAAGCACTATATTAGTTAGGTTGGACTTCCACGACAAAACAGTATAAACTGGGTGGCTTTAACAACAACTGTGTTACAGTTCCAGAAATTGGATGTCTTAGATCATGGTGTCATTGTGGTTGGGTCCTGGTAAGAACTCTTTCTTGGCTTGTAGTTGGCCACCTTCTCACTACATCCTCACATAAGAGAGATGATAAATATAGACATAGATATAGATAGATTATACATACATAGATAGATACAGAGAGTGTGATTTTGTGTGTGTGTGTGTGAGTGACAGAGAGAGAGAGAGAGAGAGAGAGAGTTATATGGTGTCTCTTATAAGGCCAACTGATCCCATCAGACAAGGAGTCTAATCTTATAACCTCATGTAAAATTAATCATCTCCCCAAACCCCTATCTCCAAACACCATCCATTAGGAGTTATGGCATCAACATACGAATTTGGGAAGAACACAACCAGCCCCACATACCTTTCTTTTTGCTAATTTTGCTTTATCCTTCTACTATAATAAATTATAGTCTTGAGTATAACTATGTGCTGAGCCCTCCTAGGGAAAGACGACCAAACCTAGGGTTGGTATTAGAATCCTACAACACAGTGTGTATCGTTTAATGTCCCCTTTATTCCAGGGCACTAGTTCAAATACCTAGCACTTCCTAGGTCATGTCTGTTGCTCTGAGTTCTCCTACCAATCTGATTCATGATATTGCTCAAGAATCTACCTTCCTTTTCCAGAAGTAAATCTACTTTTTAAACAGTTACGTGTTGGACAAGGTATGTATGTGAACTATTTTCCAGGAGCTGCTTCGCTCTAGATGTCTCTTACAGGGCTTTGTATGATAAAACCACATGGCCTAAAACAAACAAACAAACAAATAAATAAAAATTCACTTTTGTTCAGGGATTCATTCTCAAAATATGACCCACCAAATAACAAGTTCTAGAGTTGAAATCACTGTTCTTCTTCATGATAGCTCTTCCCTGAGAGAGTTTATCCCAGGGCCATTATTGCTTTTGCCAGATGCCTTTTTGCTTTGACCAAAATTAAGTTTAGCTGCTATGACAGCCTGCTAATGGACTTAATTCTACAATGTGCTTTAATTGAAATTCAGCACAGTAATATGCTTGGAGACATACTGCATTCCAGATCAACTTTCCTATAGGCTGATGCTCCAAAAGACTATGCTTAAAATTTAGAAGAAAGCAAAGAATAGCCTGTAGGTCTTAGATGATCAAATTGCCCTCCTCTCTCTCTTTCTGACTTAAAGAAGGTACACAACGCATTTTTAAACTTTTGTTTTCTCCTATCAGTCCATATCTAAATCCAACTCAGATAGATATAAGGAACTTCTTTCTCTATGATCTCTTTCCCTCTCCCTCCATTGTCTCAAAGCTTTCTGTTTGACTTTTGCAATAGGATCTGTTTCTTTACCCTTTAATCTTCTGATTCTGGCTGTTTTTTGTTTGGCTATGTCACCTTAAAGGATTGGGGTCGGGAACAGATTACATTTCTGCCCTAGGAAACAAGGAATTTAGCAACAATGCCCTTCCAGATCCTTCACAAAACTCCAAACTTTCCATGATTTACATTGATCAAGTCGTGGTATTAATGTGCAGGACTTAAATTATTATCTATCTCCATGAAACTCACTTTTTAAAAAAGTGTTTATTTATTTACTTTTGAGAGAGAGAGAGAGAGAGAGAGAGAGTGAGAGCATATGGGGGAAGGACAGAAAGAGAGGGAAACAGAGAATCCCAAGCAAGCTTCTCACTGTCAGTGCAGAGCCTGATGTGGGGCTCGAAGGAACACAGGAACTATAAGATCATGACCTGAGCCAAAATCAGGAGTCAGACACTTAAGTGAATGAGCCATGCAGGCATCCCCACGCAACTCAATTCTAAAAAACCTGCATCTGACCCCCCAAAAAACCCTCTCATCTCATAATTTTCATATAAATTTTGTTCTTGATATCTCCACTTGATTCAAACATGTACCACATTAAAATCATGATTGACCCCTTTATTCACAATATAGGCTTCTCCAGTGTACCTCCATCCATCTTTTTAAACAAGTTAGAAACCTAGAAGTTTTCCTTGTTACTTTACTTTCTCAGATCCCTTAATAATCAATCCTTCACCAAGCCCTGCCAATTTACCTCAGCATAATATGTTATATCATCTTCTCTCTTCCTTTCCTTACCACCAACATCTTCTTCATCTGGAATATTGCAATATCCTTCTGAATAATCACTTTTAACTAATATTGTCTCTTTACAATCTATTCATCATACATCATAGAACAGAATGTTCACTTTGAAATACAATCTGATCATGTCACTAACCTCAGTCAAAAATTCTCCAGTTTCCTATTGGCTTCAGAACATAAGTCTACCCTTAAAAAATGAGCCAGGAGCCATTTGAGTTTGTGTTTATATAATCTCTTCCCCATTGCTCCTCTGCTTTGTTTCTGTGCTCCAGTGCTTCAATCTTCTTTCAGTTTGTCAAACACCTCATCTCCCTCTATTTGCACAAGTAGATCTGTACACTAGAACAACTTTCCCCAACTCTATTTAATATTATTTCTTCATTTCCAAGCTTTCCTTCTCTGATCGCTCCCATAATGGTTATAACCAAGTCATATCCTACTAGTAAGTAAGACTCAAATGGCACAATTAATCTTCCTTTTATAGAGATAACTATAGTTGTTAATACTATATTTATTTTTGTGTGATTATCAAAGTATGGTTTTACTTACAAAACTTTGGGTTCAATGGGAGGTAGGAAACATCTGTGTTTATTTACCATTGAATTTGTGATACCTAGTATAACCTAGTTCATAATTGGTTCTAAATAAATATTTTATGAGTTAATGAATGTATGGACTATTCTTTTGTGTTATTATTCAAAGAGTATCTACTTTTCTCTTTCCAGCTTTTCTAAAGACTGCATTCTGTTAGCATAACCTGGGATTTCCCAGGGATCCAGATATAAAAATGAGTGTACACAACATCTTGCAATATATATATATATATATATATATATAGAGAGAGAGAGAGAGAGAGAGGGAGGAATAAAAGGGGAGGTTAAAATGTGTAAAAATTGAATACACGTCACGTTAAAAATAATCTTAATTTTAGAAAAAGCTGTTTATTAAAATGTTTAGATTTTAGGTTTTTAATATGAATCCCAGAACTAAGAATAATCTTCTTGAAAAGCACTGGGTGTTATACGTATGTGATGAATCACTAAATTCTAACCCTGAAAGCAATATTACATTATATGCTAAGTAGAATTTAAGTAAAAATTTGAAGGAAAAAACCACTCCTTTGATAATTCTTCATAACTGTCTGGGCATAGTATATATTTTAGTATTATTTTCAGTTTTTTCAGTAGACACTTAACTGAAGCAATAGTCAACTTGTTTTCCTCTGTTTGGCAAGTGGTGAGTGGTGCTGAACATTATCAAAGTAAGAAATCCAAATCTAAAGAACTGTTACGGCAAATTATCTTTGAAAAGATGTGATAACTGCCTCATCAGCTTAGATAATTTTCTATCTTTTTTGTTCCCCTGTATGCTCCTAAATGTTAATTCTCACTTTATACAAATGTTCTTATATCTGTCTCAACTGGCCTTTTTTTTTTTTTTATGTTTATTTTTGAGAGAGAGAGAGATTCAGAGTGCGAATGGGGGAGGGGCAGAAAGAAAGGGAGACACAGAATCCAACCAGGCTCCAGGCTTTGAACTGTCAGCACAGAGACAGATTCAGGGCTTAAACCATGAACCGTGAGATCATGACCTGAGCCAAAGTCAGAGGCTTAAACCACTGAGTCACCCAGACCCTCCAACTGGCTTCTCTTTCTTCTCTACTCCTTTTCACTTCCCTATTAAGCAGGTTTTATTTTTTTCAGTTTTGTCTTATGACTAACTTTACAGCTCTTTTGCAGATGTTAACAGTTGTAGACTCTTTTCTCAGAGGTGAAATATGATGCCAAACATCATATATGTGTATATATGTACATATATGTATTCTTATATTTATGTGAGATATATATATATATATATATATATATATGTATACACACATATACTCTTCATATATACATGAAGATTAGGAGGTCAATGAGTTGAGTCTTATCAGTTGACTTTATGCCTACTTCAGTCATGATCCTTACTTTATGGGTTCAATTAGAATATCATATATAGATCAATGAAAATAATTGTTTGCTTCCTTTGATGTTGGTACCTGTCCCTCTCATTAATGTTATTAATTTTTAATTGCAGTATCTTTGATGGAAGAGATTGTGCCTAAGCTCTCTATTTTTCCTGAGTTGTGCGGTATAACATTTTCTAGACCAGTCCATTTGCAAAATTCCTAATATATATTTTTTAAAAGAATTCCTTTTTACACAGATTTAGTGCTTCTCTGAAGCACAAGAAAATGCCAAACTCTTTCATAAGAGCTCAAAATAGTGGCTGAATCCCCAAAGTGAGGGGCAGTCAATGACACTGGGAAGTTCTAAAAGCATAATTAGCAAAACTTGCTCAGCAGTGATGAAAACAAGTTCTTTGACTCTTATTCTTCAATCACTGTTAGCCAACATGTCCAGGCAGAGAAGAGGTTTATGACAGAAGGTATTATTTATTTAAGGATAGTACTAGCCCCTGCTGTGCATTTACCCTTTCTATATCTTCAAGCCACACAGGTACAGTGGGATTGCACTGTAGGACTTGTGGAGTATGGTAGTGTCTCCCAGGAGGAGGAAGCCAGATTCTCATGAACATGTCTAGGTCCAGTGCTGCTATGGGAAAAGAGCAGACCAAATAAGAATTTGGGGATTGGGGGTAACCTGAATTATTGAAATTTTTGGAGCATGAAAATTGTGCCTGACTCTTTCCTGGACAAAACTAAATGAGGATGGGAAGTTGCTCCGAGTTGCCTGAGGTGATAGTAGAATCTCTTTTAGGCTGTGTTGACAGCCATTTTGGCCCCCCAAGTTTGATTTTGGCAAAAACAAGGATCCCTTTACTGAGTTAAGTAGACATGGTGGAAGGAAACTAATTTAGAGAGATTTTGATATTTTCCAAGCAGATTACTTTTGAAAGTGTGGGGACCAATGAATGGTTGTATATAGTTAACATTTTTTATGGGACATGTCAAGGTGAGCCGGAGCAGATATCATACTGAAGTCTAGTATGACTATTTGGGAGATAGAGAGCAGCATGTGAAGAACACACATGAGAGAAAGTGCTATTGGTCTCAGAGTGACACCAATGACAGTTAACAGTGGTTTCAGTCAAGCAATATCATTTGTTCCTTTGTTTCTTTTAATACCGGTGCATTTCCCCACCCAAATCTGTCTAGCATGTTTCAATTGCTAGATGTTAAGTGTATTAAAATGTAATCTAAACCCTTCACCTTTTCTCATAAAATGTAACAAGATCATGAATGCTCAATGTGGGATTCTCTTCCTCCAACCTCTTAAATATTTTTGTTCCAGATCAAGTATTCGATCATGATTCTATACAAGCCCACTGCCTCAGTAAATATGAATAAATTCTGCTCTATGAAAATTATTAAAGGAAATGGTTTATCTTTTCAAATAATATTTAAATTTTGTCTTGCTGATATGGCTATTTGTATCATTTCTACAGTGCCCTGAATGAAAAGAAAAATCATTCTGAAAAAGGAATCAACAAGGGGTGCCTGGGTGGCTCAGTTGGTTGAGCCTCTGACTTCAGCTCAGGTCATGATTTCGAGATCCGTGAGTTCAGGCCCCTCTGAGCTGTCAGCACAGAGCCTGGATCCTGTTTCAGATTCTGTGTCTCCCTCTCTTTCTGCCCCTCCCCCGCTCACACTCTGTCTCCCTCTCTCTTTCTCAAAAATAAATAAACATTAAAAAAGATTTAAAAAAAGAATCAACAAGAGCTGTTAAAATCTCTTAGAATTAACTGTTATTAATTCTAAGCACGGTATGATTTCATTACGTACAACACAGAATAACCAGATGGTGATATGTAGAATATCTTCTTTAGAGGTAATATTCTTGGACTGAAGCACACTAGTTCAGAAAAGAGGAAGTGTAGTATGGAGCATCTGTATACATTTCTTGCTTTTCTTTTTTTTAATCTCATGTAATTTCCTGAAACAATTGCTTTTTTCTGTAAATACTTAAGCACACGGCAGTTAGCAATTTTACCTGAGGCTTTATTTTAAAGCAAATGATGCCATTTACTTTTCTTCTCTGCCTTCACTTCTGCCTCCCCCATATCACTCAGCATTATCTGAGGGGGAGACTAGACCCTCATTTAAACCATAGGAAGATCACCTGCATAGTTTAAACAGGGACACTTTCTTTCCAGAACAAGGAAGATTACTTCAGCTGTGAAGTGGTGAGAAACCTCAGTTTATCAAAGTAAAAGCAAATTTTCCCGTGGTCAGGACGCATAACCTCAGCATAATGGTAAATTACCAGTAGTGGTGTCAGGTTAGGTGTTTAGCCTCTCACCTGACACCGTCAGCAGAGGTGAAGCCACCTTAATATCCACGAGCAGCTGGCAAAATGTCAATGTTAGAACTTTCATTGATTGTGGCTTTTCTTAAATAAAATTGTATAAAATTGAATCCACAGACAGGTCAACTTTCTCATTTGTATGTTATTTTTTTGAGTTAGTCAGAAACAGTAATGATGGTGCAATCTTAAATCAGTAGCTTCCTCTCTCATACCAGTGATAAAGCAGCTGTCTGTTCATTTATGAATTCACAGAGGGAGTAGGTAAGTCTATGATCACCTGAATACTTAGGCGCTAAGTATTGGCTTAGGCTCTAAAGCCAAACTATTTGCCACATTTAGCTGTGAGGGGTTGGGAGGCAGGCTGGTATACAGCAGGGAGGCAGAAGGAAGTGCTAGCAAGCACCACCAGAGGAGAGGGCTGTGGTATATGATAGAACGCAAGTGCCCTTCCGTTTAGGCTACCATGTGAACGGGGCCCCCTGAAGCTGTACAGGATGGAGACCCCAGAAAAACAATGGGATCTGACTTTTGATTGTGTTGCTCATGTGTAAGTGATCTTGGGCAAATTACTGCAATGACAGCTGTCTTGTTTTGTTTTTTTTACCTTAAAACTGGGTTAATTAAATCTAACTTCTGTGGTACTTGTGACCAATACAAATAGTGTTTTTGGTGCATAGAGAACAATGAGTTTTAATCATATATATGCTAGTTCACAAAGACAGGTATCAAAAGGATAGTTCTCCCGAGTAAAAAGGACAGGGTAATAATAGAATCATGACATTAAAAAGTGATAAAATAGTGAATGTACTTGGTGAAGATTTAAATGAGAAAACTGAGACCCTGGGAGATAACTGACTCCTCTCTATTAAGATTTTTTTTTTAATTTTTAATGTTTATTTACTTTTGAGAGAGAGAGTCAGAATGTGAGCTGAGGGGGGTGGGGCAGGCAGAGAGATAGGGAGACACAGAATCGGAACCAGGTTCCAGGCTCTGAGCTGTCAACACAGAGCCCAACGTGGGGCTGGAACCCACAAACCATGAGATCATGACCTGAGCCGAAGTCGGATGCTTAACTGACTGAGCCACCCGTGGCCCCCTCTATTAAAATTTTTAAAGAGCGCATAAGTTATCTGGTACGTCTTATTTCTTTTTTTTCAATTTTTAAAGTTTATTTATTTATTTTGAGAGAGAGACAGCACAAGCAGGGTAGGGACAGAGACAGAAGGAGAGAGAGGTTCCCAAGCCGGCTCCTTGATGTCAGTCTTCTTAAATCTTCTACATATTTCACCTCCCAGGGACTCTGAGTTGGACAATATTTGCCACATACTTGTTAATAATATGTGGTGAAAAAGCCTTTTCCAAACTGTTGAGATACCCCCTTCAGATTTTTAAGACATTTAAAAATGTTCTTAAATAAAAGTTATTTTAAATAATTAGAAACTATAGACAATCAATAAATAGAAAATAAAAGCCACTTATATAATCTACCTACTCAGAAAAAAACACTGTTACATTTTCCTGTTTTTGTAATTAGCCATTTTAAACTGCATGTAAAGATCAATAATATATTAAAAATAAGCTAGTAATGAAAACTTTACAGTGAACTGATGAATATAAAAATACAGCATCATTAATATATAAAAAACTGTACATTCAATTCTAGTTCTCCGTCCTTGCTATTTTGGATAATATTCTTTTTTGGTGACTTATTTTTCATTAAAAGTTTTTTAAATTGTTATTGTTGAAGTATGGTTGACATATGTTGTTATATTAGTTGCAAGTATACAACAATAATCATTCAACACTTCTGTGTATTACACATTACTTTGGGTAATATTGTTTCAGATATTATGACATAATATAAAAAATATAATATCTGTTACAGGAAATACTGTAGCAGCAAAAGTTTAAATGTACACAATCAAGTTATTATTACAGTGTGGTAAAAATGATAAAAATTTGAACTATATTTTTAAATAAAGGGGGCATCTTCTTTGGATGGAAAAATAACATAATTTTTTATAAACAGCATTGCTTGCTAAAATATGTTCATCAGTGGGTGCCTCAATATCCCAATAAAAAATAACAGAATATTGTATGATTTGAAGAAGGAAGTTTCAAGAACATTTGAAAGTTCTGCTTAAATAAGAATAATTATTTCAGATTTATTAAGGGTCTATTATAGAGGAGCTAGGGAAATAAAGGGAATTGGTAGTGTTGAGGAAAAGAAGATGTTGTGCTTGTTTAATTTTTTTAATTTTTTAAATGTTTATTTATTTTTGAGAGAGAGAGAGAGAGAGAGAGAGAGAATTGGAAGCAGGCTCCATGATCTGAGCTGTCAACACAGAGTCTGACCCGAGGCTCAAACTCAAGGACTGTGAGATCATGACCTGAGCTGAAGTGGGACGCTTAACCGACTGAGCCTCCCAGGTGCCCCGAAGTTATGCTAGTTTTATACTAGTAACAACATACTGGTTGGAAGGTGAGAGCCATAACATTTAGTGCAAACTACTTCTGAGTTGCTTACTCTGCCTATACGTTTACCTGATTATTCAGTTAGGGCTCAGAAGAAAAAGAGTGTGCAAAACAGTGCAAAGTAGTACTGTGCAAAGTAGGCTTCTTCTGGGTCTCTAACTTTTCCTCTATCAAAATTCTGGATGAATTCAACAGAGTCCTACTTGCAAAGCCTGGGCAGCAAGAGAAGAAAAATCTGAGGTTTCCCCTGTCTCCCCACAGAGAGAACTGTCAGAGCCTGGGTGCTCAGGGACATACAAGGCTGTGTATGTTCTTAAGGGACATTGCTCTGCTCTTATCCTTCATTACATGAAGCAAGTATGAGAGAATAATCTTGTGAATGGAAAAGACACAGGGAGATTGGTCTCAAGCAATCTAGAATTTTGATGCCGACTACTGACAGAAGTTGTCTTGGAATACCAGCTGCACAGCACCTGGTGAGCTTGGCTCCCATGATACGTTATGTCCTACTCGTCAGGGAGCAGCAACAACTTGTTGCTTGAGAAGCTGAGATTGGGCGCAACCCCTTCTGGTGAGGCGATGCGGGGCTGGGAGGGTGGACCTCCCGTCTCACCCGGCTCGGTGACCAGGAAATGCAGAGTGAACACCCATGGTCATTTTTGGACAATTATATCCATTTCACCACTAAACGACTGGAAGGGGGGCATTTACACCAAACCAAATTTTCAGGGGAAAAATTCACCCTTCCTTTGTACTATAGTCAGAACAATTAGAGCAAGCTAGACTTTTAACATGATGCTTTTTAGGGAAGTTTTGGACTGAAATGAGACTTTAAGCTTTTATGCTGTTTCTATGTCTTGAAAATATAGAAGCAATAAATCTCCAGTAAATAAACAGAAGGATGAGGCAGAGCATTTTTGTTTTAGGCACAGAGCAGAACTGAAGCAAATGTGAAATAACATCAGAGGTAAACAGTCAGAAGACTGCTAAACCTAGACAAAGAAGCAACCCATGAATGTATACAGCCAGATGGCTTTAAATGGACCATAATGAGACAGGGTACCTATCAGGTAGTTTACTTCTGGGTGAGTAAAATACATGAAGCAGCTTTAGCAATCATTGGTTCAAGGAATCAGATTCATAGTAGTACATACATGCAGGCTTCCTACACTACAACTGGCTCCCAGAACTATGTGAATGATCTCACCTATGATTGTTCTTCTAAGAGGTGATAATGAAAATGATGTCAAGGAAGACCATGGAGTTGAATTCGTAAACCTGTCAGTTATGACTGGAGCCTTATCTTTTTTATTTGTAAAACCATTATAAGTTTTGTCCTAATTTAAATATTGCAATGAAAATCTAGTGTGGGATAATAAATGTGTAAGTACACTGAAAAGCATACACTTCTATTGTTTAATTATTAGATCTTTATCTGTTGTCAGATCTTCAAGAACATTAGTGTACACAATCTTATAACACCTCTAGAAAACTTGTGTTTTTTTTTTCATAAAGATTTTAGAAGTGCTAATTGATTTGAGTAAGATCAATATGCTAGGAATCACCATTTTTTCCATTGGTCAGACACATGATCTCTTGTGTGATCCATAATATCCTTGAATGGCATAGTCTTATGTCTTTGGAAATCTTGTTTTTGTTCTCATTTCCACTAGGTAGTCATTCACACTTCACCATCATCTTCTTTTCTTCTTCACCCATCTAATTAAGTGAAACAGCCCTTTCTGTCCCAGAGAAAATATTCCTTTTTAAACAGTTTTTATTTTTGAGAGAGAGAGAGAGACAGACAAACAGAGAGACAGAGACAGAGTGAGAGACAGAGAGAAAGAGAGAGAGAGAACGAGCATGAGTGGAGAGGGGCAGAGAGGCAAGGAGAGAGAGAATTCCTAGCAGGCTTCACACTGTCAGTAGAGAGCCCTATGCGGGGTTTGAACCTATGAACTGAGAGATCATGACCTGAGCTGAAAACAAGAGCCAGACACTTAACCAACTTAGCCACCCACGCACCCCAAGAAAATATTCTTTAGTGAATGAAAGTGGCAACTGATTTCTAATTTTTACCTGGTTAAAACTGAATCAGCTGGAATTATTCATTGAAAAGCATATGCTTTTAGTATGATTTCCCTGGAAGGGTTGTTCCACCAAGAATACAAATTTCACAAAGAAAGACAAATACCATATGATTTCACTTTCAGGTGGAATCTAAAAACCAAAACAGACAAACAGAAACGGAATGATACATTCAAAGAAAACTGGCTAAGCAGAGAGAGGGGGTTGGGTGAAATAGGTGAAAGGGATTAAGAAGTACAAACTCCAGTTATAAAATAAATGAGTCATGGAAATGCACAGTACAGCATCAGGAAAGGTAAAGCATAATCAAGAATATTATACTAATTTTGTATGGTGGCAGATGGTAACTACATTTATTGTGGTGAGCATAGCCTAATGCATAGAATTTTCAAATCACTACATTGTACTTCTGTAACTAATACAATATTGTATGTCAACTATAATTCAATTAAAAAAAGAATACAAATTTCATATTTTATTCGGGATAAGTGAACATGGGATTCATTCACTCATTCATGCATTCCACAAGTGTTATGCACCTGCTACCTATAATAGGTTTTGTTGTTGTTGTTGTTGTTGTTGTTAGCTGATAGAATGAAACAGTCTTGGAAATCGTGTCTTGAATATTTCTTTCATCAATCTGTCACTCCTGAAGATTTACCTAAACCTTCAACCAAGATTGGTACTTAACACTCTTTTCAAAAAGATTTTATTTTGGAGGCCTATTTGTTACAGTACCAAGTGATCCCCTAACTAATACAATTGCGCACAAAACGTGAAAGATTTTGAAGGTTATAGGAGAAACAAGTAATTTGAGATGGCTGGAGTACTCTGGTACTGTGTACCTGAAGGTAACAGGATGTCATAAAAGTACAGCAGAAATTAAGCCAGGAAAGTAGATGGAGGCAATGCAATGTTAAGTTCTTATCTTTTTACTCTTCAGAATATTGAATAGGCAAATGCATACGTGAAATAGCTCTAATTAGAGTGTGGTTAGAGTGTGGGTTCTTTTGTCTGATGGCTTTGCTTTGAATTCTGGGTTGACCATGTGTTAGTTGTGTATCTTTGGGCATGATATATGTTTGCACATATATGTTAACATCTCTGACATTAATATCTTGTAATTGATACTGTCTTAACATGGATGTCAGCCAGAGAGTCATCACGGCATAATTGTCATTGTCTGTACATTTTGGAAAAATGAATTTCCAGCTTTAAAATGAATGCATGACAGAGGCATACAAGATAATCTGAATGATAACATCGGAGTTTTCTTTTTTCTTCCAGATTGACCTAGTTTGGGGTATGCATCAGGGAGCTGGTGAATCAAACATGTAGAGCAATAATCTGAGTAGTGTTTTTATGCAGTTATCTTAACATCACATCACCGGTGGGTTTGGGTTAGTTTATAAAGTCTTTTAAGGAATGTTGCAAATTCATAATGACACAGAGGAAAATATTGTCGCTATTGCCAAAAAGTGATTAACTCTATTGTATTCTAAACGTTAATACACTTTATGAATACCTGAACTAATTACTTTTACTTATATTTCTACTTCCATATGTACAGCGGTGAAGGCTGACTAATAAAATCTGTCTAATTTGTCTAAAAAGCTCTAAGCGATAAGAAGGAACTGTGTCAGATTTTTAGCATTTTAAAACTTCTTTCTTGCTGATCTTTCTTGGTATCCTATTTTTCATGAAAAGTAGCAAAAATGCATACCCAAGAAAGAAGATTAAATTAATTAATTCATGAAAAACATCCCAACAAAGAGAAAGAGGTCCCTAAAATATATTATTGTTTAATGTCAGTGGAAAACTATGGACATAAACCATAAATCTGCAATAAAAAATAATCTTATGATATAAATTATTTTAAAATATTCCTTGCATTATCCAGTGTTTATTACTTTGGGATTTAAACAAACTATTAATGGGCCAAATTACAAGTGCTGCATTCTGAGGGAGCCTTTGAAAAAATTTAAAGGGATGACTCTTAAAGCAATCTGAAAGAAAATGGTGGTCTTGATATCTGAAAGAGAAGGAACATCAACATGGAGCAGAATAAATTTATTCTATCTGCTGAAAGAGTTCTTTTTTTTTTTTTTTTTTTTATCAGATCTCCTGGTCTAAGCATGAGTGATATAACCACTAGCTGTATCGCTCTTCCCCTGAGATCCTATTAGTTCTTTTGTGCTTGACCTTCCCCGATCTGGCAGTTTTATTGGCCAGTTCTTCTGGGAAACTTGGTGCATTTGTGAAGCAAAAGTAGCAGTAAAATATCCTGAAGTCCCACCACTATTTTGTTCAAAAGACAGTGCTCTGTTAACCACAGTACTACCGACTAGCCATTATCCATCACAGGGTTCCAGTTCAGCTTCCAAGTGCAGACTGGTCTCTACAGAAACTGGGATGAGGGAGGGGACACAGGTGGGCTTGCCCCTCCCTCTAGTTCTCCTACTTAAATTTTATTTTTGAATGGCCCATACAGGTCTCACAAATACTACTACTTGCAGTTTACTATATTTTTCTTTCCTTTAGATAAGAGTGCCTATTATTTTAAGACCAATCAATTTTATTCTATTTACAGGCTTAAATAATAAATCAAATAAGCTTTCAGATTGAGGAAATATGGTTACTACTAAATATTCATTGGGAGTGAATGCAGCAGTATGTCTTTGTTAATGTGGTCTTCTGGGTTTAGTTTTGTGACTTATTTAGCTAAATTCAATTGAACTTAATTGATTTAGCAAAGCCAGGCATAAAATATAGAGAAATAGAGTGCCTATGAGAGAACAAGGCAGTTATGAATTCATAAATGGAGACGGAAATAAGAATTATAAATAAGATCCAGGATGCAGAGCATAAAACTTAAGAAGATAAACACGGAAGAGTTTATGACATGTTTGCCTCAATCAATCTATTCTCATTTCTCTAAAAATATTTAACTTGTGCATCTCAGAAGCAGATTAATTTTGACCCAATCCCACACCCTCTGCCCTGAATTTTTTTTCTGCATCATTTTGTTTCTAAAAGCAGAGTTAATGTTTCATGATGTTTATCTGCAGGCACAGACCTTCTTTAGTATCATTCAAACATGTATTCTATTCTCAGGAGAATTCCTTAATTCATTCATTCATTCAAAAATATATTTTGAATCTGTACACTCTGCTAGTTACAGATTGGATCTGATTGAATGCAGAGAAAGGAAGAAAAAGGAAATCAGCATAGTATCCAGAATTCTACTATCTGAGATAGAAAACAAAGGATGGAAAGCAAGTTTGAGGCAGAGGTGACAGAGTGTTGATTACTGTTTTAACTGTGAGAAGTTTGAATGACCTGTGGGACAAATCAGTACAAATAGCAATTAGGCAATTGGATACATGAGTGAGAGAGGCTCAGCAAAACTATCTCACCTGGGGATAAATTTTGAAGCATATAGAATTGAAAAGGCATATCTTACTTAAACAGCATATGAATATAAAACAAGGACCTATTTTTTTGTAGGTGATATTAATTATTCAGTGGTACTTATTTTTTTAGTCAGGTTTATTGAGGTATAATTTATATACAGTAAGATTTACTCCCTCTAGGTATACAGTTCTTTTAATTTTGAAAAATGTATATAGTTATGTAACCACCACTGTAGTCACTATATAAAGAATTTCCATTATCTCAAAAAGTTTCTTCGTGTCTTTTTAAAATATTTATTTATTTATTTTGATAGAGAGAGTGCACAAACAAGCAGGGGAGGGACAGAGAGAGAGGAAGAAAGAGAATCCCAAGCAGGCTATGAAGTACAGAGCTGTTGAGGGGCTTGAATCCACAACAATGAGATCATGACCTGAGCTGAAACCAAGAGTTGGATGCTTAACCCGCTGTCACCCAGGTTCCCCTCTTTGTGTTTGTTTTCAACCTCCTCCCTCCAACCCCAGTCTTTGGCAACCTGGAAACTTTTTCCTGTCCCTGGAATTTACAGAATGTTACATAAATGTAATCATACACTAGGTAACGTTTTTGAGGATGACTTAGTTTACTCAGTGTAATGCCATTGATTTAGTACCACGTGCATCAATAATTCATTCCTTTTTATTGCTGAGTAGGATTCCACTATATAGGTGTACAACATTGCGTTTACTCCTTCAAAATTTGGTGGACTTTGGGGCTGTTTCCAGTCTTAAATGATTATGAATACAGGTGCTATGAACATTCAGATATATATTTTTGTGTAAATATATGTTTTTGATTCTCTTGGATGAATATCTAGGAATGGAATTGCTAGGTAATACAGTTAGTATACATATTTAACCTTGTAAGAAACTTCCAACTTTCCCAACTGGCTGTGCCATTTTGCATTTCTACCAGTAATGTGTAAACACTTCAATTGTTCTGGATCCTTGTTAGCATTTAATATTATCAATATTTAAAAAAAAATTCTAATAGGTTTGTAGTGGTATTCTATTGTGATTGTAATTTACATCTCACTAATTACAAAATGCATTTTATCATGTGCTTATTTGCCATCAGGATATTTTCTTTTTAAAATATACTTCATAGTGGGGCACCTGGGTGGTTCAGTAGGTTAAGCATCTGACTTCAGCTCAGGTCATGATCTCACAGTTCATGAGTTCAAGTCCTGCATCGGGCTCCGTGCTGACAGCTCTGAGCCTGGGGCCTGCTTCGGATCCTGTGCCTCCTTCTCTGTCTGTGTCTCCCCCACTTTTGTTTTCTCTCTCTCTTTCTCTCTTTCAAAAATAAATAAAAATTTATATATTTACATATATATACACATACATATATATGTGTATAGATATATTTACACATACATATATACACACTATGGCTTTCAGTATATGTCATAATTTTTTATTAACTTAACTCTTAAGTGTTTTATGCTCTTTGACGATACTATAAGTGGAATTGTCTTAATTTCAGTTTTTACATTGTTTATGGCTAGTCTCTAGAAATACAACTGATTTTGTGTGTTCATTTTGTATCTGCAACTTTTCTGAAGTAATTTATCAACTCTAATAGTTGTGTGTATATATTCCTTAAGATCATATCATCTGCAAATAGAGATAGTTTTACTTCTCCCTTTCCAATCTATATGTTTTACTTTATTTTCCTGCCTAATTGTCCTGGCTACAACAATATTATAAAATATTGAATAGTACAATATTGAATAGAAATGGCAAAAGCAGACACTCGTGTCTTCCTTCAGATTGTAGGTGGAAAGCTTCCAAGATTCTACTATTAGCTATAATAGCAACTATGGACTTTTGTAGATGCCCTGTATCAGACTGAGGAAGTTTCCTTCCAATCCTAGCTTGTTGAGTGTTTTGTTTTTATCATGAATACACGCTTAGTTTTTTCAAATGTTTTTTCTGCATCTATTGAAATGATCCTTTTTTCCCTTTATTCTATATTACACAGATTGATTTTTCATATATTGAAACAACTCTGCATTCCTGCAAAAAGTGAAGAATGTTGTGGTGTATAATATGTTCTGTATGCTCCTCATTTGGGTTTGCCAAATATGTAAGCAATGTTAATATTTTTTCATCCAATTTGGGAAGTTTTTGATCATTTCTTCAAAAATTTCTTCTTCTTTCTCTCCTTTCTTTCTGGGACTTCCATTATGCATATGTTGATGTGCTCCATGGTTTCCCACATGTCTTAGGTCTCTTCACTTTTCTTCATTATATTTTCTATCTCAGATCAGATAATCTTATTTGACCCATCTTCAAGTTTGCTGATTCTTTCTGCTCAAATCTGCTGTTGGGTCCCTTATTGACTATTTCATTTCAGTTATATTTTTCAACTCCAAAATCTCTATGTGGTTTCTTTTTATAATTTCTATATTGTTATTGATAATCTCTATTTGGTGACATATCATTCTTATACTTTCCTTTTTAAGACACAGTATTCTGTAGCTTGTTGAATGTGTTTCAAACAGCTAATTTAAAGTATCTGTCTAGAAATTCTTATGTCTGCCTTGCTCAAGTACAGTTTTTATTAATGACTTTTTTCCTCCTGTGTATGGGCCATTCTACCTCATTACCTTAAACACCTCTTCATTTTTTTGTTGAACACTGGACATAAGATACACTGAAAATCAGATACACTTCTTTGCCATGGGTTTTTATTGTTGCTGCTTAATGTAGTTGTCTTTGTTTATTTGTTTAATGCTTATCTTCACTAATTCTGTAAAGTCAATATTTTTTTGTTGTGTTTGGCCACTGAAGTCTCTGTTCTATTAGCTTAGTAGTATGTTAATGATTGGACAGAATTATCTTAAATACCTAGAACCAAAAAAATCTTCCAGTGTTTCCTGAATGGTTCTCTGTGTATGTTGGGGTGTACCTTCAACATTCAGGCAGTATACAACTTTGCCTTAAGATTCACTTTCTGCCACCACAGACTCAAGGTTATTCAGAGTTGAGTACTGAGAACCTGCTCAGGTCATTTCTCAGCATGTATATGACTCCAAACATGTGTGTGTACTTCTCACTTTCCAGGGATATGTTGGGGCTTTTCAAAGCCCTTGCGAACATCTTATTAAGCATCCACTTCTCCCAAGCTTCTCAGTTAGTCCTTCATTTGCTCTAATTTTTATTTATCACCACTGGCAGCTGTGACTAAATAATTCTCCTGTAAATGTTTTTGATAAACAACCCACAGAGGCAACCTTAGCACTGGGCCAGTTCTGAGTCAGGTGAAATGCAAGACTTTTGAGCTGATCTTCCAAGGAATGATTAGACAGGTTAAAAAAAATAGTAATAATTACAATTATTTGCAAAAGAGGACTGTTCTTTTCCTTCCTGTACTAGGAATGCGGGCTGTTATTTTCAGATACTGCTGAACTAGGGAATGGGGTATCAAATTGGGTTAAGTCAAATTACCACACAGTTTGCTGTGCTTACTGATTCCCCTGGTTTTTGGTTTGTTTGTTTTTGTTTTTTTTAATACACACTCTATGTCTTGCTGCAGGTCTTTAGTTATTATTTAGACTTTGAAAAAAATGATTTTGATCAGTTTCTTTCATTGCTTTGATAGAGGGGAGTGGATTTGAGTTTCTTATTCCTCCATTTTGCTGATATCACACCCCAACCCCCGTACAATAAAGTGAATTTCTTATATATGGCATATATTTTGGGCATAGTTTTTAATCCACTTTGGCTAATATTGCTTCTTGATAAGTATGTTAAACCATTTACATTTAATGAGATTATGAGCATAATATTTCAGTCTATTATATATTGCAGTCTGTTTTCTATTAGTCCTATTTTTATTTTGTTCCTTTTCTTTTCTTTTTAGTAGTATTGTCTGAACTTCTGTATCCTTACTGATTTTCTGTCCAACCATTCAATCAACAACTCTCTTTTCCTTCTTGGACTTTAAACATGTCAGACTATTTGATATTGTCCTATAGATATGGTTTTTTTCCCAATTTTTTTCTCTTTGTGTTTCAGTTTGGATAATTTCCACTATTTTCAAGCCTACTTTTGAGATGGTTGAGGAAGTTCTTCACTGTTCATATCATGATTTTTAATTCTAGCATTTCAACTTGACCCTTTCTTATAAACCCCCCTCTTTACTGAAATACTTCTCTCATTCTATATGTTATGTACCTTTTCTAGTAAGACTTTACCATATTACTCATAGTAAATTTATCTCTCAGAGAGGTTTTCCCTGACTATACTCTTCAATTAGATCATCTAGTTAGTTATTTTAAAGTTTTAATTTTATTTTGTTCATTTTTTAAATTTTATTATTTTACTCCTTTAACTAAACCTAAGTTACTTCAGGGTAATGCTTCTGTTTTGCTCAAAACACATTACTATACCCCTCAACCATGCCTGACACAAATAATTATGAAAAAAATATATTTAAATGAAGACTAAACACATGAACACTGTTAATATGTGTTTAGTTGCTTCCAAATGCATGATAGCCTTCTACAGAGAGACCTTTGTGAGATTCCATAGGATAATGAAGTTTCATAATATTAAGACTCCACACAACACAGGTCATTCTCTTGAAATGGTTTGGTAGATTGAAGAGGGCAGTATGAAGACTAGGAAATATTTACACTTACCTTAAGATTTCTCTTTAATCTTAGCATGGTTTGGTATATCAACCCTGTCTCTAATATGTCATAAATCCTAGAAGACCCTAAAGATATCTGGCACAATGTAGCTGAGCCCAGTTTAGAAGCTTTAGAGCCATTTTAAATTTTTTTAGGGGACATTTTCTGCCCATTTAATGAGAGATAGAATAGCCCATAGATACTGGTATCTGATCTTGGTTCAATTGATGGCTTTACCACTTACAAACTATAAGAATTTGAGCAGATTATTTCTTTAATATCTCACCTATAAAATGAAAGAAAACTAAGAATACATACCTCACCGTGATATTGCATGAATTAGATAAGAGAAAATCTATGTTATACCCAGTACCCAAGACATTCTACAATAGTTGTAATTGTTGTTGTTGTTATTATTGTAAATAGTATCCTTTTTAGGACTGCATCAGAATTCTACCCAAGGGTTCCCTTCAGGACCTCTTCAAATTTGAATTGAAAAGTCATTGTTTCCTATAAATTTTTATTGATGCAATTTAAAATATAATAATAACTGAGTAGAGTTTTGTTTTATTTTGTTTTTTTGGTAATATTGATCTAATGAGCAGAATATAATTCTTTTGGGGAGAGATAACTTTTTTGCTTAGTTGAGGTTCAAAGTTCCTTACCATTAATTGATTACAAATGTTCATCTGTAAAAAACATCCTTAGCTCACGTGTCATTTTTTTTTTAATTTGCAGAAGAAATTTGACCATGAACTTGTTCTGTTAACAAGAACAATTCTTATTAACAATTGATCTGTAAATTTTCCATAGGTATTTTTCTGATTCTATTTTTCTTTATGTTTACACAACAACTTCTCTGATACATAGGAAGCTCTCCTTAGATATGTCTTGAATAACTAGATATTGAATTTTTCAATAAGCTACTTGTTTCAAAGTGTAATGTGTAGAGAGAAAAAGAGACATTATTTTTTCCTCCCATTCATTAAGTTTCCCAAGTTATAGTATGCATAACAGCCACTGAGGAGTTTTTGAAAACGAGACCCCTGAACTGCACCTTTAACCAGGTGGACTTGAACTTCCTGAGTAGACCTTGGCCCAAAGAGCAAGTCCCAAACATTCTCTTTTAAAAATACTGAACTACATTCCAGTGATCCTGCTAATTTTCAATCAAACACAAGGAGGAGAAGGAAGCACATTCTAACTTAATTAAGAGAAAATACAGACAGACAAGTTATTACATTAATCTTTTTTCCATAAGCCTAACAACAGCATGAGTACCATGTCATGAAATGATTGAATCTGGAAGAATACCATATCTACCTAATGACACAATGGTAATTAAAATACGTGCTTAAAATTTTTGAGTTAAAGATGCAGCTCAAATTTACTTATAAGGAAGTAAAAACAGAGTGATCTACAGTGATTCTCAAAGGTTAGAAAAGGCTATTCTTAAGTGAAATAGCATACAGTTTGTGTCTGAAAATATGTTTGCAAGTACTTTGTTTCTTTTTTGAATATTTTTGAGAGATCAATCCAGAGGTTGAAAAATCATACTAAACAATCACTGGAATGCACAAAAAGAGGAGACATTTGTACTTTGTCTGTAATATGCATAACACCTATTGATCTGGATGCAAGCTAAAAACATGTATCTCAGTCTCATAATTGGATATCATTATTCTTTTTCATGTTGAATATAAACTATTCTTTTTGTGACAAATAAATGATTTTAAAAGCAAACAGTACAATTCAACTAATGGTAAAAAGTAAGAAAAAAATCATAACTGTCCACACTACCAAAGTTGTTTTCAAGTAGTAAAGAATACACTTTAATTTCTTTATGCTTATAGTAATTACAGTTTTGATAACTTCTATTTCATCATATTTTAACATTTTGTCAAAACTTTCCTATTATTAAAATTATTAATTTTTCATTTACTACTCAAATTTGAATATTCTTTTTCACACACATACACACACACACACACACACACACACACACATCCCAACCAGCCTCAGTAACAAAAGCACTGCTTTTACACTACTTTAAAAAGATGAACTTACTATTTATGTTTTAGTAAACTAACTTTGCTGCTCCCAAACTAAAAACATTCCCTTAGTCAAATAAAAGTACAAAAAACAATAGAAGAAGAAACAGGCTTAGTTATTGTTTAAAGATTAATCATATCTTAACTCTTAGCTTGAAAAATTGAATACAGAAGAGCTTTTGATGTCTGGATGGCCTGGAAGTAATATTCATCCAATTCATGGAAGCAAAGCTCAAATCCAGGGTTCCTTCTGAACATTGCAAGAATCTTTTGCCTCTCTATCAAGAAATCTGGCAGCTAAAGTTGTGATAAATAGAGGCATGGAAATGTTTTTGTGCTTCTGAGTTTTTCTTCCTTTGATTAATGGACTTCAATTCTTAAAGCTGAGTTTACTGTATACTACAATTTGTTTATTTATTCAAAGATCAAAAGACATGTCGGTTGCATCAATTTGGGGCAACTACGAATAAAGTAACTATAAACACTTGTGTGCAGGTTTTTGTGTGGATATGTGTTCAACTCATTTGAGTGAAATACCTAGGAGTGTGATTGCTGAATTGTAAAGAAATATTTATTTTGTAAAAGGAACCACCTTTTCTGTCAAAGCGGATGTGCTATTTTGTGTTCTCACCAGCAATGAATGATAGTTCCTGTTGTTCCACATTCTTGTCAGCATTTGGTATTGTCAGTGTTCGGAGTTTAGCCATCTAACAGGTATATCATGGTATCTCACTATTGTTTTACTTTGCAATTCTCTAATGACGTGATGCTGATTATGTTGTCAGATGCTTCTTTGCCATCTGGCTATCTTCTTTGGTGCAGTATCTATTCAGATCTTTTGCCACTCTGCTCCCATTTTATAAAATTAAATTTCAGAAAACTAGATATGCAAGCAAAATGAACTAAAGAAAAATTATGTTATAAAATTACATTTGTTTTATGAAATATTCACCATAGAGATACTTTAGTGAAGTGTTTTAGAATATTCTAGATATTGTCTGATTTACACAAGTTTAAACCATATCAGCACAAAATAAGATATAACTACATTACAGATTGAGGCAAAATGATCAGGAAATGCACCATTTTCTGCTACATTCCTCAAGGAAATAACAGTTACTAATTTTATATTTGATACTTGATATCCTAATATAATTCTGGATTTAATATTTACAAAGAAAGTCATTTTGATTATCCTCTTCTAGGCTGGGTATCTCCTTAAAGGGAAACATGAAGAGAAGATGCTGGCTGGTCTTATATCTAAACCTACCCTTAATGGCAAAAGGCACTATTCAGTCTTAAAAAACAAGACATTCTGGCATAAGCTACAACATGGATGAAACTTGAGGATATTACGTTAAGTAAAATAAGCCAAACACAAAATAACAAATAGTATGATTCCACTTATATAGGGTACTTAATGTAGTCAACATCATAGAGGTAGAAAAAGTGTAATGCTGGTTTCCAGGGATTAGGGGGAGGGAGGGATGAAGACTTATTATTTAAGGGGTACAGAGTTCAGTTGTATAAGAGGAAAGAATCATGGAGGTAGATGATGGTGATATTTGCACAATATTATGAACATACACTGAACTGTTCTCTTAAAAATGATTAAGATGACAGATTTTATGTTATGTGTATTTTACAACAATAAAAAACTGAAACTGAAAAAAAAATCAACCAACATATCCATTAAACTGCCACAAAGCAGTAGTTCAAAGTCAAAATCACCAGAAACCTGGAATTTGAATTTATGTTCATAGATTAGTTAGAACTTTATTATAAATGAAATCATGCTTTGTTTTCTTTTCTTATCACCTTTTTCATCCATTATGCTTGTGGCTCATGCATGTTTGTGTGTACTTACTGTTTCCTCATTTAATGCTGTAAAGTAAGCCACTGTATGATACTATATTACCACTGCTTAACTATTTTACTATTGATTGAAATAAATTTGCACTATTAGTGCTTGAGTTCATGGTTTTGTGCATATTGTTGTTGGGTATGCTCCTAGGAATAAAATTACTGTGTAAGATGGCATGTCTATGATCAGATTTTGTAGTTAATACCAGTGAAGTTTCCAGAATGGCTGGTTGTAACAATCTGTGTTCCCACTTGCAGGTATGAGAGTTTCAACTGATGTCCATCTTCCACAACACTCAATATATTATCAGGTTTTTAAATTTACCCCTGTTTGGGTAGGTGGATAGAGATATCTCATAGCTTTAACTTGATTTCCTCTGGACCTAGTAAGATTTTGCTTTGCTTATGTATATGTGGGATATGTGAATCTCTGGTTTGGCAAAATGCCTGTTCAATGCTTTTGTTTTATGTTAAGATTCAATTGTATTTTTTTAATTGTTTAAAGTTTGATACTATATAATCTGAAACCCTATGTTTGATGATTAAATAGGTAGGAAATGTAGGCTACCCCTATGTCCCATATTTCACTGACTAATGATAGCTATTGATAATAACATGTCCTAATTTTTTTAATGTTTATTTTTAATTTTGAGAGAGAGAGGGAGTGAGCATGAGCAGGGGAGAGACAGAGAGAGAGGGATAATTGGAAGCAGGCTCCTGGCTCTGAGCTGTGAGCATAGAGCCCAACATGGGGATCAAACTCACGAACCATGAGATCATGACCTGAACAAAAGTCGGATGCCTAACCGACTAAGTCACCCAGATGCCCGTAACATGTCCCAATTTAACATTGCATGATTTCTTAAGATTTAACACTTTTTATCCTGGTCAAAAAATGTTACCTTATTCCAAGTTCATGAAACTTTTAAATTAAATAATCTGCTGGAAGCTTTATGGTTATATCTTGTAGATTTATATCCTCTACCTCCACCCTCCACCTGGAATGGGTGTTTGCATGTAATATAAAACAGAGTTAAGATTCATGGTTATTTATTGGCCTGTAGTGTTCCTTGTGTCATAATTAAAAAGTTTATATGAGTGTAGGATTGTTTCTAGACTATTCTATTCCACAGAATTATTTTTCAATCCTTGTACTTAAGTGACACTGCTGTAATTAGCCATGCTATTTTAATTAGTATAAATTTATAAGTCATGTCTTCTAGCAGTGTGAGTCCTTCAACTTTGGCTGCTCTTTTATGTTTGCAAATCAATTTTAGAATCAATTTGTATAATTTTACACACATACACATCTATGTGCACACCCAGACAATGCTGAGACTTTTTCTGAGATTATAATGAATTGATATCAATTTGGGTATCTATGGAGAAGCAGTATCTTAAAATATTGAGCATACCAATCCATGAACAAAATATGTATCAAATTATTTGCACCATCACTCTCAATTATTTCTGTACATTTTTCTGTACAGAGACTTTGTATACTTTTTATAATAATTTTAAGCCTGTAGATGATTGTTGATTTATTATAAATAATTTATTTTGCTTTCTGATATCTTGGTTTTGATGATATGGAAACAAAATTAATGATTGTATGCTGACCATAAATTCAAATATCTCATTGAATTATTTTATTCATTCCAATTGTTTATCTTTATTTTGTAATTTCCATAAAATATTTCCATTTGGGAAAAAATAGCAGATTTATTTTTCCCATTCAATCATTAAATGTTCATTTCTTTGTTCTTATTCTGCTAGCAAGGACATCCAGAACAATGTTGAATTGAAGTGATGATAGCAAGTGTAACTAGGTATGATTCCAGTTATAATTGCTGCAAAAACTAATAAACTACAGTAAACACTCTATTAAAAGCTAAGCAAAATATTATTTTTGGAAGGAAACTAATGTACCAAAATATAATAGCAAGTAATATCCTAAATATTGGAATAATGCAATCATTTCTCTTGAAATTAACAATTAAACAGGATTGCCTATTTTCACTGTTATTATTTAATAGCATTCGAATTACTAAAACATGGCATGGGAAAAGAATACTGATTATTTATATGCATTGTGAAATACAAATTTAAAAATTCTCTTTACTAATGATTTATTTGTCCATCTAGAAAACTGAAGTGGCATTAGTAAATAACTTCTAGAATTAATAAGTGATAAATAAGGGATAGAACATTTAAGTGTACAAATAATAGATTTCCTCTACTTTGGCAATAAGCACTTTAAATATATGGCATAGTTGCTTTACAATAGTGATAATAATGGTAAAATAATTAGCACTAAAAATAAAAACAAAACTTTCAGGTCCTCTATGAAGAAATCTATAAAATATTACAGAAATATATAAAATAAGACATCAGCAAATGCAGAGACAACATGTTTCTGGATGAGAATAGATGCAAAGACATACTTCGTTCTGAATAGGAAGACAACATATAATAATGTTAATTCTTCAAAAGTAACAATTCAAATCATAGCTATATTTTCTTTGGAATATTTCTTACAAGTGTGATTGAGGAGTCTCAAACACAAATATGTGACTTGTGGGCATTTTCCTCATATTCCCATGCCTCATTTTCCTTATATGTAAAATGAGAATAAAAAGAGCACCTATTTAGTCAATAGTTGTGAGGGCTAAATGAGATAATAAATTGAAAGTGTATATCCTATTTCAGACATAGTGCTCAGTGAATGTCATGTGTTTTAATAAGCCATATATTCAGGTTTGTACCTCAAGATTTTCTTTTCTTTTAATATTTTTTTTAATGTTTATTTGTTTTTGAGAGAGAGAAACAGAGCCTGAGCAGGAGAGAAGCAGAGAGAGAGGGAGACACAGAATCTGAAGCAGCTCCAGGCTCTGAGTTGTCAGCACAGAGCCCAATGTGGGGCTCGAACTCAGCTGTGAGATCATGATCTGAGCCAAAGTCGAACCCTTAACCGATTGAGCCACCCAGGTGCCCCAGGTGCCCCATGGACCTCAAGATTTTCACACATGCCTAATGATCCCTTGGCCTAGCTCAAGGGTAAGCTAACTGCTGCCCAAGGGCCAACAACCTCCTGCCTGTTTTACTGGAAAACAGTTGTGCTTCTTTGCTTATTGTGTATGGTCTGTGGCTGTATTTGCCTGCAACAGAGACCACATGGCCTGCAAAGGAGGAGATATTTACTCTGTGGCTCTTTTCTAGAAAAGCTTGCTCCCCCTGGCTTACATGTTCTATGTGTAATTTTTTAGCTGACTGTTAATATTATTTCAGCCTTATCATGTGTCACCATCTTAGTTAGATTTTATATTGCAAACTAAACTATGTTCTCTCTCCACATCAAAAATTGTAGTTCTTTATGAATTTTTATAATGTGTCCCTCCCATAATTGACTATATACTCCATAGGACAAGGAACCCATCTTGTTTGTTCACTCCAATATGTTAGCCAGTTTCTGACATAGCCTTTAAACACAGTAGTTATTCAATATACATTTTTTGAATTAATCAATGAATAAAAGAGTGAGTGAATGAATAATCTAAAGCTGTAAATTGTGATTTATAATTTGTTTAATCCAATTATTTATTTTTCTTAAAATATAAAAATACAAGCAAAAAATAAGTACATAAAGTTTCAAAATCCAAATGCATCAGAGTTACCATTTAAGCATATATACATATATATCCAAAAATAGTATCATAGGCTATAATGTCATACTGAATTTTAGCACATATATATGAAATATATCTATTACAAAGATGGTATTGCATAACATTATAGTGAATGTTGCTAATTTTTAATTTTTTACTACCTTTACACTCACTTTGTTCTTTAGCAATATTTCTATTGTGTGAGTCTTGCTGGGAGCATGGGTCTTTCATTCTAATAAAGAATCTTAAGGGGCCAGATAATTGTCAGATAACTTGAGCATGTGACCAGGACTCAGTAAATCAGATGTTCATATCAGAGGTGGTGGCATTATGAGGTCAGTGATAGTGAAACCAGGTCATCTACAGCAATGCCACCAACATGATATCTCAGCCAACTGTTTCTGTGAGGTGTCTTAGAATTTATTTCTTACTGCTTGGCCACTTTCTCCATTAGCTTTTATCTCTAAGTTTCTCTACAATTTCCAGCCATTCTGTCATCATTTTATGATCTTTCCAATGATTTTATTTTCTACTTAAGTAAGCTGGAGTTCACTAGTCTTATTTGCAGTGAGATATTTTGACTGATAATAGTATTCATTTATTCATTTATCCAACTATTAAAGGAGTTTCAGTCATGTGCCAGGCACTGAATCAGGTACTTGACATCTATTTTATGTAACTGTATATAACACTATTTCATTTAGTTTTGCACCTTTTGCTTGGGCAGGATCTCGGTTTGTAAATGTGTCTTCACCAGTTTAGAGAACTGTTTCTGAGAGTGATACAGGAAATTTTGTTGTAGATTTTGGGATTCATGACATTTCTGACAACATCTGATTTTATTATTGCTAATTTTACAATCATAACTATGTTATTAAACCAACTTTTCATTCATTATCTGAGCTTCTGACTTTCATCTGTGACATATTTAAAGAAGGGGAAAGTAACATGTCCTTACAAAGGAGGTTTGCTCCTGTCATTGTTAGTATTTTTGAGGGAAAGTGTGCTTGGATTGGAAGCTAATGGTTACTGAAAGTCAATTAGAGGGCAAAGTACATAATCAGGATTTCTTGGGAAAAAATAAGAAAAAACCACCACCACCACCATCAGCAAATGGCTTCATTGCTACATGTCACCTACTTTATGACTCCTTAAAAACATCCTTTCAAACTATGAAAAGCCACTTCCTCTAGAAGGTTTATACCTCTGGAATAGATTGTATCAAAAGAAAGCACCAATATCAGGAACTAAAGAATTTTCTTCTGAGGCTTTAAAATAATATTTCAGAACAGAACTTTTTGATTTGCTGACTAGGTTTAGTTGTCTCTAATTCCTATACTGCTTAAAATTGAGCTAAATAGTTGCAAACTTAGCCTAAATTGCTCAGATGAGGGCTGCCTGGATGGCTCAGTCAGTTAACCCTCTGACTCTTGATTTCAGCTCAGGTCA
Organism: Cryptoprocta ferox; assembly: GCA_028646485.1. Classification (NCBI taxonomy): domain Eukaryota; kingdom Metazoa; phylum Chordata; class Mammalia; order Carnivora; family Eupleridae; genus Cryptoprocta; species Cryptoprocta ferox. The sequence goes on from CM053573.1 coordinate 22,253,925, forward strand.
AGATCTCATAGTTTCTGGGATCAAGCCCTGCGTCAGGCTCTACACTGACATCACAGATCCTGCTTAAGATTCTTTCTCTCCCTTTCTCTGTCCCTCCTCCACTTGTGCTCACTCTCTCTCTCAAAATAGATAAACTTTGGAAAAAGTAAATTGCTCAAATTAAAAAATGTCAAAACACACACTTAGCATTCCCCTGTTCACAAATTCTTTCCTTGCCTCCCCTTAAGACTGAGGAAACTCTTTTTTATTTATATAGCATAACCATAAAAATGGTAAATTTTTCCAATATTTTCAATTATATATAATCTTATTAATTTGATTTCCTATGGCTTCTAAAATATTTCTAAAATTTAAATTAGCCTTGAAAATGTAATATTTTCAAAATGTTCTTATAAAATAGTTTATATATATATATTTGAATTCAAGTTATTTCACTGGTAGAGATAAATACTGTGAAAGATAAATACTGTCCACTGAACATCCACCTAAGCCACTCCTTGTTGGCAACACCATCTTAACTAGTATTTTTACTCTCACACCACTACCCTTAGTGCTCCTGCAAAATTCGCCCACCTCACTTCTCGTTCTCTTTGGGGGTTGTTTTCTGATTTAAAGTGCCCACTCACTGCGGTAAAGATTTTGGCCATGGCATGATCCCAATCTTGAACTGCTGTGTTTGAAGTTGTGTTTTCACAAAATTCAATCAGTTGCCTACTTTTAAAATGTGGAGAATTCACATTGAAATTGGAATTTGTAGCTGTTGGGAAATGTCAGAAGATCTAGAAATGGTATGCTGATTCCCTAATGGAATCATTGGCTTGAGCTCAGGAGCAGTTGACCCCTTTAGAAGGGCCAGCCTCCTGTAGTTCTCCCTCCACTCAACCCAGCAGAATCCTATCCTTGTGTTACCACTTGGCCACTGCTGGAACCGGAATACCCGATCTCGGAGGAACGAAATAATGAATGGTTGAAGAATCAGACTTCCCAGATTCCAGACCGGGGACTTTTGTAGTTTTAGTATTACAACTCTATGTTTGTCTGTTTGCTTGCTTTTTTTTTTTTTTTTAAAGAGGAATAATATTAGAAATGGCCTTGGAGGTAATATATGAATTTGTACCTTGCTCTTAATACCTATTTTTACACAGTGGAGTTTTAATAAAGATATCTGCCTTTTATCTTTCATAGGTAAATTGATGAGATAGTATATTGAAAAATGTCAAAAGACTATGCTAGGTTAAGCTGGTATAAGAATAAAAATGTAACATGGCTTGAGGTGCTTCTGTTCTATCACTTTTAAGTCAAGAAATTTATAAACTGGGACCCAGGCACTGGAGCCAGCTTCTGTGTCCAGCTGTCACAAATGTCACAGCTGAGGCAGGGTGTTCTATGGGGACATTCTGCCATTCCCAGGGTTTCTTTTCCATTGCCTGGGCCACCTATTGGTTGGAACTTGCCTGCCTTACAATAATTATGCTCTCATGCACAGGGAAAAACCTAAAGCAAACCTTCTTGTATTTTCAAATGTTTAGACACTTCTGCCTTTGCGATCATGTTGCACATCATTATCTTGTATGAGCACTGCTTTTATGGTCAGCACTGCTCCCGAAACTGCAGAGTAACCTGTCTAAAAGTGACTCCTGCAGTGTTTCCAGTTCTTCTACAAGGGGTGTTGATGTTTTTGTGGTAGCTAGCATTTCAAACTTTGTAATACAAGATGAGGAATATAATATTTCAAAAACAGGGATCATAATAATAGCAAACACTTCTCTAGTACGTTCTATGTGACAAGCATCATTCTAAATTATTTCTAATTCATATATATTAATTTAATTCATACTACAACCCTACAAGGTAGTTGCAACTCTAGAAATTCACTTACTCTTTTTGAATCTTGGTATATTAATCTGAATTAGGACAATAAGGTGGAATATTATTGTTCAGAACCTAGAAATGCCATAGTTCGACAGGAAAAAAATCCACTGCAAGTTTGTGTATGTTCCAGTATTAAGCATTTCAAACCAACTTTATGAACTACAACGATAATTTAGTAATGCTGTGAATCCCATAAGGCTTAACATATAAGGGTTTAGTTTTCATTTGTTCATTTGTTTCAATCCACAAAGCATACTGTAAACAAACCTCTTCTAGATACTTATATGGCAACTGATTGGTATGTGTCTGTTGTCTACACAAGCATTTGAGAGAGAAAATGACATTGGGGAAATGAAATCTAGTGCATTTTTTAAACTTTTTTGTAATGTTCTCATGCCCTTTTTGGTAGACCAGGTAGAAGTAACAAAATTGCTAAAACAACAGATATTAAGGGCTTTAGATCCCAAGTTTGTTTCTTTGTCTTCTGAAATGCTAACAGAGACTATGGTCTGTTGAGCTCCATGGCTTTTTGTCCAGGGTTAAATACAGGGTGAGCTGAGGTTATAGAGTAGATACTGTATTAAAACGTTTGCCCACAAGAGTGGGTTGATTTTTCCCTGCATGTAGGCATCAATTGCTGATTTTTTCCTTAGCAGCAGATGCTCTACTCTGTTCTCCTCAGGGCCCTCAGATAATTACACATAGCTCTTAAATAGTCCCATTTTCTCTGGGTGTTATTGCCCAATTTACTTTTTAACAGACTCATATCACTGTTGCCAAAAAGATGTGCTACACTCCAGTAGTGAAATCTCCCTGACAAAACAGACATACAAGGAAGAAATAAGGCACAAAAACTTCTTGTTAATTGCTATTAAATGATTATAGGTTCACTCCATTGCTTCCTGACAGTCTTATTAAATAGTATAAGAATATTATCAAGGATTCTCATAAAGACTAAAAATTCCCCAGCATTGAATCATAGTTTCCCTTACACACTAAACTTCTCAAAGATTTGTCTTTGAAGCTCAGTTATGGAAAACCCACCATTTTCTAGAGATAATGCTACAGAAAGGAATCATTCATAGTACATATAAGGGTACATTAAAATTAGATGGCAGAACAAAAGGTGAATTGGGTAAATAAATTTGACACTTAGGAGTCCTTGTTTTAAAAACTCAATTCTTTATGAACATTCATTTTCAGTTCTCAGAGGAATAATGACCCAGTTATGATTATGCTAGTTGAGGAAACTTTAGGGGTGTGACATGAAAATGATTTGCTTTTGAGACTGGGTGTATCTGTCATATTTTTTTAAGGCTAGTAGAAAAATTATTTCATAAAATTAAAAAATATATGAGGATGAATGCCTTTGGGTTTTGTTCTAGAAAAAAATAATCAAGAGTAAGAATGGTTATGTGGTATGTAGACAGACCAAGGAGAGAGTTTTCAGTATGGGAGCAGATTCAGAATTGTGGTACCTTTGCTACGTATATTCAGTCAGTTGTCATATTTAGGCATCATGTGTTGACTATCCCTATTACCAAGATCATTCATAGAGGAGTTTATTAATTCATTTAATCCTGTCATTTGCAGGAACAGGGATGGGCCTTGAGGGCATTATGCTAAGGGAAATAACTCTGAGAAAGATAAATAATCCTGTATGAGAAATCTAAAAAACAAAAACAAAAGCAAACCAAACTCAAAGAAAAAAAGATCAGATTTGTGGTTACCAGCAGCAGGGGCTGGGAAAGGGGAATTGGAGAAAGTTTGCCATAACGTATGAACTCCAGATGTAAGATAAATAAGTATTAGGATGAAATGTACAACATGATTTTTATAATTAACACTGCTGTAGGATATATAAGATCGTTTTAAATTAAATTAAATTAAATTTAGTTTAATTTAATTTTTATAATTTTTTAAATATTATTTTTGAAAGGAGAGACAGAGCATGAACAGGGGAAGGGCAGAGAGAAAAGGGAGACACAGAATCCAAAACAGGCTCCAGGCTCTGAGCTGTCAGCCCAGAGCTTGATGTGGGGCTCGAACTCACAAACCATGAGAGATCATGACCTGAGCTGAAGTCAGACACTTAACTGACAACCCAGGAGCCCCTAGGATAGTTTTTAAGCAAGTGAATCTTAAGAGTTTTCCTCACAAGGAAAAAGGAATTTTTTCTTTGTTTGCTTTTTTTTTTCTTAGTATGTATATATGAAATGATAAATGCTAACTGAACTTACTGTGGTAACCATTTAACAATATATGTAAGTCAAACCATACTGTTTAAAAATGTATTTCCTTCTGATTAATTTTTTACTGAGACTTTGGTCCACATCCAATGAATGGATTTTACATACCTATTCTATTTAATTTGGTAGATATTGGTGTAATCAATTTACAGATATAGGAAATAAGGCACAGAGGACTTAATAACTTATCCATATGACAAAACCAATGCAGTAAATTGCAGAATCAGGATTGGAAGACCTGATTTTTCTGAGTGTGCCCTACACTCAAAAATGTGTAGTTTAGAACATTATATTTTTTGTTATAGAATAATTACATTCTATATTCTATAACTATTATAAGAGTTATATTCTATATTTAACTTTGGAATAATTACTCATTTGCTACATTTTAAGTGTGAAAATAGAAGCCTAGGCCACTTATTCTAGGTATTCTCTAAGATAAAATAAAATATGAATAATCCATTCTGTGTTGACAAAAATCACATCATATATTATCTATAAAAACATTACCAATTTTAGAGGTAGAAGTCTTACTGTTTTAAGGTATTTAAATACTAACAGCCACCATTCTTATGTTTTTGTATGTATACATGTGCCCGTTAGGACAAACAATAAATGCAACAGCCACATTCAGGCTGTGCTTAAACCTTTTTATTCAAAGAACTTCTAAATGTTTTATTTCTAACCTCACTGGATGACTGTCAGTGAATGTACAGAACTGTGCTTTGAAGTTTCAAGATGTATTTTTAGGCATCTCTGGTTCCTGTCTCCTATGTCTTTTATGATGACCACATTGCATTCCACCTGAGCCTGGTGATCCTAGAAAAAAGCGAAGGTTAAGAAACACTCCACCCTTCTGTGTTCTGATAAAAGGCCAACTACAATAAATCACCCTTTCCCAAATGACTTAGATAAGGTTCAGGGATGTTTCCCTAGTTTTCCTATGGCAAAACGAGACATAAACTCTCCAAATTCTTACTCTTTGCTTCATAAATCAGTAGCTAAACTACTAGTCCCCACTGATCAACCAGAACAAAATGCTTGTTAAAGCAAAAGAAAACAGAACAAAACAATTTGGGTAAAGCTTCTCTCCTTCCCCAAGTCTCTAACTTTGGCTGGCATGCAACACCTTAACAGCTCTTCCTGAGAACAGGCTGCCCTCAGACTAAAACATCCTCTGATCTCCTATCTGATCCTACTACTCTTTCATCTCACTCCCCCTACATGGTTCCTTTTAGCCTTGTTCACTCCTCTCTGTAACGGAAAAACGCTCTTTGCCTAACCCTTGAGACACTCTAAGATCTTATGATCAGAGTGTTCTCATTTATTGCAATTCTTCCCCTCCACTATTGTAATACTGCTTTTTACCCTTAGAATTATCCTTTCAAATAAAGTCCTTACTAAATCCACATTTGTTGTTTGTTTGTTTGTTTGTTTGACAATGATGGAGAAAAAATGGAAACACAGTACCTTCATTCCCTTACTCTGTAGCCTCTACGACAGAATATGTGAAGAGGGGTATTAAGTTAGTGCATTATTCATTAATACAATGAGTAAAATGAGATGCTTTCATTCAAATAAAAATTAGTAGGTGTCACTTAAGCCTGGCTTTAATGGTGGGCACTGGAGTAAGGCAGGGTGCTTCTCTTTTTTTCTGTGATCACAGATCACAATCTTTATGAACCTAAATAGATAACACATCTCATAATAAAGCAGGATTTCACTAAGGAATTTTATTTTATTTATTTATTTATTTATTTATTTTAGCTGCTCAAAGATAAAAATGTAGCTTCTGGTCCACAATAGCATTTTAACTACATTGTGTCATTTGTGATGAGAAGCTGACAGGCAGCACTTATTTTTCTGAATAACCACTTTGAAGGAACATGACTACCTTTCTTAATAAAATGGATTCATTTTGATAGCACCCTTTTCAAGGAATTTTATATCCAGATGTAGAAATAAAAGGTATGGAACAATGTATTTTGTGGTAATAGGAAATATGGATGTTTTTAGGAAATTATTATAAAATTAACTAAAATAATTCCACCAAATGACTCAGAAAATAATCTAAACTAGATTTGGATTCAAAGAAACTAAATAAAGTTTGGAGACAAGTGATCCACCACCAGTCTTCTTTGTGCTAGTTATAAGAAAGAGAATTCCAGACAATGCAAGAAGGATTTACACTTTTTCATCTTAAAAATTTCTGGTCACTCATTGTCACTCAGACATTAAGAGTTTGGTTGAAGTAGAAAGAGACCTCCATCCCAGGGTTAGACCATCTCTGACACAAGATACTGCACAATGCGTAAGCAACAGCCACTTTCTAGAACTCTCAGAGAGTGTGATTTCACAGGCTGCTCAGCCACTCAAATATTTTTCTGCTTTTTGCAGTATCAGACCATTGCTTTGTGAAGCATAAATGTTTTTTTAAATTAATTCCACATTAAAAACAAAATATTTCATTAGATTGGAAATGCATAGTTAATTATTGTCTTGAGACATTCTCAGGTGACACTGATTTTTGTATCGATTTCTCAATATTCTATGTTCTTTCTGGTCCTCCTTCAATTTGGATGTTGAAACTTACACGATTTCCTCAAATGTCTTCTTTCTTTATATATTCCAATCCCTTGTCCTTTTGATGCAAGCCTCAATGTTAACTACACCTGTTTTTTAACTTTTCTGTAGTGTCCATTTCGCTATTTAGTCTATGTATTGAGGATTTTTTCTCCCCAAAGACCCCTATTTTTATTTTATGGTGTTACTCTGTTTGTATGTGTATGTATGTTTAAAGCCTAACTTACTTTAAAATCCAATCTTATAGCTCTGTTTCTTTGTGTTAAAATGTTTCTCTTCATTGAGCCTGATGTTTCTTTGTTCTGGTGTCTGCTTTCCTGTCTTGCTTCATCAGTCTGATATTGTTTTGTTGGGATTCCCTGCTGAGAATGGAGACTACATTCACACAGCTTACTGTCTACATTAACATGCCTTTATTCCTCCACTGACTTCATGGACTTAATTTTAGTACTACAGAAAACTTTTGCCCAAGAAGACAAAAATTGCAAATAATTTCATATTTCATTCTAGGATCTTCCTGAATATCAAGACCTTTGTAGTACTTGCCTCAAAATTCTTTCCTCCCTGTGTCCACAATCCTAACTGTCATAGACTCTGGGTCTGGAGTTCTCTCCTGTCCAGCAAGAGAGCAAACACAGGATTGAAATGCGAGAGAGGCTCATATCCGGGAGGAGACAAAAGCCCCCGCGTAAGGGTCCCTGCTCCAGAAGGCTAACAAGCGTGATGGACATGTACAAAGAGACAATGAAATCGTGAACATTAACTCATGGACGTGAGGGAAAGCAGGTTTTGAAGATATGTGGTGTTAGTGGTTTGGGTCAATACAAAACAAAGTCCAGGTGCCTGGTAGATGGTTGTTTAAAGCAGCCATGAGGCCCCACCTCTGTTTACCTAAATTTGCCTAGGGGACAAGAAAGACAGAGCAGTGCTACCTCAGGGTCAACAAGGGATCTTTCTTTTGCTAAATAGCTCTGCTCTGGGCAATTTCGCCCTCTTGCACTCGAAGGCCCTGCTTATCTGTTTACCTATCTTGGTCTTTCCTTCCTATAAAAGCAGCTTTCTGCTATTCTACTAAGTTGGCAGCGTTTCTGTCCTGAATACTTAATCTTGTTTACCTCATTTTTGATGCTTTCATCCTGAAGCTTTTCTATTCCTATATGCCTTGCAATAGGAATCCCTATATCCCATGGGTGCAAGCTCAGGGAATTCCTCAACTTATTCCCCACACTTAATGAATGTTGTTATGGTTCTACCTAATCCTAACCAAGCCTCTACACTGAATGACCCATCTTAAACCAGCCTTCAAAATATCATTAAGTACTCTTTTGCCTCTACCAAGGTAGTGTTCTTTACCATGGCAAGCAATGAATCTGGGTTTGTCTCATCAACTTGTTTTCGTGATATGTTAGAAAATCAATATTGAATGTTGCTTATATTTGACCAAATCTTTTAGGAGGATGCTCTGTATTATTTTCAGTGAGAGTAGGGGCAAATAAGCCCTGCATCTGGGTGGGATGTCCAATCATGGGGAAATCTCCATTTCTTCTGCGTGGTACTAGCACACAGGTCTTGCCTTCATCTCTCCTCTCCAATAACTCATACTCACTGCTTTCCAGCTGAAGTGAGATATCATTGTTAAGGCTCACTCTAATTAGACCTCTTACCTTTAAACCAGAAATTTAGAACCTATAATTAGTTTATAACTAATTGTGAATCAATTCTAATTGAGGATAGGCTATTTTAAAAAAGTGCAAATAATTGGGTATCATATCATTTTTTGACTTACAGACAGGGAACTGTGATGGAAGCAGAAAAACCCCAGACAATAGTTGCTAACAGAAAAGAAAATGATTGTAGAAAATGATTCTGTCAGAAGATAAGCCTCAAGGAAGTCATAACCTTGATTAAGGTGGTCCCAATTTATTTTAACTTCTTTGGGGAAAAAGGTACTGACGACTTTCCATTAAAAAAACCTGTTTTTATAGGTAGCTGTTTTCATTATGAGGATCCATTCTATGCCTGAATTAAATAATTTGGTTTTAAAGGAATCTGTTCTTTGAGGAATCATTATATTTTATACACTGATTATTTTTCTGAAATATTTTCTACAATACTAGATACTATTTATTTCACAAAATGTAGTTGAGGTTTCACTTTGTAATATGTATTGTAAAAAAGCAAAATAAAATCAAAACAATTTTTTCTTTCCATCTTCTATTTTTTAAAATCTCGAGTTTGCTGCTACTTATTTTATTTATTGATATACAGCTAAATGCCAGGTCCTGAAGATTTAAGGTGGCTTATAAAACTATTTTCACGGAGCGGGAAGATTTGTGTTTAATTTTCCAAATCATCATTCTTTCTTAAAATAAAGTAAATGCTTAGACTAATACAGTTAATATTCCACATATTCACCTCCATATAACTCAGTTCAATCTTGAAAAGTGACAATTTAATATAGTGTCTCCAAAGCTGGAGGACTTGTCTGTTTAGATGTAATTCTAAGAAGGTCAGAATAACCTTAAACCATCAGTCTTCATCGCTGATAATTCTTATACTTGAAAGCAGTTTTTGATCTTGAGCTTGTACTCTTAGTATAGCATTTTAATCCATTTAATAGCATCATTTAAATATAGTTATGATGCTTTAATGGAAATGAGAATTAAAAAAAAATTGTCATTCACCCACTATCTTATTACAGCTTTCTTCCCTAAATAACTGTCATCACATTCCAACACTTTTCTGATTTTATTTTTTTCATACTGACAAACATTTTGATATCTGAAGCAATGATTAAATGAATGAAAGATAAGTAATGGCACATTATGGTTTCAAATCAGTGATGGAGATAATCAATTAAAGCAACAAGTAACTAATTGACTGACTAATACATCACTTTTGATGTAAACACCAATATTATTTATTTTTGGAATTTAGGTATTTAAAAATATCCTAGAATATTATGAACTCTATTTCTTCTTTTATCTATTTGAATAATGTAACTGTATTGTAATAAAAAATTCAGATTGTTCTAAATCTCCAGATTCTGGCTGTGAATTTTCCCTTTTTTTCTCTTAATTCACTTCCAGAGGGAAGGATTCATTTCCATGGTTTTCAATATTCTATATGAGCCCTTCTTTAAAGGCACTAAGTGCCTGGGTGGCTCAGCCAGTTAAAGCGACCAACTCTTGATTTTAGCTCAGATCATGATCTCATGGTTTCCTGAGTTCAAGCCTCCCATCAGCCTCTGCACCTGACCTCCCTTGGAACCTGCTTGGGACTCTCTCTCTCCCTCTCGCTCTCTGCCCCTCCACTGCTTGTGCTCTCTCTGTCTCTCTCAAAATAAATAAATAAACTTAAGAATATAAAATAATTAAAAAAATGGTTTAAAAAATAAAGGCATTGTCTTCAGAGTCTCCCATGTTTCCTGGGCTGTAGAAGCATCTATGGAGGACGGGCATCCATTCAACTCTACCGGTGCCTATGCCAATTGTCCAGTGTCAAACTACACCCCTTGTTCTAGTTTCCCCTTCACGTTCTTCTTCATTGTAGAAGAGAAGCAGGGAACTACCTTTGACAGAACTCTTGAGTTATAGTTTACCAATAAAAGTGCTTATGCAATATTTAACTGTTTTCTTCCAGAGTTATGGGCAGACTGAAGAACCACAGGAGCTTCTCAAAAAGAATTTGAGAAGCCCCCATTTTGGTGGTGTTGATGAGACAGTCGAAAAGAGCTTTCAGGGGCTCCTGGGTAGCTCAGTTGGTTAAGCCTCTGACTTCAGCTCAAGTCATGATCTCACAGTTCATGAGTTTGAGCCCCAGGTCTGGCTCAGTGTTGACAGCTCAGATCCTGGAGCCCACTTCAGATTCTGTGTCTCCCTCTGTCTCTGCCCCTACCCTTTTCATGCTCTGTCTCTCTGTCTCTCAAAAATAAATAAAGGCTAAAAAAAGAAAAAAGAAAAAAGAAAAGAGCTTTCAATCATTCACACCAGCCCCTGAGAACCACCTGATCTAGTGCTTAAGATGAAGACTGGATGCTTGCTTTCCTCCCTTCTCATCTGCAATGGCCTTGTATTGGGTGACAATTCCTCTGACTGTAGATCCTCTAGCTCTCCCAACAATCATGTAATTCCAATGCACTTACTAAACCCATTATTTTATTAAAGTGATTTTGTTTCCTGATAGAATCATGACTGATGCAAGTCCTTACAGAAACACTTTATGTTTGAACAATTTTTATGGTAGGTTTTTAAATAGAAGATTTGTCACCAGAACTTTGGAGGTCAGACTGAGGTTTCTGTTTAGCCACAAACGACACTCTTTCAATTCATAATCTCTCACTTCAGTCAGCTTTCTGGTAATCATAGGTAGTGTCTTTGTTCACTCACAGATAGGTGATTTCTTTTGGTTTTGTCAGGGTTTATTGCCTTGTGTCCACCACACCATCACTTTATGGGCATTAAATACTCAGTGCATTTGGATTCCATAATCTCAGATGTATGGTGACCACATAATTTTGTTCCAAACCAGAAAACATCTGAGAGTATAGGGCAGTGTTACAAGTTACACCCGCATGATAGGCACATACTAGAATGTCCCAGGCAAACCAGGTCACTGAATACACATGCCACACAGCTTTGACTCCATTTCCTCATTTGCTGCTAGGTAATCTGAACATTCCCTTTGTTAATTTCAAACTTCTCTCTCTTTCTCCATATCTAAATATATTACATATTATACATATTTTTCATAGATGTTCAGCATTTGTATGTGTCAGTAGCAGAAACATGGCATTCTGTCTATCATCTTAGCCAGATAGCTGCTCCATGCTTCCTTTAGTAATTATATTGCTTTTTCAGGGTAACATTAGTAATCAACCAAAAAGACTTCCTTATAAAGTTGCTAATACAATTAAGATTTAAAATAGTCTGTCATATGATTTATACTGATAACATATATTAGTAGAAAATCCTGACTTTTGATAACCATATATATAAAAAGCTCTAAACTGGAGGCCCAGAAAACCAGGTCCCAATTCTTGCTCTGTTTCTAATAAGCTGTATAGCTGAGGCAAGTTCCTAGACTTCTCAGTATTTCCCTCATTTGTAAAGTATATATATAATAATTGCTAGTTTTGAGTGTCTCTTCCAGTTCAAACATTCAAGTTTATAATTTGAGTAAGTATATTATTTTTTGTATGTAACAAAACATATTTCAGAGATAATCTTGAAATTAAAGGAAATATTTGCCCTTTGATTATTAAAATATGACCTCTGAAGTTCTCTTGTTTTTCACAGTATCACGTTCTTTTGGAGTAAGAAATGTTTGCCTATGACAGTTCTGTCAGTTGTGAGCTAGACTACAAAGCCTAATCAGGATTCAAAGACTGGCAAGAATGACAACTGAGACTCAGCTAAAGTTGCTGTCACTTTGGTTTACCACTGTCCTGGCAAATAAGAAATATAAAAGATATACAAGATGAGGATGTATGTGTGGGAAAAGAGCTTCTGGTGTTTTCCAAGTGCCTTCCTGAGACTGGAGGAAAGTTCATTGTTGAATGTATTCCACATAGAATGAAAAATTAAACAGGCCAGAAAACAACAACAACAATGGACTTCCTGCCTTTAAAACTTTCAGCAAACTGAGGACTTCATCTCTACTAAAAAGCAATTCCTCCTTGCCAAATTTTTATTCTTCTGTGAAATGGTTCCTTCTGACCCATATGGGGCTAAGGTGGCCCTGATTATGGCCTAGCGCAGTATCTTTGATAATTGGATGTCAGTCTGTAAAATTATTATGGCTGTTTTTACAAACAACTTAAAGAAACATACACTTTAAATTTTGAAAGCAATGATATGGTTAGTTTTGAGTCTTGCTGGGTGAGAACTACATATTAATTATATTTTAATTTGGATTTTCTTTTGATTTTATTAAACTATAAAGGGCACATTAAGAATGTGACAGTCTAGGATGACCTAAGGTTCTTAAAAGAAAGGATCATTTCAACAGTTATAGGTTGTAATATTAGTAAATAATTATAATATTTATTACTGTGAATGCTAGGTGTCATAAACTAAGAGTTATTAAACTACTAAGTAATTTATCTATAATTTAATAGATCAATCATAACTATGTTGACTACATTTAATTGAATTTTTATTAACAAAGTGATAAGAGATATATAGGGAAGATAAACTGTATCTGTCATATATAAAATGTCTTTAGGGTGTTCAAAATTGTTGAATTTACCCAAAGTTAGTTATTCACAAAGGTGCTTGTGTATTTTGGAGACACTTGAAAAAATGTTATACTCACCTAAATTTGGAGTGCACCAACTGGGAACACAGTTTGAAGAATAAAAGTTTGAAATTAGTGGGTATTTCAAATCTGGCTCACTCGTTTTCCATATAATCTGCCTTATATAGCTTTGTTAATGTTTGTGGAAAATTAAAGCTAGCCATAAATTCTTTGACACTTTTCTACCCAGAGGTGGAGTTGATGTTCCTTCTTCTTGAATGTGGGAGGTTTGTGTGACTGCTTTGACAGATAGTGTATATATCAGAATAATGCTGTGACAGTTTCTAGGCTCAGGCCTTAGAAAAGTGACAATTCCCACTTCATGGTTTTTGGAAATATCTCTCTTACAACCCAGCCATATCCTAAGAAGAGTCCCAAGTAGCTTAGAAGAGATACGCGTTAGGAAAGGAGCTGAGATCCATGACTGGCAACTGTGGTTCAGCTAACAGCCATATGAACAAATCATCATTGCCCTTGAGCCACCATCCAGCCACACCAAATAATGCTTGGAAAGTAAAGAGGAGCCATCCCACCCCAGCCATGGTAGAACTGCAGATCTGGAATCAAAGTAAATAACTGTCATTGTTTAAAAGCCTCTAACTCTTGAGGTGGTGTTCTACACAGCAATAGATAATCAGAACAGTAACGTTTACAACTTCTGATATTACTTGACGTATGTATGCTCAGCACAATTCAGTGATATACAACATTCCTTTTTTAACTTAAATATTTTCTCAGTCTCTATTTGTGACTGAGGTCTAGCTAAAAATAGCTGAAATTATTTTGAACAAAATTTTCTATATATAATTTATGTACTTCTAGTGTTTGTTATTTGATATAAGGATGCTGGACATCTGCAAGAATATGTAAGATTTTTCACTCTGAGAAGAGGGCAATTTGGATAGAGGTAAGATTTTTATAGGAAGCGGTAGTCAAGATATATGATACCTAACATCCATTTTAGGTAAAGAGAATTACATGTGATACTCAAAAGAATAAACAACATGCTATAGCTTTTTTGTTAATTTTGCCTCATGCTTAATATGTGCTATTATGGTAAAGGTTGGAGCTGAACTTGGGAGGAATATGAACTTTTCTGAAATCTTATTCAATTCATCCAAGTTGCACGCTGATGAAATATTTCAAGGTAAATAAACTTTCCTAAAGGTCTGGAGGCCAGACTATTTGCCACTACTATAAATTACTCTAGGCCTACTTACATGGTTTCAATTAAGAGGAGAAACAGAAATGACAGAGATGGAAATAGAGATCGAGATAGAGGTCAAATAGTTGTGCCTGTGACAGAACTAAATATTTAGTTGGAGAGAAGGTTTTATTGAGACAGTGATATTGAATGATAGAGTTTTTGTGTGCATCATTTTATAAAATTCACATGCATATTCAGGCACATCTCTCTGTCTCGGCCTATTAGCTACACATAGGACTATGCTGAAGCCTTCCAGACTGTCACGTTGGCTTTTAGCCTGAAGAATTATAAAATTGGTTTTCTACTGAGACACATACAGAGATCTGAAACCAAAGAATATTCTGAACAGAAATTCCTCATAAGAATAAGGAAAGCCCTGAGTTACAGTAAAGAGTTAATTTTATTTTAAACCTACCTCTTTTAGAATTTAATATTAAAGCTGACAGTTGCCCATGGTTTTAATTGAACACTAATGTATATACATTTGAGTCATATAGGTACAGATTTCCCCCTGCTTTCAGATTTGTATACTCCTTGAAAGAAACCTGAGCACAGGATTTTCACTCAGAACACATTTTCCTCGATAGAATTTTGGAGGACATTTGGGGCTTCTGAATCTGCAAGAGCGTGGCATTTTTTTTAAGAACATACTTTTTAAGGAGCTTGCAAATAATGACAGTTTTCCCTATTTTCCACATTCTTTACATTTAAATATACTTGTATTTTTTCCTTATTGTTTCCAGCCCTTTCTATCTTTCTTCATTAAATTGTGGACCTAGCCAGTACTCTGGTTCTGTTTTCTGTGTTTCATTTGCTTCTTAAGCTTATTTTTTTTTAAACACAAGAAAATAAATGAAAGCACTGTTTTCAGTTTACAGCTGGGATTTTGCACAGCATGTAATGCTACCCGCATCTGTGCAGAAAGTCCACCATATGGATGGGAGGGGAATCATTTAATTTAGTTCATATGCATGAAGTAAGTGAAAGTTGACTATATTGTAGATCTTGCCACAGTTAAGCAACAGCAGAACTAGGAACAGAATCTAAAGATTTTCATAATCAATCTTGTGTTCCTCTTGGTAAACTACTCCATCTTTTAAGGCTATGCATTTGTACATGACAAGTGATATATCCTTACACTGAAACTGTATTTTTAAATGTATTTTTGTTGCATACTATATTCTATAAAGGGTAAATTTTATTTACATTTTTTAACCTTTGAATATATGTCTTGGAATCTCTATTGAAAAATGTCTTAAATGCATAATTTAGAGGAAATTGAAATGTATATAATACTTGCACATGGCAACCATTTTTGAAAAAATAATCAATCTGTGTTGTATGAATAAAGACACAATCGTAATCTAACCCAAATAATGTAACTTAGCTGAAGTTAAGGCTGTAGAAATTAAAGGAAATTTATGGGAGTTGATACTGACATATGAGACTTGCAGGGACATTTGTCATTCAGAGATAAAGGGCAGAGAGAACAGATGTAAGAAAGAACATCTCCCAGAGACCATGTACCTAAAGAGGATATTTACTGTTATTATATACAACAAAGTCACTCAAAAAATTCCATTTACTTTATAAGAACAATCTTCCTACAAGTTATTTCAAGGGGCTTTGAGCATAAGCGTTCATTTCCTCATCTATATTACGGATATAATTTCTACTAGGTGGCATCACTGTTAATATTAAAATGAAGGCATAAGCATATGCTTTATATCTTCTTGGAGAAGGAAGTTTTAGGGAAGGTGGATTCACTATTGTCTGTCTTTCTTTCTTTCTTTTAATCTTATTTATTGCTATGGAAATAAAAATGCCATGGGAACATCATCCCAACTATGAACTCCAAGTCATTATGTCAAAATAGAACTATGGGACTCACATCTATTAAAAAAATAAGGAAAGAAGAGTACTTTTTATGTGCAAATAGGGATTATTTTAATAAATCCCCCATGTAGATGTTGCACATGGTTGTACTCACTTATTATGAAAGCTCTCCCAACTAGGTGGCACTAAAGCAGCTATTAAGATTAGTCCACATTTTTCATTGCCATGTTTTTGTAATTACTAATGTAGTTTAAATGAATAATTTAATAATGAAAAATATTTGCAAATAATCATTTATTTTATTCTGTTGAAATTAAAATAAATGGTTAACTTGAAAAAGGTGAATTTAACCAAATGTCATGTTAAAATTAGACAAGGCAATTGTAAGAATTATGAAATTTACTGATTATCAAGATGCTTTATTTTTTATTTTTTAATAGCTTTTTTTAAGTTTATTTATTTATTTTTCAGAAAGAGAGAGAGCAAGAACAGGGAAGGGACAGAAAGAGAGGGAGAAAGAGAGAATCCCCAAAAGTCTCCAAACTGTCAGTGCAGAGTCCAAGGCAGGGCCCCAAACAAGGCTAATGCGGGGCTCAAATTTGCAAAGTGTGAGATCATTATCTGAGCCGAAACCAAGAGTTGGACGTTTAACCAACTGAGCCATCCAAGCACCCTGTCAGATGTTTTAAAAAAACCTTACTTTCTTAGTTATTTCCTATTGGTCTTTAATTGCTTATTTAACCTTTTAATCAATATATGTGTGATTTATTAAAGAAAGATTGTATAGCCTTGGAATTGTTTAAAAACTTCAGGCAGTGAATGAATGTAGGTACTAGCTAGCTAGATAACATATGCATCTGCCTTATGATCCTCCTTGTTAACTGATTTGCTGATTGATAAACTCATTACCAACCCAATTATGGAAGTAAAGATCATAATAAAGCTTCTCCTATATATTTTATAATGCGTTCCTATATTATAAGTATTTAAAAGGTATTTTGTGATCCACAAAGTCACAACAGTTTTTGAGTAGTATAAGACAAAGATCATTTTTTGAAGATTTTATGTAGTATCAACTCACACCTGATACAGAAATTTTCAGCGCAACATCCCTGCCAGTTGGTCATCAAGTCCTTACTTCACAGAGTATTTAGATCATATCTGGGGGATATGTTGCAAATTTTTGGTCGAGTTGAGTTTATACTGGGAGGTAAAGCCTTATTACATTATTATGCATTTCATTATACTCTAACAAATATTTCAATACAAAGATGGGCTAAGAGGATAATATGAAAGTGTTTCACAGAAGTAGCTAATATAAATCTAGATACTTTATTTAATTTTTTAATTAAAATATTTTTTTAACATTTACTTATTTATTTTGAGAGACAGAGAAAGAGTTTGAGCAGGGGAGGGGCAGAGAGAGGGAGAGAGAGAATCCCAAGCAGGCTCCACACTGTCAGTGGGGAGCCTGACGGGGAGCTCAGATTCACAAACTGTGAAATCATGACCTGAGCCTAAATCAAGAGTCAGATGCTCAACCAACTGAGCCACCCAGGTGCCACTAGATATTTTCTTTTAAATAAAATTGCCTGTTACTATTGCTTTTCCCTAAGCCAGTATGCATAATATATATAATTTAATATTTGTATATTTCAAAGATTGAGAAGGGAAGCTAAATAAAATCATTAGTAATGTTCCTAGTAACAGTACTATAGTACTCAAGGGTACAGATGAAATGTACTAAATTTATTACTTTATTAAGAACTTTAAACCCATTGTCTCATTAGTTCACACAAATTCCTATGAATTCAATCTTATTATGACAACTTTAGAGATGCATCATTACTGACAGAAGATACAACGAATGCACAATGAGAAGATAAAGAAATTTTGAAGACAATATTTCTGAATTAAAGTCTAACTTTTTGCTGACCAGCTTGTTAATCATTTTGTTGGGAGGACTTAAAAATAAGCAGAGGTTGTGAAATAGCGCATTGAGAGAGGCACTTTTTATTTTATGTTTTGATTACAAAATCTATGCTTGAAGTGCATGGAAGAAGTCCAGGTCTAGCTCCCATGATATGACAAATGTCATAGTTTCAATAAATTGCCTAAGATTCTGAAACCCAGAATAATTTCTATGTGGGAGCTACTATCTAGAATCCAAGATTCTATGGCAAAAATGATCTTGGTAGCTACAAACATCTTCTAGTGATCTGGAGTAAACTTATCACATGAGGCAGCTTACTTATTCAATTTTTTAAATGAGAAGAGAAATAATTGCCATGAAATAGTGACTATGCTAGACATCATATTAGGCTTCATATGTGTAAATATCACTTATTCCTTAAAAACCACTTTGTGAGATAAAGATTACTAAATGCATAGTAAACCCAAAATCCTTGAAGTTCAGAAAGATTTCATGGGATCAGAATTTATGCACAAAAATGTAATGACCCTGTGCTCAGACTGCTTTAAAGAGTTTAACCATTCTTAACCATCCTTTTGTGGCTGGAGTATGGAAAGGGAAAAATCTTCCATCTTTTTCCTCTCCATGTTTTTAAGGAACTTTTATCTATCTATCTATCTATCTATCTATCTATCTATCTATCATCTACCATCGATCTATTTTTTGAGAGAGAGAGGCACACATGCATGCATGTGGTAGCAGGGCAGGGTCAGAGGGAGAGGGAGAGAAAGAACCTAAAACAGGCTCAGTGCTCACCATGGAGGCCAATGCAGGGCTTGATCTCAAGACCATAAGATCATGACCTGAGCCAATGGATGCTTAACTAACTGAGCCACCCAGGTGCCCTATTCATCTTTTTGAAGAACTTTTAAAGGACTTTTTAAAGAAATTCAGATAAGAACAATTCAAAAAAGCTTCCTGTTGATTATAGGATATACATAACTCACTTATAACCAACTTATCATTGTCTTTTTTTTGTTCTATAATATGTGGCAAACCCTTGAAAACTGCTGGGGATATACAGGCCAAGTAGTTATTGCTTTGAAGTTCCCATAGTCTGGCAGGGAGAAACAGATATAAAAAGCAATGAAACACTATGCATCTTAGGTGCCCTGAAAGAAATAGACACATGTATACTGGATGCACAAAGAGAAGAACTGTCAATTTATTCAGGAAGCTTGAAAGTATCATCATAATGTGGGTGACCCTTCATGTATATCTTAAAAGAAGAAGCCTTCTGAGAGTTTTCAACAGTTTTGCATTAAGAGAATAAATGTTCATCTATATGCTAAAAGTCCTTCAATAAAAATTTCAAAATTATTTACAAGTGAAGTTGAGGAATTTGGAGAGAAGCTTCATTTTCAGAAATATAGCAGAAGTACAATTATCAGTTGGTTTAATAAGTCATATCTTCTGTACAATTCATCTCAATCATTATTGAGTGCCAAACTTTTTTTCCTAGTTGCTGGGACATTCCACTGCAATGAACAAAGGTTACTAGAACAGAGGAGGTAGAATACTAAATGTTTCAAAGGGGGAAAAATTACTCTGATTACATAAGTAATGGACCATTTTACTAAAGAGGAAACCAGAGCTCAATGAGATAAGTGACTTGTACAAGGCCAACTGAAATGATAGATTTGAGACTCACTTCTGGTCTTCTCTTTCCAGTCTCGATGTTTCTATCACTGAAGAGGAGTAGACATTTTCTCAGATTTTCATAAATCACTGCAGCTTGGATTGTTATTTTTCCAAGATTCACCTTTTTCTGAAAATAATGTATATCACTAATGGTTAGATGTTTTGCTCTCTCTCCCTTTTCCTTTTAGGAAACACACTGTGATCTACTAACCTTGATTTTGTAAATTGGATCTTCCAGAGGCAGATTTTGAGATGGAGTATGGGGTGCAGAGTATTTAATAAGAATCAACGCCTGTGAACAGAAGGATGGTGACTCAGGATTCGGCAGGGGAAAGAATGAAGTTGCATTTA
Organism: Cryptoprocta ferox; assembly: GCA_028646485.1. Lineage (NCBI taxonomy): Eukaryota > Metazoa > Chordata > Mammalia > Carnivora > Eupleridae > Cryptoprocta > Cryptoprocta ferox. The sequence continues at coordinate 22,273,933 of CM053573.1, forward strand.
CAGGCTTGACAAAGCCTGGGTGGGTCCCATGGGAAGCTCTGGACTGAATACTGCTTGTCAGAATGCCCACATTAAGCTGAAATTGCCAATCCTTCATACCCCTTATTTGAAAAGTCACTGAATGTAGGCTGCTCAGGAAGGATGTGGCCTTGGAAAGGTAGCTTTCTGCAGCAGAGATAAGGTCCTTAAAGGGGCTGACTGCTGGAGTCTATCAATTGAGTGACTTCCCAGAACTGGCAGCAAGTCTTTTCTTAAAGGGGTATCTGGATCCCACATCTCTGTGGGATTCATTTTTCATCTTGGCAATGACCTTGTATTTCCTCTTTTTCTTTAGAAACTTTTTAATTTTCAATGTCTGACTTTCTACTAGAATTATTTCTTCTATCATATTTCACAACCACCCAGTTTTTCTAATGACTCGGTAAAAAATTGAGAGAAGCTGGTTTTCCTTAAACCCTCCTCCAGTAGACAGCTCAGAAATGTGTTCATGGTGCATACACAAAATGAGGGCCCTTGAGCAGGAAGGTCAACACGACCTAGAGATGGCAGGTCCCTGGAACAGCGTCTTTGCCTTTTGTAACTTCACAAACCCAATGTGACCTAAGTGTACTTCTCCCAACACATTTCTAAAAATTCTTTTTGTCGGTTAACTGTACAAATTCGGGTTCTTAGTCACACAGGTTCTTAGAGGAATTATGCCTTCAAGCTCCCCTGATGGTACCCGATAAGATCCTTTTTAACCTCAATTGAACTCCCATGTATTAGTGCTTGCTCAGCCACAATTTAGCCAAGACTAAAAATTCAACAAACTCAGAGACCTTTGACCACTCTTCCAAAATCCCTTAGTTTATTACACATTTTTTGCCTTACAACTTTTCCCAGCTGAATTCAGTATCACAGCCAAATGCTACTTCATCAAATACATATGCTACAACATCCTTTACTTCATTTATCCAGGAGGGGGAATGTGGAAAGCCAATGAATAAGCAAGCACTTGATATATATTGGAAGGTATATGCTCTTTGCAAATTACTTAACCGTTTAAAATTTTTACTGTTGTTCATTTGAAAAGGGGGATAATATTGCCTCCCTAGAATACTGATGCCAAGGTTAAATATGATACTATATTTAAAGTTCTTGACATATGTAAGCTCTCAAACACTTTGATTTACCCTTGTTTAGCATTCAATTTCATTTTATTTTATTTTCCTCTAATTCAAGCATTCTCGCTGACACATCTCCTTACACACAGTCATACTGTAATTTTAAATGGTACTATTAATCTTACTCAGTGAAACACTGGTCAAAAAATGAGAAAACAAATGAAAATATTCCTTTTTATACTACTCCTTTTAAATTTGGCCCTTTCATGCACACCTTTGCCATTTATCTTTAGAGAATACTCCCTAGAGAAGAGCCATCATAGGTTTTCTTTTCTTTTCTTTTTTTTACCACTCCAAAGTAGATTTTTCTCCATGTATCTCAATGCTTATACAGAACACAGTATATTCACTTATGATTTTGACATTTATCATTGATTGGACTTTACTAGCATTACAATAGGGATGGCTATTACAGTGAAAATGTCATGTTCTAGATACAAACTTCTGCCCACTTTTAAAAATTTAACTTCCAATCTTTAAACAACATGGATGCCCAGAAAGATAAGATTGTAATAATTCAATTTTATTTGGAGGCAGAAAGGATTACTTTCCATCTTTAAAAAGACTGATCTCTTCAGCTTTTATTTGCATTTTATTCAGATAAATAGTAGTTAGGCAAAGAATTTCCATATGACAAAAGGCTTGCCAATGTTTCTTCGAATTACAGCCTCTCCAACCCACCTAGGGAGGGAACAAATGAAAGAATAGCTAGTTCACCACCATTTCTATTTCTTTCAAGCTATTTGATAGAGTTGAAGATAGTAACTTTGAATTAAATTATGGAGACACACACACACACACACACAGCCTCACATAAATACATGCAGACACAAAAATAGTGCTTGTAAAGTTATAATGTAGTTTGAAGTGTGTAACATCTCATATATTGTTTAACTTTTCCCCTGTTCATTTCAAAGCTTTCATGAGCTAGGAAAAGCAAAACTAAAACTCCTTCATTAGTCTTATTTATAATTAAGTATGTTCTTCATTTGGTTTTGTTTACATTAAGCTAATCTTTTAGTAGTTGCCTAAACAGATTTGTTTTGAAAAATTCTAGCTGGAGTTATGTCTGACTGTATTGGTTTCATTTTGGTCACAATCCAATTATGGTCAGAGAAATATGTATTGCCGGAGTCCAGTTCCAGCAGGTCCAGGGCTCCCTGAAGATTGGACGGTATGGGAGAAAGGGAGTGAGAGCACCTTGGCTTCTTTCCGATGACCAGGCAGGCATCTCTGCTCTCCAGTCAGGCATCTCTGCACTGACTTCAGAGTCAGCTTTATTTATTGAAAAAATGTATGGGGTACAAAACAGAAGTGGCAATTGCCTTAGACAATGATTTCTGATGACAAATTCTTTGGTATGTAAAAATTTCCCAGAACATAGATTGGTAGAAGACTCGTGCATAATCTTTATCAATAGTGATTGAGGTAGGTGACTTAGATGCTTACATATGGGGAAGGAAGGTGCCGTCAGTATTCAAATACAAGGCAATGGTTTTAGCATAGTAAAAGCAAAGGTTAGTCCTTTGTGAGCAGGGTTCAATAGGCTGTTTTCTTGAGGGGGAAGAAAAACAGGTTTCTCAGGAAATGTAATATTTGCTCCCATAAATACAAAAGAAGAAATTTCTATAATCTCTTTCACAAGGTACAATTTAGCATATTTTTAGCATAAGCAGTTGGCAATGTGCCATGGGGGTCGGTGCTCAAGCAGAAATGGCGGAGTGATAGACAAACAGAAATGGTGGAATGGTAGACAATGGTTGCCATCTGACAGCAGGAGCCTTGCAAAACCCGCCTTACTTCACGGGAAGAATTTTCTCAGCTTTGTGAGTCCAGAAACTGGCTTCCGGCAATGTATGCACTTAGAAGTAAAACTTGTAGGAGGAGCAAAACAAAAATTCCAGAGTGCTTATTATTACTTTCATATTTAGGTGTGAATCATTTAAATTTATAGTTGAAAGTGCTTTAAAAATAACTTGACAGAATTATTTTAATATACTGATTATTTACTTTTAAAAATAAACATACAAGTTAGATGATAGTGCCGTCTTTTCTCTTTTCAAGTAACTGTGATTAAAAAAAAAAAAGACTGAAGTCCTTGCCAGCCTTACAAAGAACTTACCCATCAAAAGGATCTTTTGGGTGAAAGCTCTAAGAAGGAAACTATTACATGAGATGAGCTTATAGCTGTTTGCAACAAAAAAGCTTCAAACAATCATTTCAGAGCAGTCATGAATAAGACTTCACATAAGAATAATGTGTTAGATGAGTCAGTTATTGCTTCATCCAATAAAGTTTTTTTTAAATAAATAAAAACATTTTGTGATAAAATATACAAAATATAAAGCTTGTCATTTTAACGATTTTAAGTGTGCAGTTCAATGGCATTAAGTATATTCACATTTTTGTGTTATAACCATTACCATCCACCTCCACAACTTTCTTTGTTTTCTCAAACTGAAACCTTACTGTATCTAATAAACACTAGCTCTCCACCCCCACTTCTCCCAGCTGGCAACCATCATTCTACTTCTGTCTCTATGAATTTGATAACTCTAAGCTGTTTGTTGTTGTTGTTGTTTGTTTGTTTGTTTTGAGAGAGAGAGAGAGAGAGAATGCACATGGGTGAGGGGCAGAGGGAGAATCTTAAGCAGGGTCTGCTCTGAGCAGAGCCCAATGCGGGGCTCAATCCCATGACCATAAGATCATGACCTGAGCTGAAACCAAGAGTCAGACACTCAACTGACTGAGCTACCCGGATGGCTCAACAACATTAAGCTCTTCATGTGAGTGGACTCGTACAGTATTTGTCCTTTAGTGACTCACTTATTTCACTTAGCATCATGTCTTCACGATTTCATGTTTTAGCATGTCAAAATTTCCTTCCTTTTAAAGGCTGAATAATATTCTAGGTTATACACACACATCACATTTTGTTTAACCATTTGTCCGTTGATGGAAAATTAGATTGCTTCCACCTTTTGGCTATTGTGAATAATGCTGCTACGAACATGAGAATTTCACAAATGATGTGCAAATTAAACAAGGTTGAAGAAACTTCCTCTGCAGGTTCCTGAACTGAGAATTCTGAAGCCACGTCCCTGAAGGTCTGGAGAGGGTGCATCAATCCTTCCCTAAACCTGGTCACTCTAGGTTTCTGGACTTTGAAACTCTGAGGAATGTATATCTTTTTGTGACAGCAATATCTATCTAAAGTCAGGGGACATGGCCTTCATCTTTCTTTTTCTTCTATTACTCTCTTAATCAATATAGATTGTTACCTGCTTCTCAGCTGTCTCTCTATGGAAGGCCAGTCCAATTTGCTGGAAATTAGCATTCTTTTCTTCTACTTAACTTTGTTTTCTGGGTAATATATATATATATTTCATGACATAATTCAGCAGCCATTTTCTTGTAATGGTGTACTGGATAAGTGTACACACTCTGCTACTTCCTAGTTATGTGTCCTTTATACGCCCAGATTTCCTGAGTTTGTTGCAATGTGAATGACTTAATATGTAAATACACATAGAGCATAGAATATGACACTTGAAACTGATCTGTGTTCTTTATATTTTTGTCAAATGATTTCTCTCCATCAGGAATACTACTCACTTATTTAATCTTCCAACTTCTTCTTGGCTAATTATTTGAACTCTTCCCTCCCCCGCTTTCTTTGTTTCTTTTGTATATGTGTTTGCCCAACTCCCCTGCCTTTTGGAACCCAACTGCAAAACCCTGGATTTATCAAAATCATTGATTTATTACACACTAATTTCATTGGTACAAGTATGGACATTTCTTATTAGTTTAGCATCTAAAAATATTTACTTTAATGATTGGATGAATATCCATAAACACATCACCAAGGAAGTGGACTAGTTAATGCCAATGACTCCTATCTTTGTGCTCCCCCTATTATATCACACCTAGAAGTAATCCCAACTTTGAATGTGGAGTTTATCATAGCCCATTTTATTTTGTAATCAATATACATGTGTCTAAAATATAATATTTTGTTTATATTTGGACTTTATATAAAGTTGTCTCATAAATAGTTTTCTGAGACTTGCTATCTTGACACAATATTTGTTAGTAACATTCATTTAGGTGGTTTCTTCATTTTCACTACTGTCTAATATTTAACTGTGTGATTTTTCTATAATATTATTATTCATTCCCTACAACATTAGGGTTTGTGGTGAATGTATTACCAGAACAATCAGGCATCCTGTTACTTAGATGTCTCTAGGTACACAGATATTAAGGATTTTGTTGGGTATACGTAAGAAAGAAATTTCTGTATTTTAAGGAATATATAACTGTTCAACCTAACTATATAAATCTAAGTTGTTTTTTCAAAGTAGTTTTAGCAGCAAGAAATCTCTTATTCACAGCTACTACAACTCTTTGTGTTCTCAGATTCCTTAATTTAAAACAGGTGAATTGGTATAAAATAGTATTTTATTTTCTCCTCCTTTCCATTCTAATATTGACAATAATGATTTTTTTATTTTTATTGTTTCTTTACTTTTTTACTCAAATCCTCTCAATTCTTTCTTGATTTCTGGAACAAAATTGATTTCCAGATTACAATAGATATGTCTGAAAAATTTCCTGTTTCTAAAAGTTCTTATTTATTTAAGTAATCCCTACTCCCAATGTGGGGCTCAAACTCATGACCCCGAGAGATTAAGAGTCCCGTGCTCTTCTGACTGAGTCAGCCAGGTGCCCCTGAATATTTCTTTTTAAGTCTTTGATTTGCAATAATTTCCAAAAGTTGTTCATCTCTTTCAACCAAGGAATATCACATATCCTAGATAGGCCCCATTGCTTTGAAAATTTGTTGTTGTTGTTGTTATTGTTGTTATTTATACAATGTACTACTTTTCCTTTCTGTAGGTGAAGAGAAAGTTTTGAAGTCTGCCACCTAAAGCCATATCCTGAGTTCACGTAGCTATGTAACTAGAGACCATGTGAGTGCTGGAAGAGTTTTTGCCTCTGAAAAAAGCCCCATGGATCCAAGAGGCTAGCTTATTCATCGTTCCTTACTTTGGCCCTGAAAATAGTCTAGGAGATGAAGTAAGGCTGAAGATGTGTGCCTAGTAGTACTTGCCATTATAGTAGGAAACCCTCAAGGGAACATGGCTCTTTTGTACTTCTGGTTGAGAAACCAAGTCACAGGTATCTAAGACATGTAGATACACAAAGACTCTTCCTTATAATTGAATCTCTGTTTCAGTAGTACCTGGTTAGGGCTGGTCAAAATCAGATTCACGAATACTAGCCAAAGTAGTTCTATTTGAAACTGCTCAATTAGTTCAATTAAAACTAGTCATGCGATCATTAAAAAAAAAAAAAGTAGAAACTAACCATAAACCACCATCTCAAATTCATTTGGCACACATTTAGAACCAGTTCCTATGACAGACAAAGATTCTAAATCTCTGTATGTAACCCTGTTCCCCCAAAGTAATTTCTTACCTATTTCTCATGATGCCTGCTTAATGCATCAAAATGTTAGGGTCTCAGCAAATCAATTAAATAAGAATTATTCCTTTCTTCCACTCCTCAGAACAAACTGAGAGTAAAGACTCTCCTCAAAGAAATGCCAAGTCAGGGAAACAGAGACTTCCTGAGACAGTAGCTAGCAGATTAAGTGAATCTATTTGTCCTAAATGTCAGTATCTTCTTAGTTAAGCATTCTTGATATAAGAATAGAAGATCTAAGAGACTCGTAAATACAGAGAACACACAGCATTGGTGGAGGGGTGCTGGGTGGGGGGATGAGCTACATGAGTGATGGGCATTAAGGAAGGCCTTGTGATAAGCACTGGGTGTTATATGTAAGTGACAAATCACTAAATTCTACTCTTGAAACCATTATTACACAATATATTAACTAAATTGGATTTAAATAACAATAATAATAAAAAGAATAAAAGATCTGAAATGTCTTTAAATCCTACAATTTTCTGGAAACCAGCATTCTTTCATAGAAAATAAAATCTAACCCTTGGGACTGAATGAGTCCTAGAAGAGAAATTAAACAATGTGTGGACAAAGTACAAGGAATCATGAATCACACTGTAAACCAGCACAAAATGAGGTCACCTTAGATATATCACTAAGAAGATACAGGCAGTACTTATTTCTGGGGTAAGCTGCTCTGACCTGGACATTCCCTAAAATATAGGGTATAAAAACTTTAGCTTTCTAGGCCAAATTGAGATATCAAATCACCTTGTCTCTAGAAAAAATAGATCTTCAGCCCTGGGAAAATATGTGGCAAGTAAAAGAAAAAATATATTAAAAAGTGTTTGTGTCATAACCATTTTAAAAATACACTTCTGTACTTTTGAATGTAAATTTATCAAGTTAATTCCTTTTTAAGGTATTTAAAATAAATTATTTTCCAACTTAAAGTTATTCAAATACAGATATGGCATTTTTAAAAGAATGGTTTGCAACACTAAGTACCACTTTTCTTACAGGTCATTTTTTTTTAAAGATTCCTACAAATAGAAAAGTAAAAATAGACCACTGCCTTGTAGTGCTGTGCTGGGGAAAGAAGAAATAGAGGAGGAAGAGGACAAATAGAATATCCTTGACTTTAAAAGTAAACATTTTTTTAATAGGAAGCAAATTTCTGCATTTTCAAAGATGCTTTCCTGAAATCTTTGTTTTGGAAAGCGGTATTTTATTTTTCTTTTCAGGTTAACATGGCAAACGCTTTTTATCTCAGTTCATATATAGAAACCAACTGAGAAATCAGTCTAACAAATAATTTCCTTGCCTGATTTTGAAGATGTCATCAGTTATACATGAAATGTCCACTAAGTGAATCAATTGTTTTAGTCGATTTTTGGCAGTAGCTCTCATCCATAGCTGTGCATTTGAATCACCAGGAGTGTTTTAAAAAATATACTGATGTGTGGATATCAGTGCATTTTAAAATCTCCCCTGGTTACAGGAATAAGCAACCAGACTTGAAAAACACTGCTTCAGGGAGTCACTAGAAAAAATATAACACTAAATTTAAAAATGTGATATAGAAACACATATGCTTTTAACAATCCTTATGAGAATCCATATTTATTAGATCTTTTTGGAATATTAAAGTATGATTAGTGCTAGAATTTGCACTGAGCTTCACTGGAAGAAATGAAAGATGGATACAGGGAGACAACCCCACCTGTGATAGTATAAAATACGTGAGTCATATGGTAGAAGGGGTAGAAGGTAGTAAGAACTGCCACACAGTCTAGGCAAAAATGTCACATAGTGGATATTTGCTTTTAGTGGTCTCCTACTTTTCCTTTAACTCACTTCTTATTTTTTCCCCAGTTACTTTGTGTCCTCAAGATCTTTTTGAGTAGTAAAATAGCCCTACAAACTCCACTCTTCCATGCCCAAATTCAAACATGCTTGAATGTTCACTTTCTTTCTTCCTTTATCATCCATGTCATTAAAATTCCCATTTTCCAAATCAAAACCACAATGAGATATTACTTTACTCCAGTTAAGATGGCTAAAATCAAAACGACAAGACAAAACAGGTGTTGGTGAGGATATGGAGAAAACAGAACCCTTGTGCACTGTTGGTGGGAACGTAAATTGGTGCAGCCAACATGGAAAACAATATGAAGGTCCCTCAAAAAATTAAAAATAGAAATACCACATGATCCAATAATTCCATTGTTTGGTATTTGCCCAAAGAAAATGAAAACACTAATTCAAAAAGATACCTACACCCTCATGTTTACCACAACATTATTTATAGTAGCGAAGATACGGAAGCAACCTAAGTGCCCGTCAACAGACAAATTAATAAAGAATATGTCTCTCTCTCTCTCACACACACACACACACAGGAATATTACACAGCCATAAAAAAGACAAGGCATGCCACTTGAAACACATGGATGAACTGAGAGGGTATTATGCTAAGTGAAATAAGTCAGACTGAGAAAGACAAATACCATATGTTTCCACTTATAAGTGGAATCTAAAAAATTTAAAAAACAAACAAAAAGAATCAGGTCTATAAACAGAGAGATCAAACTGCTGGTTGCCAGAGATGAGAGGGGTGAGGTTGGGAAATACGGATGAAGGGAAGTGGGAGATACAGGCTTCCACTAAAGGAATGAATATGTCACAGGTATAAAAGGCACAGCATAAGGAATACTGTCAGTGATACCGTCTTAGAGATGTAATGATACAGATGGTAGCTACCCTTGTGGTGAATGTACTAAAACATATAAACTTGTGAAATCACTAAGTTGAACACCTGAAACTAATGTGACATTATGTGTGAGAAAACTCAAACACACACAAACAAAAGATGTCCATTTTCTTCTTTTCACCTCAGAATGGAAATTAAACAGCCAACTAAACTAAGCTGTACAAAACTGACAGCACTTTAAACTATCAGATTATTTATGTTAAAAACTAAAAAACTTTTTACTGAAAATA
>CM053573.1:22284070-22346195 GCA_028646485.1 Cryptoprocta ferox
ACTAAGTTGAACACCTGAAACTAATGTGACATTATGTGTGAGAAAACTCAAACACACACAAACAAAAGATGTCCATTTTCTTCTTTTCACCTCAGAATGGAAATTAAACAGCCAACTAAACTAAGCTGTACAAAACTGACAGCACTTTAAACTATCAGATTATTTATGTTAAAAACTAAAAAACTTTTTACTGAAAATATAATTGGTAATATTTGAGCTAACATGACCAAAAAATTTTAAAAAAACCAAATACAGATTTTGGGTGGTTAAAACAGTTTGGGTAAGGAACATTTATTAATTAAAAATATTTATTGACTATTAACTATATCTAGGGACTAAGTTAGGTAATAATGATACAGATATTAATAAGGGATATCCCTGGATTTCAGAAGTTTGTGACATAGTAGGACAAATATGTAATAAAAGGTTGATAAAATTGTTACTGGTCACATAGGAGCACCTCTTAGTGGAGAGATTTCAAAGAATACCAACGATCCTTTTATCACACTAGTCAGACAATGGAAAGCTTTCCTTCTACATATGGGTAAAATACAGATTGTGCTTGTTTAAAAGAAAATGATTAATGAAGCAAGAACACATCTTCTAGATTAAATATTTTTAGAGGATCTGAGAACATGTTTATTTTTACTCTCTTGAAGTGAGAAAATAAATTCAAAATGTCACATATTTAATAAAGTACATTAATTAAACAATATGATTTTGCCATCTTCAAAGTTTTTCATGCTTCCCTCTATAAACCTCCACCATGTTTCTACTTTTAATCTTCATACAGACTAACTGAAGCTGAGAGAGATAGGGAAAAATTTGGAAACAACTAGGTGAGGAAAATGAGATACTTTGATGATAGGTGATAATATCTAAACTTTAAAAAATGTGATATATATGAAGAGAATGTATACTTTTCAATAAGTGTATGTGTATTCATGAAATTAAAAGGCGAGTTTTCATAATGAAAAAGACATTTAACATTTAATTTAGTAATAATAACAAATAGATACCTTCCCTACTTTTTAAATATTTTATTTATGTTTGAGAGAAAGAGAGAGAGTGAGAGAGACAGACAGACAGAATGCGAGTGGAGACAGAGGGAGAGGGAGACATAGAATCCGAAGCCGGCTTCAGACTCTGAGCTGTCAGCCCAGAGTCTGACGTGGGGCTCGAACTCATGAACAGTAAGATCATGACTTGAACTGAAGTTGGACACTCAACTGACTGAGCCACCCAGGCACCCTGATTTCCTACTTTTTAAAGTAGTTTCAAAATATTGTGTCATGATCAAATATAAAGAACCTTTTTCTAATGTGTATATAAATATTAAAAATACAAAATCACATGTTTCTGCAGATATTGTAAATATAATATAATTTTGTAATTGATTTAAGTTTGGGGTAAACTAAATTATAATTTTAAATATTTTACTTTAAGTAATTATAATAAGATGTACATTAATAATATAGAAAAATTCTGGTATCAAAATAAAAAAGTAATATTCAAGTAATATAGTTATTTGGATTTAATTGCAGGATTCTCTCAAATGCTTTCCTATCCTATTTACATATTCAGACCTGTTATGTGCAATAAGGCACTATGTCCATTGAATCAGATTTTATTTATGGACAATAAAATCCAAAAAATGAAATAAATTATCAAAATATTTATGAACAAATTTTATCCATGACAGCTTTGTTTAGCTCTGATGAGGTATTAGTTGTTCGGAGATGATGTTCCCCTCTGAGGTCCTGATACGATTCTTGAATATCATGGAAGCTTAAAGAGGCATTTTCATTTAGTTAGGAGGAAAAAAGTTTTGAATTCTCATTACTCTTTTATCATTCCTATCAAAACTTTCTGTTTCACTTTAGGTGGCTCATGATACTACTGTCAGACTGTCTCACCCAATGCACTTCTTATTAAAGAAAATAGTGTCTTTTCGAAATTACAGTTTTCTACTAGTACATCACTTTTTTTGTTCTTGTAATCGAGGTGACATTGACAGAAGACCTACGGTATGATGAGTTTTCACATATGCACACACCTGAGTAACCCACTCTGATATGAAGACAGAGAAAATTCAAAATTTAAAATCTCAGATGGAAAGATCTCTCAAGTCCTTTCCCAGCCAATCCTCCCCTTCACAATTTCTCAACCAATAAATGATTCCCTGGATTCTTACCCAGTACCCACTTCAAACAGATGGAATCACGCAGCAGTATTCTTTCCTGTCTGGCATCTTTTGTTCAGCATGTTGCTGAGAATCACCCATGTCATGGTAAATATAGTTTTGGTTCTGTCTCTGATGATTCAGTAATATTCCATAATATTGGTATATCATTAATTAGTTTATCCTTTGTGTTGCTGAACATTGGATTGTTTCAGTTTGGGCTACTATGAAAAACATTTTTCTTACAAATATGTCTGCATAAGTTTTTATTTCTTTTATGCGCATCTTCGTTTCTTTGGGAGATACCAGTATTTCCAATTTACATCATTTTTATAGGGATGAAGAGTTCTCCTAATGTGGTTTAAATCTGCATTCCCCTGATAATGAATTTAATATTTTAGAGCAGTAGGTTAAAGGATACATGCTTACTATGTAAAACACATGAAGCCAGGATAAGGGATGGTCATTAGGCACAACTTTTTATGTCTCATCATGTCTGTGTGGTCCAGAATAGTAAATTAAAGTCATTAACAGCACTGACATTGTCATTTTGATGAATCAATTATAGGACAAATTATCCTGTACTTATTACATTTTAAAATCAATGCATATTATTTAACTCACTTTTCAACAAGTATTCTGTTGACTGGCATTGAAAGGCCTTTAAGTTGGGGAGAAAGACAAGAAAGAGTGGGGCTTGGAGAAGCCTTGTAGTTTGAGGCAGAAAATCTGTTGCAAATAGAAGATTGCTCATAAAACATAAACTAAGAGGCCAGCCGAGGACATCTCAGCTAATGCAATGGATTGAAATGGCAATGTTAGAACCAGATGACATGACATCCCAACCATACAGATCTCTTTGGATGAATATAAGGAGAAATGTTGACCAAATGTCAGAGGCTTCCCTGTCAATGCCCTGACTGTGCATCTACCTCTTCACAATTTTTACCTATCCTGCAAAGGAAGGGAGGTGGGAAAGATGAGTTGCCAGAGAATACTCTTATTTGACTATTTACACTGAATTAACACAATGTTAGAGTTGAGTCTCATGTTAGCATTAACTTTAGGAGAATAAATTTAGAGTGGTATTTTTGGACATATTTGTGTGCTGAGGTTTTTACTTGTGTATATTCTTGTTTAGTTTCTTTAAGACCAACTCAGACAAACACGTAGATTTACCCCCTATCTCTAGATTATCTATGAGTTTGACTGAAATTAAATGCATTAGGTATGTTGTAACTCAGATGCTATCACATTTTGATAGCATCATAGCAAAAGAAACTAACAGGGAACCTGGGTGGCTCAGTTGGTTAAGCATCTGACTCCTGGTTTTGCCTCAGATCATGATCTCATGGTCATGAGATTGAACTCTGCATTGGTCTTTGCTCTGAGTGTGGCAATAGCTTGGGATTCTCTCTCTTTCTCTCTCTAAATTAATACACATCAAAAATTTTTTCTTTAAAGGAAACTTAGAGAGGGGCAGCAAGAGAGGGAGACACAGAATCTGAATCAGTCTCCAGGCTCTGAGCTGTCAGCACAGAGCCTGATGCAGGGCTTGAACTCATGAGCCGTGAGATCATGACCTGAGCCAGCTGGATGCTTAACTGACTAAGCCATCCAGGCGTCCCTTTATTTTGAAGCTGGTATACATTGTTTCCTCCCCTTTTGTCAATAATATACTCAAGATGTAGATGGCCAGATTATATAACTGGCAAATATAAATTAGCTTCTGCTTGAACTGAGACACCCCAAAGTACAACTTAATTATCATTTACATCAACAAGATAAAATGGTCTGAGTTTATTTAAAAAAAATCAGATTTGTCCAATTAATGTTGGGGTCTGAATGAGAAGAACCAATATTTTTCTTTAAAAAAAACTATAAATGGCTATTTGATTATATTGTATATAATAATAAACAGTGATATTTTAAACAACATAACATTGGAAACTATTACTATAGTATTTTGAATTCATAAAATGGACTATATTGCAATCATATCATTATTCTTTAATATGCTGCTAAGCCTACTCCTTCCTACTTTCCTTCTATCTCTTCCTTCTTCCTATTCATGTCAACATGGGGAAAATAATTCCCAGGATATAGAGGTATTTTGAGAATCAAATGAAAAACTGTATACTACTACAGTGTTTAGAATATAGCTGACTGTCAACAAATGGTAGCTTATTACAATTACCCTAAGTGATATCACATGCTTGAATCTATTGTTTTAGTTATAAAAATATATAAGATGTTCCTCTGCACATAAATAAAATTCATGTAGAATATTTCTTATTGATTCCATATGTCAAGACTTTATGTCCTGAATCATAGGAATTGAAAGTTTGAAATTTTATTCTAAATTATAAATTGTAGGTAGTACTATTTATATGTCAATCTTTTTTGTCTCCTTTGCCTTGAATATAGTTACAGAATATGTCAGTATAAGTTTTCTTGGTACTTATTCGCCTGTCTTCACACAATCATTTCTCACAAAAACTATGAAAATTAAAATTAAAAAGTAATGAAAGAGAGATGTGGCTAAGGGTTTCCATTCCATGCTTATGAGGTCACAGTGGTTGGAGAAATCACAGCAAATAATCTAAAATGTTTTGCTTTCCTCTCTTCAACACTGAGTATATAACAGTCTACTGAAATATTACCAGGAAGTTGCAAAAATTAGCATTGTAACAAAACATTGTGCATTAATTTTTATTTAAGATGATGCAGAAGATGGTAGGCAAATAAGAGTGGCACCAAATCTAACAGCATTTAAAATACTTTTGCACAAAGTTAAGCATATGAAGGTGTCAAATTATTATGTACACATCAGTAATTTCTAATGAAATCAGTGGTCATTCATAAACCTAGACAGAATTAAGTTAGAAAGATGGAGGCTTAGGAGTTCATATTTCTCATATTACTATTACATATAATGAAATGATGTAGCTGACTCAAGTAATATATAAACAATCCTCCAAACTATTTAGCACTCCTGAAACAAACTTTAAATTGTACTCTCCCTCTTTTTTTATTTGCTTCAAAATCAATTATACCATTTTATATGTTTGAAGCAAGTATTATTATTACTCTTATAACACAAGTTGAAAATTTAAGATGGAAACATATTTTCTTTCCCAAAGCCACAAGCAAGTTAATGAAATAAAAAATGAAGGAAAAATGCTGAAGAATTTTTATTGCTCTTCAGATGTCATATCCCTTTGCTCCTGGTGAATCATCTCATAGTTTCATCCACTTGTTATTATAACTGAGTGAATAAAAGAAACTAAGGAATATCCCTGAGAACTCAGTATAGAAAAGACTTCTTGCAAGTAAAGAAAACTATAGTTAGGTACGATTATTACTAATTTTAATGTTGGTCTTTGCCCTTACAAAATTGAAGGTCACCTATAATTTCTCAAGTGTTAATATCCTTTTCTCTTTATGTAAAATGCAGTCACTCCCTCCTTGCTGATGTTCTTATCTGTCTTGGTATTTAGGCCCCTGTACTATCTTGGAATCCCCTCATTCTCCTCCTGATTTTCTTTCTCCTTTCCAATTCTTTTTGGTGGATTATTTTCTACAATTCTCTGGTAGTGAAGGTGATTCAATATTTGTGCATTCATTGTTGTATCATCCTTGAGAGCTTATCAATTCTCACAGCTTTAGAAATAAACTCTCTAGGCATGATTCTAAAACTTGTTTTGCATTCACATTTCTTTCTAAATTCTGGAGCTAAATTTTTGAGTGCCTCAGCCTGTCACTTGGAAGTCTTACTATCATTCCCAAACTCAAGTTGCCTAAAACAAAAGTAAAGCCTATTCATAAAATATTTTCTTTTCATTTATTTTATTAATATCCAGATTAGTAATTTTCAAGACAATAGTTCTAACTTCATGGGTACTCTATCATTTTTTACTGATTCTGTTAACTTCTGCGTAACAATTCTTTTTTCTAATTTTTTATTAACTCTCTTTTGACAATAAATGTCACAAATGTAGCCAAACCACCATCCCTGAAATACAAGTGATTAAATAACTTTCCCTTTATGCTCACTGTTATTAATAATTTTCAAATTCATGTCATTAAAGAGTTCCTAGTTGGGTACAAAATATATACCAATTCATTAGTTAGGCTTCAGTCCTACAACACATATTATTGTCCTCTATTAAATAACATCTATAATAGCTAAATTATGGAAGCAGACCAAATTTCCATAGACTGATGAATGGATAAAAAAAGAAGTGGTATGTATATTCAATGAAATACTCCTCAGCCACACAAAAGAATGAAATCTTGCCATTTGCAACAACATGGATGGAGCTAGAGAGTATTATGCTAAGCTAAATAAGTCAATCAGATAAAGACAAACACCATGCGATTTTTTTAGAAATATGTGGAATTTTTAGAAAAACAAATGAGCAAAGGGAAAATACAAGTGAGAAAGAGGCAAATCAAGAAACATACTCTTAACTATAGAGAACAAACTGATAGTTACCACAGTGGAGGTGGGTTAAATAGGTGATGGGGATTAAGAAGTGCACTTGTTGTGATGAGCACCAGGTGTTATATGGAAGTGTTGAATTGCTATATTGCACACCTGAAACTAATATTACACTGTATGTTAACTAACTGGAATTTAAATAAAAACTTTAGAAAAAGATATACATACCATTATATGTATATACATATATGTCTATATCTTCCCCTTTCCCTTCCCTCATATTTTTTAGAGATCACCGACGGTTAAAATTGAGTGATTATGGGGCTAATATGGTGCATTTTCCTTCCTTCTTCCTTTCCTTCCTTCCTTCTCTCTCTTCCTTCTTACCTTCTTTCACATATTCTTTCTTTTTTCACTTATTTCCCCACTTCCTTCTTTCCTTCCTACCTTAATTGTTTTGTCATTAAAAAGTAATAGAGATATTAATGCACCCAAAACTTGCACTTGCATTTTCACTTGCTAGGTCATGAACCATCATCTGGGTAAGTGGATACTTTTTTTTTTTTTTAGTATAAAAAAAATCTATTGTGTGCCTACACCACAATGTAGTTAACCATAACCATTCCCTTTCTGATGGACACTCAAGTTGTTTCCAGTTTTTGTTTACTCATTTTGAGAGGCAGTCCTATAAAAAAAAACATTCATCTGTGCATAAGATATTAAATAACATCTTTCAAGTATATGATCATTGTGACATTTAAAACATTTTTTAATGCTTATCATTTTTGAGAGAGAGTGAGAGAGAACAGGAGAGGGGCAGAGGGAGTGAGACAGAGGATCTGAAGCAGGCTCTGTACTGAGAGTGGAAAGCCCAATGTGGGGCTCAAACTCACAAACTGTGAGATCATGGTCTGAGCTGAAGTCGGACATTTAGCTGACTGAGCTACACAGGGACCTCTCATCATTGTGGCATTTTCACATGCACCTCCTTATGAAAGTTTTACCCCAACTCCTTTGAAATTTTGCATCTCTAGAAGGTAAGCTCTGATAGGGTGGAAATTATTGTCTATTTTGTTCAGTTATGGTCTCCAATGCCTAAAAAAAATGCCTAGCACATGGTAGGTATCAAGAACTGTGAAGGAGCTGAGATTTAGTCTCCTTTCTAACAGAAAGAGGTTCTTGCATAACAGATAATCCTTGCGTAAGAGACAAGTGTTTTAATTTTTTGTTTTTGTTTTTGTTTTTATACTTACAGGAAAAAAGATACGTGTTTTCTCTGGTTCCCCATGCTTCCCAGGTCTTATGGCAATGATTCAGATGAGCCAAGATGGCTGTAACACGGGAAGTATTTTTGCTCCCATCTGAAGAACTCCAATTTCATAAAAATGTCAATCTTTTATCAGGTGATACAATCAAAGCAGCCCAAACTTTGCTCCAGAGGGAGTCATTAACCTTATTATTGTGGCTAGCAAACAAATCTCTTTGCTCTAGAGAAAGACACCATCTCTATCCTTCTGGGTGGTTCATTCTCTAGACAGCCTTGAAAATAGGGTCTGGAACGAAAGCTGTCAGGGCCTTTGCTAGCAAGATGTCCAGAAACATAAGGAACCGTAGAGAATTGTCTCCCAAGAGGTGGTGCTCTCAAACTATTTCCACACAAAATGAATAAGAGAAACTTCATTTTACTTGGGTGGACATTTTTATCTTTGTTCTCTTGAATTAGTCCTCTTTCTTATGTCTTTGGTTTCATTTTCAGCAGGATTTTCTCCATTGTCTTCCAATACTGAATCTTCCTTTCATTTTAAAAGGTTGAGTTTAAGTTCAAGTCTAACTTGACATAGCCTGTTTTATTTCTCCTGTCTGTTTTATAGGGATTAATGCACAGTTCAACCCACTTCACCTCAATAAATGCATATTTTACTCTGCTTAGGGAAAACTGAAAGGGAAAGAATACATTATGCCTGAAAAAAAATCTTTTCCTTAAATTAAACTTCACTCTGCACAATGTCCTAATACCAGATATTTATTTAAATTTTACCTTAGCAGAGGAGCACCTGGTGGCACAGTTGATTGAGCCTTGAACTTTTTATTTCAGCTCTGGTCATGATTCCCGGGTTGTGGGATTGAGCCCCAAGTCAGGAGCCATGTGTGGAGCCCACTTAAAATTCTCTCTCTCTCTCTCTCTCTCTCTCACCCCCCCCACTTACCTTCTTCCTCTCTCTAAAATAAAAACATTTTTTTACATTAGCAGGAAAATAGTTTCTATATTCAAGTACATATATCATCTTCATAGGCAAATATCTGCTAATTATTAACTAATGGGGAAAGAAAACTCCAGATCAAGTATCACTCCTAATAAATTATTCAACTAACATTCTTTGTAGTTTAAGATAGAATAGTCTGTCAGAAATAAGCCACTACACTTTCCTCTCTCTAGAACAAACTAGAGGTTGATATCATTATACTGTGCACTGGAAAGAAGGAAAGGGCAATGCTAGACTTATTTGAATCTTCCTTTTACCATGATGCATTACTCTTTGGATTTTATAGACAAGAAGTTTTCCACTGAAATGCCATTCTTTAAGTCTCTATTCTAAGAAAAATAATATGAAATCCAGTTCATTTTGATGACACTCAAGTATAAAATGATAAAATCCTAAATTTCATGTGGCATTATGTACCTGTTCTAATTTCCCTTCAGGTAAAGAATAAAGTATCTCTCTAATTAATCTTTTAAAATATTTTTTTTTTATAAATTAATGCAGGCTTATATTATAGGTTACCCGCTAAATCTCTAGTACAATTCTTTCTTATTTGATTAACTTTTTAATTAATTTATTTTTTATTTTTGAGAGACAGAGACAGTGCGAGCAGGGGAGGGTCAGAGAGAGACACACACAGAATCTGAAGACAGGCTCCAGGCTCTGAGCTAGCTGTAAGCACAGAGCCCGTCGTGTGGCTTGAACCCACGAATCACAAGATCATGACCTGAGCCAAAGTCAGATGCTTAACCGACTGAGCCACCCAGGCGCCCCAGTTATTTGATTAACTTCTAAAATGAATTTTGTGTAATGAATATTGTCTTTGTTAGAGCTTAATAATGTTTTTCTTTTTTCATATTTTCTTGTGAACTATTGTGTACTCTTGGAAGTAGAAAATGAATAATTAAACCCAGTATTTGATAATATAAAAATGTTAAATGATGGTACCTGAATAAAATTAGGCTATTAATTTGTGAGTGGCAATAAGAATTAATATGACAATATAACAATAATTCACTTCAATTCCTTTAACACTTTTCTCTATATATCTATTCTTATGCATATCTATATCATCTCTCTCTTTATATATAATTAATATATATTAATCTTATTATTATATATTATATATCATTAGATTTCTTCTTTTTTATCCATCATCTTAAATGTTTCCTTAAATTAAAAATTCTATTTGACCTTTCTTTTTTTAGCTTTAAAAACAGGTGCTACCCCAGTTCTCATGGCATTTTAATTTCTATTTGCTTTTGTTTTCACCAAAGACTGAATGTAACCTATAAACACATAATGTGAAGAAATAAATGCTTGTGTCCTGCCCAATTTCCTTAAGGAGAATTAAATGAATCTTGATTCACTTTTGTGCTCTTTTTGCCTTTTAGTAGAATCTACTGTTATTCAATGCCTTGCTTAACATGACTCTTTTGTCTCCTAGGTAAATATCCCAAATAATATGTTGTTGACTTTTGTGTTGTATGACCATACTTAGGTCAATATCTATTTTACAGATAAATTTGTTGTTGTTCTATTATGAACAATACTGACAGTGCGTGGCTTCTGGTGTATGAGACTATATTCCTGGGAGTATGATTGCTGGATCCTAAGGAATGTACAAGTTCAACTTTATAAGATAATGCAATGCCAAATTGATTTTCTCAATAGCAGTACCAATTTGTCCTTAAGAGTGTATCTACTGTTCCATATCTCATCAACAATTGAAATTGCAATACTATTTTTTTCCCTATCTGGTAGTTAAACTTACTTTCTGAGTACCACTTATGAAGAGTTTATGATTTCCTCAGCAATATGAAATGCTACCTTCATCATACATTAGACATTCACATAAGGCAGTCTTTTTGACCCCTTTTTTCCATTTGTTCATCCCTGTGCACACTGTCTTGGTTCCCATGGCTGTATAATGTCCTGGTATCTTATACAGCAAGTCTCTTACCTGCTTCTTCTTATAAAAAAAAAAGTCTTTCAAAACTTTTCTTTGCATTTTGTCTTCTTGAATGATTAACTCAAAGATTATTGTGGGTTAATACTTGGCAAAAAAGATAAAAAACCTGAAATTTACGTTAATAGAGAAATTCTGTCAATAAGGAAAAATTTTCCAAAACATATTTCTGTATACTTTAATTCATAGATTTTGATAAATACTGCTTCTCTTGCAACATAAAAGTGTTCAAGATACCTTATCAATAGTCTAGTTTTGTAATATAATAAACTATGTTTGAAAAAGTAAATCTTATTTTTCTTACTTTTAACATCCTATTCAATTTCAATGTCATTTTCACTTTTCTATCACAGATTACTTTCAGTTGAAAATATAAATTATTCATTTACTTATGGACATTAGGTACCTAAGCAGGAGTCAATGTTGAGAATAAAGAATGAAACTGGAAAGACTGAACATTGAATAGACTTGTGCAATTCACACCATAATCAAGTTTAGGACTTTATATATCTGCTAATGCTAGATATTTACACTTTTGTTCTGGATTGAAATCCTATGCAATTAACGTATTTTGAGTTTACTCATGGGGAGTCAGTGGCCACAATGCAGTAACTCTTCACACATAACATCATTTTCTCTCTTTTGGTTAATAAAAAAGAAATTGCCTATGCCACATATTTTGAACAGGCAAAGGTAGAAAAGGTATCAATTTGCATATAGTTTAGCTTATAAAAATAATAATGACTTAACAAAAGATTTAAGATGTGAAAATTTAAGCAAGTAAGATGAAACAAAGCTGTCGTTTTCCATTTAAAATAAATATAAAATATAAATTCAGATTGTTCTGCCAGTTTGTCATTTATTATGCCACAGTATTTTGAAACCTTGATTATACAAATTAATATAACTTTGCATAGTTTCAAATGAAACACAGATATTTATGAGAAAAGATGACTGTTCTTAATATTATAACTCAAGATAGCTTTTGAGCTGTCAACTAGTATACTTTTTAGGCTAATTTGGGTTTATATATAATCCTTAATGAATGTGCAAGGACTGAAAGAAGAACTCAGTAATTACTTTCTCAAATTATCTATTTTAATTATATTCTAGCTATACGCAAAAAGGAAGCAATCTAGCAGCTCTATATTTAAAAAAAAACAAAAACAAAAATCAAAGGCTTCCTCA
The DNA here is from genome assembly GCA_028646485.1 of Cryptoprocta ferox. Classification (NCBI taxonomy): domain Eukaryota; kingdom Metazoa; phylum Chordata; class Mammalia; order Carnivora; family Eupleridae; genus Cryptoprocta; species Cryptoprocta ferox. The sequence goes on from CM053573.1 coordinate 22,296,115, forward strand.
ATATGGATGCTTTCCTTAAAGATGGTTGAGCAGTTATTGCTTCAAAATCATTATTTCTTTCCTCCCCCAGTGAGATTTAACATGCTAATAAGCAAACTCTCCTCATTTTAAAAAATAGGCTTATTTAATGGAAAGATGGTGTGGCACAGTTTGCCTTCTTCCCAACTATTAAGTACTATTTCTCAAGAATGGCACAAAACATCAGCCTTGTTCTGCAACATATGAGCCTTCCATCTTCAAAATACATGTTATTTAATTGGTTTCCAAAGAAAATCCATAACTTTACACTTTCCCATCAAACTGACTATATCATAACAATATTTTAATTTGTTTGAAATGATAAAATAGCTTAAATGTATAAATTACTTGGTTATAAATTATTAGGTAAACTCATGAGAATTATGAGTAAATATTAAAATAACTAAAGTCATCAATTTTGTTGGTAAATACCCATGTATATATTTAGTATAGTAACAATTATATAAAATTATAACATTTATGGATAATGGGACTTCTTAAAGCATAGTGTTTCCCTTAGCAGAGCTTGGTTGACCTGTATAAAAGGGACACGTGCACAATTATTCGGTTAGATGACTTCAGAGATCCCTTTCACAAATACATAAATCAATAATAATACTAATACTAATAATGAAAAACAACAAAACTACCATCCTTGAACACTTCTTAGCATTGAATTGAGAACTACACAAACATGGCCTCATTTAATACCAATGGTTACAAAATGAAATCTTTACTAGGCTGATTTTTCAAGTGATAGAATTGAAAATTAGGGAAAATCAATTACTTGCTGAAAATTGCACAGACGGTAGAGGCGGGATTCAAATTGAGATAAGTGTTTCTATAAGCCCACACTTCTTTCTCTAACACTACTCATTATTCTTCTCATTTGTTCAGATTTCTAGTAAATAAGTTTTAGTTATAAATATACATCATATGCACACATATAAATAATATGCATATAGGCATAATATGCAATATTATGCATTATTAAATCCTTTGAGTTTTGGCTTTTCAATATTTGAAAGAAGGGAATTAAAACAATCTCTACTTCCAATTTATAAATTTTAAATTATCTGCTTCTTAATACTACTTTTCAAAAATCTCTCCTTCTACATCCTGTCATGTTTATTGGAGATAATCTGAAAACTTAAAGCTATTTTAAGTCACTACCAACACCTACAATTTTTCTTAATTTTCTTAATGTTTATGTATTTATTTTGAAAAAGAGAGAGAGCTAGCAGAGAAGGGGCAGAGGGAGAGGGAGGGAATCCCAAGCAGGCTTTGTGCTGTCAGCACAGAGCCCGATGTGGGGCTCAATCTCATGGAACTGTGAGATCATGACCTGAGCTGAAATCAAGACTCCCCCACTTAACCTACTCAGCCATCCAGGTGCCCCTCACCTAAAAATTTTTAAATGTATATTTTTATTATTATAACCAATAGTAGATCGCATTATGGTTCACACATTTGCACACATCTACATAATTTTCTGCCAGGTGAAATTTTCATAAGTGGAATTACTTTACCAAAGTACTGTATGCACATATCAAATATTGATACATATTGTTAATTTAAATACCCTTGATTGGTATAAAGGTATACTTTCACTGATCATCTATTTATCACTTTTACCAATCACATAGACAAAAATAGCTCTTACAGTATTGGACCATGGACCTGGGGGTGGAAGTCACACATCTAGCATAGCTGAGTTCATGCTAATCTGTTTCTGGATGTTTCTGGATAATTTTCTGGAGCAGAGAAATTCTGCCAACGTTGGCATATTCACCACTGGCCTTTTATGTGAGAGAAATACAGTCTACAACATTGGGCAATTAAGCACTGTTCCTTATTGTATTCTGAATTAATGAGGGCCTCTCAGATTTATCTCCAGCAGTTTGGATCATTATATAGGCTCAAACCTGCATTGTGCAATGGTATTAGTGTTTGCTACACACACCCCATCAATAATGAGAGCTCCGTTTTCAGTTTCAGCTGCTTATGTATTGTTTTTTTATCCCTGAAATGACACCTCTTTATTGATTTTGAGCATAAAAAGGAATTCAAAAGATGTGTCCTGTAGTTCACCTAATATCCATTTGTAATATAGTAAAAACCCTGTAGCCTATTTGCTCTCCCATACGAACACTTAAAAAATTTTCTCTTTGTCTTTTTTAGTTTATTTATTTATTCTGAGAGAAAGAGAGAGAGAGAGAGAGAGAGAGAGAGAGAGAGAGAGAGAGAGAATCCCAAATCCCAAGCAGGCTCTGCACTATTGTGGGGCTTGAACTCATGAGCCATGAGATCATGACCTGAGCTAAAATCAAGAGTTGGATTCTTAACCAACTGAGCCCCCCAGATGCCCTGTCATTTGGTTTTAATCATGTATTTTTTAATTAATGCTCTCTAGTTTTTGAAGATTAAATTGTTTTACTATATAGAAATTCAGATAATAGAGTATTATCTAGCTACTAGAAACAGAAAGAGAGAGCTATGTATTCTCACTTGGAATAAACATCGTACTTAACTCTGTCTCTCACACACACATGAATGCCCAAACATGCGCGCGCGCACACACACACACACACACATACACACACACAAATATACACACTCAACATAGACACTTAGGCATACAGCAATTAACTTTTCTTACAAATTTCTAAGTTCAATTTAAGTCAGTGAATGTTTTATAAACTAAGATAACTATATGGAAGATTACACTTAGGGGCTCTTACTTATCACTTTATTTATTTTGTATGTTTTATATTTTTTAGTACACACTTACTACTTTTTTTGGTTTAGATCAAAAAAATTGTTCATGTTTTGAAACAAAGGTTTGCTTCAAAATTCAGTTTAATTCAAATATGCAATCTTTTGAACAAGTTATTTAACATAGCCAATTTTTTTTTTAAATATAGTTACATTTAAAATATTTAAGGAGAACCTGGGTGGCTCAGTTGGTTAAGGTTCTGACTTCAGCTTGGGTCATAATCTCACAGCTTGTAGGCTCAAGGCCCCCATAGGGCGTTGAGCTGACAGCTCAGAGCCTGGAGCCTACTTTGAATTCTGTGTCTTGCTCTTTTGCTCTTTCTCTGCCCCTCCCCTGCTAGTGTTCTCTCTCTCTCTCTCTCTCTCTCTCTCAAAAATAAATAAACAAATAAAATAAAATAATATAAAATAATAAAATATTTAAGGATACTATTCTTGCATGTGTAATCAACTTAACATGAAAGAACTATATTTAACTTAAAATCTACTGTTTGAGGAATCAAAATTTTAATTTCCACAATGATTAAAGAACAGATGCCTGCAGAAAAACACATTGCTTAATTTCTTCTTTTTAAAATAAAATTCTGGGGGCACCTGGGTGGCTCAGTCGGTTAAGCATCGCACTTTGACTCATGATCTTGCGGTTCATGAGTTCGAGCCCTGCACTGCTCTGTGCTGACAACTCAGAGCCTGGAGCCTGCTTTGGATTCTGTCTGTCTGTCTGTCTGTCTGTTTCTCTCTCTCTCTCTCTCTCTCTGCCCCTCCCCTGCTCATGCTCTGTCCCTCTCTCTTTCTTTCTCAAAAATAAATAAACACTAAAATAAAACTCTGTTTATTTGCTTAGTAAAAAGCACTATTTCACCATATAATAGTTTACAAAGTTTGTTAAGAGTAAGTAATAATAGGGGCGACTGGGTCGCTCAGTCGGTTGAGTGTCTGGCTTCTGCTCAGGTCATGATCTCACGGTTCATGGGTTTGAGCCCCACATCAGGCTTTGTGCTGACAGCTAGCCCAGAGCCTGAAGCCTGTCTTCCGATTCTGTGTCTCCCTCTCTCTCTGACCCTCCCCTGCTCATGCTGTCTTTCTCTCTCTCAAAAATAAATAAAACATTAAAAAAAAACTACAAAAGGTTAATAATAAAAGGCTACTCATTTAAAAGAAAGAGTAAGTAATAATATGGCTCATAAATAAGTTTAAAATATAAGTTAGTAAAGGCTAATGATGTTTATCCTAAGGAATATAATGACATATTGATGATTTGAGTAATTTTCCTTTAGAAAATGAGTTTATAGGAAGGTAATAGAGGTTATAATTAGAACTTATATAATGCAGTGTGAAATAAATTGATTATGATATACTTGAGTATTCAGTAGTTTCATACAACACATACCCCCCCACACACTTATATTAACAAGTCACTTATATTAATATGCCAGTCAGTGGTTGCTAATTTGCTTTTATTTTTTAAAGTAAATTTATTTTGAGATAAATATATTATGACCTGAACCAAATTCAAAGAGTCAGACGCTTCACCAACTGAGCCAGCCAGGTGCCCCAATTTGTGTTCATTTTTAGATAACTTATAATTCGTATAACTTATAATTATTTGTTATTACTTGTATTTATTAATATATACTATCCAATACTGCCTGTTCTTTTTGACATGACTTTTTATACTACTGGTTAGATACACAGATTCATGGATTAAGTACACAAGGGAATTTTCTCTTTTGTGCTGAAACTGTCAATTATATCTCAGTTACACCTCAATAAAGCTGAAATTTAAAAATCTAGTGTCCCCACGAAGACAATTTTCTAAATATCTGAATAAACTTATGAAATATGTTCATGGCATACTTTGACCATTTTGTTTCTATAATGTAATATCCTGCTACAGTGGGTATAATATTTTATGAAGTTATTACTCAGGCTAAAGAGCCCAAGATATTGTCCTATAAATGACAGGATTTGTTTTTACTTTCTGATAAAAAATCATGTGCTCTTCAGATCCTTCCATTTCTAATAATACTGTTAAGTTTACAGAGCTAAATTTTGTGGGTATAGTCAAGAAATTTGAGGATAAACAGGCTTCTGTAAGTGTAAAGGATTGGGGAGTCAAATGAGCTTTATTCTAGTACTACATGAAACATGCAGCCAGAATGAGCTCTTGATCATTAAATGGACACACACACACACACACACACACACACACAGAAAGTCAAATCATGCCACCTTACCTCCGTCCTTTTCTTTGATGAATGCCTGTTTTATATAAAGACTTATTACTAAAACAGAAAGAAAAAAAAATTATACCTATGACAGAGTCCCAGTTAGGACAACCGAGCTGCGATTATCATCCTGATGTTTATGTCCAAAACCAAATTTAATCTGGGGAAAAGCAATTTGTAGACTTTGCAAAAATGAGATTTGGGGGAAATAAAATTTCTAGGCAATGACAATTTATTTTCTCTTCTGATCCTGTTATATAATTGGCTGGTCTTTTGGGGGGGCACTGTTAGATATAAGGTAATTCATATTCGATAATAAAAAGACTACATGCACAATAGTAACTTAGAGAAAATACAGGCACAGCGCACCTGATGGAGTAGTGGAATAATTCTTTGTCAGAAAATCCTTGTGTTTAAAAGAACAATGCACAATTTGTTACTCATTACAGGAATTGTTAATGTTTTTGATGTTTCCCAAACAATCAAGAGTATGTCTTCAAGGAAATTGTCCTTGTTTATTCTCTGACATTAAACACACATGGAAAGCACTAATGCCTGTTAGAAATGTGTTCAGAATACAAGGGCACATTTCAAGGTTTTGTCCTGAAACAAACTGAAGAAATAAATGCCACATGTTCTTAGTTTGCAGACTTCACAGTGAATTTCATGTGTCCCTCAGCTTTGATCTAAACAATTGCAATTGATAAATAGAACAAGATCTTGTAGGCAAGGGAACAGACATTTCCCCAATTTCTGAACAATTTAGTTGCTTACAGGTTTTCGCTGGAAGAGACATTTCAATTTACACACTAGTTCCTATTCAGGAGAGTTGGATGAAAGCAGAAATATTTTAAAAGATTAGAATTCAAGACTATTGATAGAAGTGTGAAGTGGTTAATTCAGAAGAAAATACAGCAGTGTGGTGTAGTTGTAGAGTCAAACGAAGAGGCATAAATCCTGGTTTCAAACTTACCTGTGACTCTTAAAAACAAATCTCAGCTTTATTGAGGTTTAATTGACAAACAAAATTGTAACACATTTAAACTGTATGTTATGGTGATTTTATATACATATGCATTGTCAAAGGGTTTTACTCATGCACTTAATTAACACAGACATCACCGTATATATATATATGTATGTATGTGTATGTGTGTTTGTATGTATGCATGTATGTTTGTATGTACATATGTAAGAACATCTAAGTTCTATTAGCAAATTTCACCTATATAGTATGGTGATAACAGTGATAGTCACCATGTTTTACAGACCTCATTCATCATATAGTTAAAAGTTTGTACTCTTTTACTACACTCCCCAGACCCTGGCAACCACTTTTCTACTTTGTTTTTATGAGTCCGATTTTATTTATTTATTTATTTATTTATTTATTTATTTATTTATTTTAGATTCCACATCTAAGTGATACCATGCAACATTTGTCTTTCTCTCTCTGGCTTATTTCACTTAGCATAATGGAGCATAAGGCTCCAGCCATGTGGTCACCGATGGCAAGATTTCCTTCTTTCTAATGGTGGGAATATATTCCATCGTGTATAGATACTATCTCTTTATCCAATCATCCATTGATGGACACTTCATATTTTTCTATAACTTGGCTATTTTGAATAATGCTGCATTTCTCTCAATCTCATCTAATCATTTAAACTTTCTCATCCTCTTTGATCCTCAGTTTCCCCCTCTTAAAATACAATAATAGAACCTTAGCAGGTTGTGAAATTAAAAGAAACCAGGCTTATGCAAAGTAAAATTTAAGATAAAAAGTACTGTATATTTTTAAAATAAATTTTATTTGATCTGTAGCAAATAACTTTAAAAGTCTTTAAACATGAGCCAATAAAATCAGGGCACATATGTTGGCTCAGTCGGTTAAGTGTCCAATTCTTAATTTTGGCTTAGATCATGATCTCACAGTTTGTGAGCTCGACCCCCACATCAGGCTCTGTGCTGACAGTGTGGAACCTGCTTGGGATTCTTTCTTTCTCTCTCTGTCCCTCCCTGCTCGCACTTTCTCTCTCAAAATAAATAAATAAACTTAAAAAATAATCTTATATAAAAAAAGAGTCAAAAAAGTCAAACCTATTTGGGAAAATTTAAGAGGCCAACCAAATGTTAGTTTTAGGATAGAAAAATAGAATACATCCATAATACTGTAGGTAAATGATGATTTAAAACAATGAGGTAGATCAATGTGCACTGACACTGAATTCTGTCAAAGATATATGGTAGTCAGAGACAGACAAATGAGAAAGCATGTGCATAGTATGACCACATTCTTACAAAAGTATATATTTTGGAAGTTGGTGAAGGAGTTTTAATAGTCACAATGATTGGAATGGTGCTACCCACATTTAGGGAATGATAGAGTTGTTAAATATTCTGCAATGCAGTATGCAATTGCATAAACAGAAAAAACTTACCAGAGTCTGTACAACTTTAAAAACATCTCACTACAGGGGCACCTGGGTGGCTTAGTCAGTTAAGCCTCCAACTGTTGGTTTAGGCTCAGGTCAGGATCTCACAGTTTCATGGGTTCGAAGCTCCACACTGGGCTTTGCTTGGGATTCTCTCTTTCTCCCCCTCTCTCTGTCCCTCCCCTACTTGTGCTTTTTCTATCAAAATAAATAAACTTATAAAAATAAATTTCTCACTTCACACCCATGTAAGCTAAAACCAAACCACACCAAAAAAAAAAAAAAACGGTTAATATTTATCTGAGCCTAGTATTTAAATTTAATTTGCATATACATAATGGGAAATATTTAATTTACTTTAATATGCATTTTTTTTTTCAAAAAAAAAGATGAAACTAAACTAAGAGGAACAAGAGGTTTCCAGAATGTTGGAATAAGGAACTCAGCAGACGCTCTCCTTAGCAAACAACAAATTAATTCATGAATTTTTAAAGTCATTTAAAGATTCTGAAGAGTCTGAAATAAGTGGAAATGGCAGGCCTTGCTCGGGCTTAGATTCCTGCCTGCTTTGCCTCTTTTCCTTTCCACCTGTCAAATCTTTTTTTTTAATTTTTATTTTTTTACTTATTTTTGAGAGACAGAGACAGAGTGTGAGTGGGGGAGGGGCAGTTCTGAAGCAGTCTCCAGGCTCAGAGCTGTCACACAGAGCCCAAGGTGGGGCTCGAACTCACGAACTGCGCTCCTCCACCTGTCAACTCTTAACCTTCTGCAAGGCTCAATTCCAATGCTATCTTTTCCATGGCACTTCTCTACAAGCTCTCATTACTCTCTTCTCTTCACCCTGAGCACAGTTTTGTGTCAGTAATGACAGATGGCCTGGTTAATTCTGGACAACTCAGTTCAGCAGACATTTTAGGCATTGTCTATGAGAAAGGCTCTGGATTAGGCATAATGGAGAATAATGAGAAGATATGGTTCCAACCTTGAAGGGATCAGAACTGGATGCAGGAGATATTCACAACTCTTGAAATGGCAGGCATGATGAGATTAATAATAATAATAATAATAATAAAATTCAAAAATAGAGACTCCAGAAGTTGTCCTAAAAAACAATGTAAATAGAAGAATGGTCATTCAAAAAAAACTATAATAGGGGCACCTGGGTGGCTCAGTCAGTTAAGCATCCGACTTTAGCTTAGGTCATGATTTCACAGTTTGTGAGTTCAAGCCCCATGTCAGGCTCTGTGTTGACAGCTCAGAGCCTGGAGCCTGCTTCAGATTCTGTGTCTCCCTTTCTCTCTGCCCCTCCCCCACTCACGCTCTGTCTCTCGCTGTTTCTCAATAATAAATAAATGTTAAAAAAATTAAAATATATATATATATATATTTAATAAATGCCTTCAAAGAATGGCAAGAATCTATGGCCTTTGAGCCATGACCTCCTCCCTTACCACTACTGTCTAGTAACATATACCAGAGCTCTATACAGGGCATCTTATTGCAGGCAGGTAATACCAAGAAGATGGGTTCCTCCTCCAAGTTATCATTCTGGGATTGTGGTTTCACCCTAGGAAGGGCAGGCTGCCTGAATTTATCACTTACTGCCCCAGCTCCCTGTTGCAGAGGCTCTATTCCATGCAGGGGCACATTTGATAAGACTAAGTCTTCATTCCCTAGAATTCCACTTATATGGTGGAAATTATTACCCAGTCATATCAAACCAAGGATACTAGGGCCCCTAATACCTCCCCCTTGACTCACTTTTAAGGCATACGTTCATGTTACAAGGAAAGGGAGCAAGCTGAAAAAACCAGTGGTTGCCACACCTACCCAATGTCAACTAATAGAGAAAGGGTGTCATTCCAGGAAAAGTTTGGCTTGAGGGAGTTGATTTTAATTGGATCAAAGAATGGAGGCCTCCATGATTGGTGGTGTTGTCAAAAAAAAAAAAAAAATAGAGATCTTGCTGTAGAGAAAGTAAGAGGAAGGTGATAGGTTAATGATATAAGCAAATGGTAGAAGAGCCAGAGGCTTACTAGAGAGAATTGAAGGGAGAGACAAGAATCATCATCAACTCTGGGAATTGGGAGGCTTGGTTGAACTCAGTCAAAAGCAATCAGAGCGGGATGTGAGGTAGACTTGAAAGAATCCCCAAGTCATGAACAGACTTATAAACACAAGACAGAAACAAAACCTCTACCCAAACAATGACTTAATGATCAAACTATTCTTATAAGTTAATTCAAAAATTTAGAGTGAAATGTAATTTCACCCTCATCCATGGCAGTTTAGAAAACTTGAGTGCATTCTCAAGACTAAGCCTTTCTTCAGGTTGACCAGAGAGGATACCCCCAAGCTATGATCTGTGACTGAAACTGGGGACAAAAGAAACCACAGGTTATCTAACAGGGAATGGGATAATCTAAATGACTAAGAGGACTTACGCGAAACCTTTGTACAATGCAGCTTATACCAACTCAGGGAAGACCCACAAGTAGCCTAACTGAAAAGATAAAAGCAAGAGGAAAATGATCTGAACGGAGACATCACAGGCTTCAAAATGCAGGAAAAAGTGATTTCACAGAATCAGTTTTGCAAAATCACTAAACAAAAAGTGACTAAGCAAACAACAAAACAACCTCTGGGAATGTGGAATTGCTACACTATATTAACTAGACTGTCTACTTTTCACCAAAAAATTACAAGTCATGCAAATAAACAACAGCAGAAAGTATGACACACACAGAGGGAAGAAAGCAGTGATAGAAACTGCTCATGAGGGGGCCCAGATGGTGTATCAGAATGAAAGCCTTCAAAGTAACTGTCATGAAGAGGTTCCAAAACTTTGTTTTTATTTTTAAAGGGAAATATAAATACCATCAAATAAAGTATCAATAAAGATATTTAAATTATTACAAATAACAGAATGGAAGTTCTGCCACTAAAAACCATAATGACCAAAATGGAACATTTATGAGAAACTAAAAAACGATTTCCACCTAGAGTAAAAAATGATAAGCAAATTTGAAGAAAGATAAATAGAAATTGTGAGGAACTAACAGAAGAAAGAATGAAGAAAAATTATAATGTCTAAAGGAAATGTGAGACCCTATTAACTGGACCACATATGTGTAACTGGACCAGAAAAAGAAGAAAGAGAAAAAGAAAAAATATTTGAGGAAATACTGACTGAAACCTTTCCAGATTTGATGAAAAATTTAATGTGCTTACTGATTCACTGAGGAAGCTCAAATAACTCTATAGAAGAAAAACACATAAAGTTATACACTCACATGCATCATAGTTAAAATGGAAAGCAGGGGTGCCTCGGTGGCTCAGTCAGTTAAAGGTCCAACTCTTGGTTTCTGCTCAGGTCATGATCTCATCGTTCGTGAGTTTGAGCCCCATGTCACTGACAGCACAGAGCCTACTTGGGATTCTCTCTCCCTCTCTCTCTGCGCCTACCCTGCTCTTGCTATCTCTTTCTCTCTCTCTCTTAAAATAAATAAATAAACTTAAAAAATAATTTAAAAAAAGTGAAAAGCAAAGTGAAAATCTTGAAAACAGCAAGAGAAAAACTAGTCATTATATGGGAGTCCCAGTAAGAAATGAGCTGACTTATCATCGAAAACAACAAATTCCAATAAGCAATAAAACAATCCAACTTACAATTGCACCAAACACCATAAGATACATAGGAATAAACCTAACCCAAGAGGTAAAAAAATCTGTCCTTTGAAAACTATGAAACACTGATGAAAGAAATTGAGGATGACACAAAGAAATAGAAAAACATCCCATACTGATGGATTGGAAGAACAAATATTGTTAAAATGTCTGTTACCCAAAGCAATCTACACATTTAATGCAACCCCTGTCAAAATGCCACCAGCATTTATGACAGAGCTGAAACAAACAATCAAAAAATGTGTATGGAACCACACAAGACTCCAAATAGCCAAAGCCATCTTGAAAAGGAAAATCAAAGCTGGAGGCATCATGATTCTGGACTTCAAGTTATAATACAAAGCTGTAGTGGTAAAGGCAGTATGGTACTGCCACAAAGACAGACACATAGACTCATGCAACAGAAGAGAAAACTCAGAAATGAAGCCCTAATTATATGGCCAGTTAATCTTCAACAAAGCAGGAAAGAATATCCAATGGAAACAAGACACTCTCTTCAACATATGTATGATACTGGAAAAACTGAACAGCAACATGCAGAAGAATGAATTTGGACCACTTTCTTACACCATACACAAAAATAAATTCAAAATAGATTAAAGATGTAAATGTGATACTGGAAACCATCAAAATTCTAGAGAACAAAAGAGGCAGAAACCTTTTTGACACTGGCTGTAGCAACTTCATAATAGACATCTCTCCTGAGGCAAGGGAAACAACAGCAAAAATGAACTATTGGGACCTCATCAAGATAAAAAAAAAACTTCTGCACAGTGAATAAATAATCAACAAAACTAAAAGGCAGCCTACAGAATGGGAGAAGATATTTGCAAATGACATATGCCATAAATGGTTAGTATCCAAAATATATAAGTAATTTATAAAATTCAACAGCAAAAAACAAATAATCCAGTTAAAATGGGCAGAAGACATGAACAGGCATTTTTCTAAAGAAAATATACAGATGGCTAATAGATACATGAAAAGATGTTCAACATCACTCATCATCACAGAAATACAAATCAAAACTACAAGGAGGTATCACCTCACACCAGTCAGAATGGCTAAAACTACACAGGAAACAACAGGTGTTGGTAAGGATGCACAGAAAAGAGAACTCTCTTAGATTGTTGTTGGAAATGTAAACTGGTGCAACCACTCTGGAGAATAGTATGGAGGATCCTCAAGATATTAAAAACAGAACTATCCTCTGATCCAGCAATTGAACTACTAGGCACTTATGCAATGATACAAAAATACTAATTCGAAGGGATACATGCACACCAATGTTTATAGAAGCATTATAGACAATAGCCAAATTATGAAAAGAGCCCAAATGTCCTTTGACTGATGAATGGATAAAGGATAAAGAAGATATGGGGCATGTGTGTGTGTGTGTGTGTGTGTGTGTGCGCGCGCGTTTGTGTATATATTTCATTATGTTATAGGTCCAGCAGTACAATTACATAAAATTGTTTTAGACAACTATTTTTTACATCAGTAAAGAGAAAAAAGGAGAAGAAATGTAATTATATATTTTGTAATTATCTACATAATTATCTTTAACAGAATTCATTTATATTTCATTCTGATATCACTTGCTTTTACCTTGAAAAATTTCCTTTAGAATTTCTTGTAAGATATATCTCCAAGCAATTTTTATGTATATATGTATGTGTGTGTCTCTCTGTGTGTGTATATATTATGTGTGTGTATATATATTATATATATAATGGAATATTACTCAGCCATCAAAAAGAATGAAAGCTAAATAAGTCAGAGAAAGACAAGTACTATATGATTTAACTCATATGTGGAATTTAAGAAACAAAACAAATGAACATGGGGGGGGAAGGAGAGGCAAACCAAGACACAGACTTTTAACTATAGAGAACAATCTGATGGTTACTGGAGGGGAGGTGGGCGGGGGGATGGATTAAATAGGTGATGGATGTTAAGGAGGACCCTTATTGTGATAAGCACTGAGTGTTGTATGTAACAGATGAATCACTGAATTCTACACCTGAAACTAATATTAAACTGTATGGTAAGTAACTGAAATTTAAATAAAAACTTGGAGAAAAAAAGAATAGAACATATTCAAATTGATAAAAGAAAAAACAAAACAAAAAACTGTCAGTCAAGATTCTGTTATCCATCTTACACTAATTATAAGTAATTTTCCAAAATTACGGTAAATGAAGACATTTCCAGATAAATGAAAACAGAATTCATTGCTTGGAGACATATCTTCCAAGAAATTCTAAAGGAAATTCTTCAAGGTGAAAGCAAGTGGCATCAGAATGAAATATAAAACAATGAGTTCTGTTAAAGATAATTATATAGGTAATTACAAAATGTATAATTACATTTCTTCTCCTTTTTTTCTCTTTACTGACGTAAAAAGCAGTTGTCTAAAACAGTATCATGCAATTGTGCTGCTAGACCCATAACATATTGAAAGGTAATACATTTGACAATAATAACACAGAAAATGTTGGTGAGAAAAAGCTGTATTGGCATAAACAAACGACACCAATTAGCAGCACATCCACAAGAAATGAAGAGAAGAAAATGAATGGTAAATAAAAATGTTATTATAAAACAAACTTTGTAAATATATATTTACTCTCTTAGCTTCTTTAAAATACATAATATGTATGGTATAAAATAGTAACCGTAACAATGGATTGTTGGACTTAAAGCAAATGTAGACATAATATGCACACAAATAATAGCATAAAAAGTGGAGGAGTGAATGAGCAATACAGGAGGATAGTTTCTATATCTCATTGGATCTAAATCTAAAAGCTGGAATCCAGTACGTTAAGATTTATATTGTAAGCCCTAGTACAACCACTAAGAAAATAACTCGAGATAACTTAAAATTATTAATTGTATTAAAATTTTATACTACACAATATTCATTTAATGTAAAGGGAATCAGGAAAGGATAAATAGAAGAATTGAAAGATAATAATATAGAAAGCAACAAGCTAAGTTAAAGATACAAATCCTTATCAGCAACAACACATGAATGAAGTAACTTTCAAAAAGTCAAAAATTGTCATATAAAATAAATAAGATTCAAATATAGGCTTTCTACAAGAGACATTTTTGAGATTTAAACATGCAAATAGGTTGAAAGTTTAATGGTGTAGAGGAAATACCATGCAAACAATATAAAAAGAACTGAAGAGACTACCCTAAGATTAAACAACATAGTTATTTATTTACTTATTATTGTTTTTTAAGTTTATTTTCAAGTTTATTTTTAAGTTTATTTTGAGAGAGAGAGAGAGAGACAGAGAGAGAGAGAGAGAGAGAGAGAGAAAACATGAGTGGGGGAGGGGCACACAGAGGGGGAGACACAGAATCCAAAGCAGCCTCCAAGCTCTGAGCTGTCAGCACACAGCCCGATGCGGGGCTTGAACCCGTGAACCCTGAGATCATGACCCGAGCTGATCAACTGAGCCAACCAGGCACCCCAGACACAGACAGCACAGTTTTCTAAAGCAAAAATGTTACTAAAGGGATATTTCATAATGATAAAAGATCAATCTCTATTTTTTATAACATCTACCTGGATGTTAAACAGAAAACCTGGGAATCACATTTCCTTTTTTTTTCATTCATTAAAGTTGCTCTCTCAAACATTAAGTACAATGATTATAATTCCAAATACTCTCATGACCTTTTCCACTTTTCTTTACTCCACTTGAATTGCCTTCAATGACAAACTTTTTGAATCTTGATTGCCTCAAAAGGCAGCAAATAGTTTCTTGTGGTTTCAATTTGCATTTGTCATAGCTAATGCAACAGACTGAATGTTTATGCTGCTCACCCCCATACTCATATGTTGAAATTTAAAACCCAGTGCAATGGTATTTGCAGGTAAGGCCTTTGGAAGATGAATATCCTAATAAAGGAGAATCCAACAAGACGTCTTGTGCCTGACCATGTGTGATTACAATGCAATGACAGCCATTAGACACAAAATCTATTGGTATCATCTCTTGGTACTTTCCAGCCTGCAGAACTGTAGGAAAAAAAATCTGTTGTTTATAAGCTACTCAGTCCAGTATTTTTGTTATAGCAGCCTGGATGGATCAAGACAGGTTATTAGTTTAATTTTGTCTAATATTTTTATGAACTGTCTGATCAAGACTTTGGCCCCACCTCCCTACTTTGTTTTTGGCCTTTATATTGTTTTTTTCTTCCTTTTTATTTGTCTTATATTTATTGATATGTTATAGTCTGGATTCAACTCCATTGTTACATACATATGTGACATACATGTCTTGTGACTTTTTCTTTGGGGCTTAATTTCTAATTTTTATGGTGTTTTATTTTAAAAAAATTTTTGTTTTACAGAAAATCTTTTTTTAATTTTTTTAATTTATTTTTTTATTTTTTATTTTTTTTGTTTTACATAAAATCTAACTGATCATTCAAAAGTTGTTTTTGTCTTCTTTTAGAAATATTTGCTTTTCTATAGTTC
This sequence comes from Cryptoprocta ferox, assembly GCA_028646485.1. Classification (NCBI taxonomy): domain Eukaryota; kingdom Metazoa; phylum Chordata; class Mammalia; order Carnivora; family Eupleridae; genus Cryptoprocta; species Cryptoprocta ferox. The sequence goes on from CM053573.1 coordinate 22,311,759, forward strand.
AAAGAGATAGTCTCTTATATTTACTTCAATAAGTTTCAGGTTTCTACATTTCACATGTAAGCATTTCTTACAACTCATATTAGTCTTATGTATGATAAAATGAGGTAGGGTCCAAGTTTCATTTTTTCATTGTGGATCTTCAGTTGCTCTTTGCACAATTTATTAAAAATGTTTTCTTTTCTATTTTGAATTGCTTTGATAGCTCTATAAAAAATAAATTGGCTATATGTTTAAATATATTTCCTGACTCTCCATTTTTTCCATTGGTACATTCATCTTTCCATTACCAATACTACACTTTCTTAATTAGTATACCTTTGTAGTAAGTCTTGAAATCAGGTAATGGATGTCTTCCAAGTTTTTTATTAATTTTGTTTAAAGATTATTTTGGTTAAATTTGTTCCTTTACAGTCCTTAAATAAAATTAAAACCAGTCTGTCAGTTTCTAAATGAAGATTATAAAAACTGTTGGAATCTTGATTAAATTGAATATATAGGTTAAGGCAGACACACGATATTTAAAAAATATCAAATCTTCTAATTTAGAATATCTTTTCGTTTATAAAAATCATCTTTAAAAAATTTTTATACGTTTTAGTGTAGAAGCCTTGCCAATTTACACATTGTTATATATATAATGGTTTTGTCTTTTCCTCAGGGTCATGTAGATGGAATCATAATAGTATGTAGCCTTTCCAGAAGAGCTCTGTTTACTTAGTAACATGCAGGTCTATTTATGGCTTGCTACCTCATTTATTTTTATCACCTAATAGCATTCCATTGTCTAGATGTACCTTAGCTTATTTATCCATTTACCCTTTGAAGACATCTTGATTTCTTCTGAGTTTTGACAATTATAAATAAAGCTGTTATAAACACCTCTTCTTAGATTTTTGTGTGGACACAAGCTTCAACTTTTTTTGAGTTAGAATAAGGAGTATGATTGATGGATCATGTGGTAAGACAATGTTTAGTTTTTAAGACACCATTAAAACATCTTCAAAAATGTCTATACCATTTTTGCATTCCCACAGTCACCGGATGAGAGCTCCTATTGCTCTATTTGGTGCTGTCAATGTTCTGGCTTTGGGCTCTTCTAATAAGTGTGCAGTGGTATTTCACTGTTTTAATTTGCATTTCCCTGGTGGCATATGCTGTGAAATGCATTTTCATATGCTTATTTAGCATCTGTGTATCATCTTTGGTAAAGTGTCTGTTAGTCTTTGGCCTGTTTTTTTAAATTGGCATATTAGTTTTCTTATTGTGAGTTTTAAGAGTTCTTTGTAAATTTTGAATGACAGTGCTTTAGTGGATTGGTCTTTTGCAAATATTCCCCCCCAATCTGTGGGTTTTCTTCTATTTCTCTTGATAGTATCATTCACAGAGCCAAAGTTTTTAATGTTAAACAATTTATCAATTATTTCTTCCACGGATCATATCCTTGGTGTTGTATGTTAAAAGGCATCACCATACGTGAGATTATGCAGGTTTTCTTCAATGCTATTTTCTAGGAATATATTTTATAGATTGTCCATTTACACTTAGGTCTGAGATCTATATTGAGTTAATTTTTGTGAGGAGTGTTAAGTTCTGTGTTTAGAGTCATTATTTTGCCTGTGGATGTCTACTTACTGCAGCAGCACTTATGAAAAACAATAACAACAACAACAACAATAACATCAACAAAAAACTATCTCTGTTCCATTGCTTTACCTTTGATCCTTTGTCAAAGATCAATTAACTACATTGATGTGGGTCTATTCTGGACTCTATTCTGTTCTCTTGCTCTATCTATATATTCTTTCTTTTTTCCTTTTTACATTAAGACCCACAAATGGGCATTTTATTAAACAAATACAAATTTGAGATGTTTATGGTAAAATATATCAATATTGAACAAAATGTGTGTAAATAGTGATTCTACAACTTGGTAGGCACCTCAGTTTTATTAATTTTGGTGGTATCTTCCCAACCATGTCTAACCTTTAGTATCTTCTTTCTCAAGCATGACAGGGAAAGTATAGCTTTACATAACAGGACAAAAAATGGAAGGAAAACAGCTGTCATAAAATTTGGAGGTATATACCATACAAATTGTTTTGTGCCCAGCAGAAGGGAAACAAGTCCTAGCTTGCTCGGAATAGAGTGAAATTCTCTCCATGTTATAGAGCTGCTCACAGATGAATAGATGTCACAGCTAACAGAGCCAGTATTGCAAGTGCCATCATTCCCAGAGACACATAAATTTCCACTCTTCAAACCTCATGCTCAATCGAGGCATCTTCTTTATTTTGTTGGACCTGTTGACATGCCCTGTTTAGCAGCTTGTATCTGCAGGATAGCCTCATTGGAGAGGATAAACATAAATTGCTTGCAGTACAGCAAAAAAGAAACTGAGAAGCACAAATTGTTTTATCTTTAACATCCATCTATCCAACCAATGTGGAGATTTCTTTTATTTGGTTCCATTATGAAGTTTTACAACAGCTGCTATCATACCTGGCAAATAAACCAGTGCCAAGAGGATGATGCAAACCATTGGTAAGACTTTGTTGATGACCAGGATTGGAATTTTATAAAATACTGTTGATGGAAAGTTACAAAAAGTGAATTCTTTCCCTCAGAAGAATATAAAGAAAAGCCAGAGAGGCTAAAATAGCAGCAATTTTAATTGGCATGCAGCACTTTGGAAAGAGTTTCTGTTTGTGCCCAAGCTTGGCGGGGCGGGGGGGGGGTAGCTATCAAATTCATCAAAATGGGTTGTTTGGTGCATGTGCAAAGATACAGTTTTTTTCAGCATGCTGGTCTCTCCTGAGTCCTTATTCAAATAATCATCTTCTAGATATCTCCTAGGGTTCATTGTCAAAAATTCTTCATTTGTAATGTCTTGTCTGCTGTCCATTAATTCTGTAAACAGAATTGCATCATCCTTCTGCTTCTCAGCACAACCAGATGGTAAGTTGCAGGGCAGCTGTGGTGGAGAGGTGCCAGCCCCACACCTATCTGCATATTCCTTCATTGAAACCATACAGTCTTGATTTACTATAACTTTATAGTAAGTCATGATATCAGGTAGCATCAGTTCTCCAACTTTGTTCTTCTCCTTCAGTACTATGCTGGTTATTCCGGGTCTTTTGCCTCTCTGTGAAAACTTTATAATCATTTTGTCTACACACACACACACACACACACACACACACACACTTTTCAGAGATCTGGATTTTTAAATCTGGACTGTATCTTATTCTTTAATTTTATTTTATTTTATTTATTTATTTGGACTGTATCCTTAGATCAAGAACTGACATCTTGACAATATTGGATCTTCCTGTCCATCAATGTGGAATATCACCTCATTTATTTAGATCTCCTTCTGTTTCATTTACCAGGGTTTATTGTTTTCCTCATATAGATCTTGTACATGTTTTGTTCAATTTGTACCTAAATATTTCATGTTTTGGATGTTCAATGTAAATGGTGTTATGTTTTTAATTTCTAATTTTATTTGTTCACTGCTGGTATATAAGAAAGTGATTGAATTTATGTACTGACCTTGTATCCTGCAGTCTTATTTTTTTAATTTCTGTATTTTTTTATTTTAGAGAGAGAGCAAATGAGTGGGGGAGAGGTGCAGAGGGAGAAAGAGAGAGACAGAGAGAGAATCTTAAGCAGGGTCCATCTCAGCCTGAAGCCCAAGGCAGGGCTTAACCCCATGACCCTGGGATCATGACCTGATATAAAATCAAAAGTCAGAGTCAGACACTCAACTGACTGAGCCACCCATGCTCTCCTATCTTGGAATCTTCTATATATCTTCTCCTTTCTTTAGTTTTCTTGTCTTGTCTTATTACATTAGCTAGGACTTTTACTATGATGTTAAAAATAAGGGGTAAAAGGGGACATTCTTACCTTGTGCTTTTCTTGAAAAAGCAATGATTTCATAGTTTAGTTTCTTAGGTTTAGATTAGTAATAAGAAGATTTATGACTTTTGTTGTTATATGTAACACCAAAAATAAATCACTGTGATATTATCTAAAGTAATGAGCATGTTTATAAATATTTACATAATTGATACTGAATTTAGTATCTTTTTAAGACATAAATAATAATTTTTCCATGTTTAATAACACTTTCGATTTTCTTGAGTATTTAACTATTAGTAACATTTATACTTATCAATTATAATTTTATTTAATTTACTGTGTATTACATATTCTTGGGAATTGTGTACATATGAAACTTTGCCATCAAAGTTTCAAACACAAATGCAAGGTTAATGCTCATTTTACATTATAAAATAAAAGTTAAAATTCACTGATAGCAATTCTTAACAAAAATAAAACAGACAACACAGATATGGTTGAGTCTCTGTTAACCAAATTTCCTTTGCTCATTTTTTGGTGACACAATATTTTCTAGTCATTCTTGCAATTAGATGTGGCCAAATCAATGTGTTCTAACAAAGGAATTTAAACAAGTTATATTTTGTTTTTCTAAGTTAAGACTTTTTTGTGTGTGTGCAGATCTATGCCTTCTATATACTGTTCTTCTGTGGAAAGTGAGGGAATAAGAGATATCAAGGTTGAAAGATCAAAGAAATCACCTTTCTATTTCACAAAGTATGTTAAAGGCATTTATTATTTCCCTGAAAATGTAAATTGTCACAAGAAGCCAATCTTTTATTTCATGTGACACTCATTGTCATTGCTTCTACATTTGTAATCTAAGACAGTCTTTTTCGATATCGTGCATTTATGTGGGAGGAGAAAATCCTGAAATATTTTATAAGCTTTTTCTGAAAGGACATTTCTCTCTTACTTGAATGTATAATTTATCATTAAATTTTAGCAAAAAAATAGTATAAGGAGACATACTGAGATACAATACTTCATTTAAAAAATAACTCCTACATATTCCTATGAAAATTAGCAGTAGATTATTTTCAAGAGACTTAAAAAAATTGCAAAGTAACAGACATACTTAAAATACCAATCAAATTCTAATATATGAATTTAGTATTTAATGGCATGTAGGTCATTTTTAATGTAGAGCAACACAACATAATGGGTATGAAAACGTTTAACAGAAAATAGCTTCTTAGAACATGAAAGAAAAACTGATCCTGTTACACTAAAATTGCAGTGATACATAAAACTGGATTTGGACATTCCTCCTGTAACAAATATGTATTAAGCAATTTTTACATAATCCAAATCTCTCTTCAAATTACTTGAGTTAATTACTTCAATATAACAATGTATTGAAACATTTGGTTTGGGAAATATTTGCTTACAAGTAAAACATAGTGGTAATAATTTTAATATCTCTACTTAAATCTCTTTTATTTGCAGTACATGTCTTTTTTAACATGAGCCTATAAGAGAGAAGCTCTGAATTAGTATACACTAATTGGCATGTTTATCTCTATTGATTTCATTCTACTCAAACTCTGTTAATTTCATGCAATCATAGCTTATTATAGCCTGAGGGGACCTCAGAGATCAATTTGTGATTCCTAGACCCTCTGTTACAGATCTGTACACTATGGCTCAGAGAAGTTAAATGGTTTTTCCCAGGTCTCACAGCTTCTTAGCAACAGAGCCAGTACTAAAATCCAGGTTGTATTTTATGTTAAGCGCTAAGATAACATTTATTTTTTTTTCTTAATTAGACATCATTTATTAAATCATGGGTATTTTCTTTGGGCTTTCTAAAGAGACACTGAAATACCTAATAATATGCTCTTTATTTTGTCCATGCAAACAAGGGCTTTAGATATTTTTAATGGGTAATAATCTATCTTTAAAAACTGAGAGCTGTCGCCTTGGATCAGGAACATGACAGTGATGTCCACTCTCACCTATGTTGTTTAATATAGTGTTGGAAGTCCTAGCGTCAGCAATCAGAAAACAAAATGAAATAAAAGGCAACACAATTGGCAAAGCTGAAGTCAAACTTTCACTTTTTGCAGATGACATGATTCTCTACATGGAAAACCCGACAGACTCCACCAAAAACCTGCTAGAACAGATACATGAATTCAGCAAAGTCACCAGATACAAAATCAATGTACAGAAATCAGTTGCACTGCTATACATCAATAACGAAGCAACAGAAAGAGAAATCAAGAAATCTATCCAATTTACAACTACAACAAGAACCATAAAATACTTGGGGATAAACCTAACCAAAGATGTAAAAGATCTGTAGGGTGAAAACTATAGAAAACTTATGAAGGAAATTGAAGACACAAAGAAATGGAAAAACATTCCATGCTCATGCACTGGAAGAACAAATATTGTTAAAATGTTAATACTACCAAAGCAATCTACACATTCAATGCAATCCCAATCAAAATTGCATCAGCATTCTTCTCAAAGCTAGAACAAACAATCTTAAAATTTGTATGGAACCACAAAAGACCCTGAATAGCCAAAGTAATATTGAAAAAGAAAACCAAAGCTGGAATCATCACAATCCCGGAGTTTAGCTTCTACTACAAAGCTGTAATCATCAAGACAGTATGGTACTGGCACAAGAACAGGTACATAGACAAATGGAGTAGAATAGAGAATCCAGAATTGGACCCACAAATGTATGGCCAACTAATTTTGACAAAGCAGGAAAGAGTATCCAATGGAAAAAAAAAAGACAGCCTCTTTAAGAAATGGTGCTGGGAGAACTGGACAGCAACATGCAGAAGAATGAAACTGGATCACTTTCTTACACCACACACAAAAATAAACTCAAAATGGATGAAAGACCTAAATGTGAAACAGGAAACCATCAAAACCTTAGAGGAGGGGACGCCTGGTTGGCTGTGTTGGTTAAGGTCATGATCTCACAGTGTGTGAGTTTGAGCCCTGTGCAGGCTCTGTGCTGACAGCTCAGAGCCTGGAGCCTGCTTCAGATTCTGTGTCTCATTCTTTCTCTGCCCCTCCCCCACTTGTGCCCTGTCTCTCAAAAATAAATAAATGTAAAAAAGAAAATTAAAAACCCGAGAGGATAAAACAGGTAACAACCTCTTTGACCTCAGCCGCAGCAATTTCTTGCTCAACACATCTCTGAAGGCAAGGGAAATAAAAGCAAAAATGAAATAGTGGGACCTCATCAAGGTAAAAAGCTTCTGTACTGCAAAGGAAACAATCAACAAAACTAAAAGGCAACTGATGGAATGGGGAAAGATATTTGCAAATGACATACTGGATAAAGGGTTAGTATCCAAAATCTATAAAGAACTTACCAAACTCAGCACCTGAAAAACAAATAATACAGTGAAGAAATGGGCAGAAGACATAAATAGACACTTTTACAAAGAAGACATCAAGATGACCAACAGATACATGAAAAGATGTTCAACATCACTCATCATTAGGAAAATACAAACCCAAACCACACTGAGATACCACCTCACACTGGTCAGAGTGGCTGAAATGAACAACTTGGGAAACCACAGATGCTGGTGAGGATGTAGAGAAACAGGAACCCTCTTGCACTTTTGGTGGGAATGCAAACTGGTGCAGCCGCTCTGGAAAACAATGTGGAGGTTCCTCAAAAAATTAAAAATAGAACTACCCTATGACCCAGCAATAGCACTACTAGGACTTTACCCAAAGGATACAGGAGTGCTGATTCATAGGGCACATGTACCCAAATGTTTATAGCAGCACTTTCAACAATAGCCAAATTATGGAAAGAGGCTAAATGTCCATCAACTGATGAATGGATAAAGAAGATGTGGTTTGTATGTACAATGGGATACTTGGCCATGAGAAAGAATGAAATCCTGCCATTTGCAGCAACATGAATGGAACTGGAGGGTATTATGCTAAGTGAAATAAGTCAGTCAGAGAAAGACAGGTATCATATGTTTTTACTCGTATGTGGAACTTGAGAAACTTAACAGAAGATCCCGGGGTAAGGAAAGGGGAAAAAATAGTTTCAGAGAAGAGGGGAGGCAAACCATTAGAGACTCTTAAATACAGAGAACAAACTGAGGGCTGATGAGGGGTGGGTGGATAGGAGAAACTGAATGATGGGCATTAAGGAGGGCACTTGTTGGGATGAGCATTGGTTGTTGTATGTAAGTGATGAATCACAGGAATCTATCCCCCCAAAAAGCACACTGTATACACTATATGTTAGCCAACTTGAGAATAAATTATATTTAAAAATATATCTAAATAAAAATGAATTCTGGAAAATATTTTCTTTCACATTTCACCATATTTTTAATAACTACATCTACTGCTCTAATTCTAGTATTCTTAAATGAAAGTTCTTTTTCCCCTATTCTGTTTATCCATAGAAATATATTATATGCTGAAAATCCTGCAACTTATGTTTGGAAAAACTGTCAGTAATAGTTTTCAGTTAACAGCCTGGTTATGGAGGCACTGAGTGGCTCAGTCGGTTTAGTGTCTGACTTCAGCTCAGGTCATCATCTCATGGTTCGTGGATTCAAGGCCGGCATTGGGCTCTGTTCTGTGTCTTCATCTCTCTCTTCCCCTCCCCCACTCACACTCTGTCTCTCCGTCTCTCCAAAATACATAAAAATTTTTTTAAAAGAAGCCTGGATATAATTTTATTCCACAATGCAATACTGGCTACCTATTTATACCTATACTTTACTTATACCTTATTTACTTATAAGTAAGGTCCTGTACTTGGAACATTGATTTAATGGATCCAATGTGAAAATGTATTGTCTAGCCTAAAAGCCCCAGTGAAAATTGTAAAATATCATTATTTTAATGTACTTAACATATACATTAAGAGAACTTGCTCCTAAACTTACTTTGAATCCTGGTTTTGTCCATTAACTGCCACAGAACCTTTGGGAAGTTTTTATTTCTCTTTGTGCTCTGTTTCTTTACCTACAAAATGGGAATGATAGCAGATCCAATCTCACAGTATTGTGAGGGTTTAGTCAAGTGGTTATATGTAATGATTTCAGAAATTTGCCTAGCATATAAGTCCCCAACAAATGTAAGCTTTTAAAATTTATCATTAGGTATGAAAATGAAAATCATTACTTGTGACTAATGACTACAGAAGACCATATTAGCCCAGAGCTTTTTAGTGCAATAAATATGAATATTACATTCACAGGAAATACTTTCATTCATGTCAATTTTCCCATTGTATTTGAATCTCCCTTTAAAGAGGAACACTAAAATCCTTTCTACTTAAAAACTTATATTTTAAATGGTATGTTCCTAATTTAATATCGTCTAAATCCTGAGGTCAGCTGGAATAGTTTGACAAGGGCCTTGTCAAATATAGCAGAATCATGATCAAAAAAATGTCTCTTGATTACTATTCTGCTATAAGTCTTTATCCTGAAACACAGTATCAGACATGTGCTTGTATGGGGGTGTGTGCACATTAATTTAATGTAAACTACTTTTCCTTTTCCAATTTTGTGAAGACTGCATTGTATAGTATTTTCTTGAAGGTCCTATAAAACTTTTAGTATTTTGACACAAATAAATGGAAACATATATCATGTTCATGGATTATAAAAATTAATACTGTTAAAATGTCCATACTACTCAAAGAAATCTATAACTTCAATGCAATCCCTATCAAAATAGCAATAGGGTATTTCACAGAACCAGAACAAATAATTTTCTTTCTTTAAAGTTTATTTATTTATTTTGAGAGTGAGAGAGAGAGAGAGAGTGCATGTGAGTGAGGGAAGGGCAGAGAGAGAAGAGAATCCCAAGCAGACTCTTTGCTGTCAGCACAGAGCCTGACTTGGGGCTCATAACACAAACCATGAGATCATGACCTGAGCAGATATCAAGATTCTTGGGGTGTCTGTGTGGCTCAGTCGGCTGAGTGTCCGACTTCAGCTCAGGTCATGATCTCACGGCTAATGAGTTCAAGCCCTGTGTCAGGCTCTGTGCAGACAGCACAAAGCCTGGAGCCTGCTGAAGCAGATTCTGTGACTCCCTCTCTTTCTGCCTCTCTCCCACTTGCACTCTGTCACTCCCTCTTTCTCAAAAATAAATAAATAGTAAAAAATTTTTTAAGAAAAGGGTTGGATGCTTAACCAACTGAGACACCCAGGTAACCTCAGAACTAATAATTCTAAAATTTGTACTGAACTACAAAAGATTCCAAATAGCCAAAGCAATCTTGAGACAGAATAACAAAGCTGAAGGTATCACAATCCCAGATTTCAAACTATACTACAAAACTATAGTAATTAAAACAGTATGGTATTGACACAAATATAGACACATAGGTCAATAGAACAAAGCAGAGATCCCAGAAATAAACCCATGCTTATATGGCCAATTGATCTATGATAAAGGAAATAACAAAATACAGTGGGGGAAAAGAGAGTCTTTACAATAAGTAGTATTGGAAAAACTGAACAGCTACAAGGAAAATAATAAAACTAGACTACTTTTTTACATCATACAAAAAAGTAAACGCAAAATGGATTAGAGACCTAAAAGCAGACCTGAAACCATAAAACTCCTAAAAGAAAACGTAGGCAGTAATCTCATAGACATGGGTCTTAACAATATTTTTCTAGATGTATCTCCTCAGCCAAGTGAAATGACAGCAAAAATAAACAGTTGGAACTCTATTAAACTAAGCACAATGAAGGAAACTATCAACAAAAGGGCAACCTATTGAATAGGAGAAGATATTTGCAAATGATATATCTGACAAGGGCTTAATATCCAAAATATATGAAGAACTCATGCAACTTAACAACAAGAAAATAAATAATCTAATTTAAAAATGGGCAGATGAACTGAATAGGCATTTCTCCAAAGAATATGTACATATGGCAAACAGACATATGAAAAGATGTTCAATATCACTATTCAGCAAGGAAATGCAGATAAAAACCACAGTGAGATATCACCTTATACAAGTCAGAATGGCTGGTATTAAAAAGATACGAAATAACAAGTGTTGGTGTGGATGGGGAAAAAGTGAACCCTTGTGCACTGTTTATGGGAATAAAAATTGGTGCAGCCACTATGGAAACAGTATGGAGGCTGCTTAAAAAATTAAAAATAAGAATACCATGTAACTCAGTAATTCCACTGCTAAGTATTCACTCAAAAACAAAACCACTAATTTGATAAGATGTAGGCACCTCTATGTTTATTGCAGCATTATTTATAATAGCCAAGTTATGGAAGCACCAAAGTGTCCATCTACTGATGAATGGATAAAGAAGATATGGTATAGGGGTGCCTGGATGGCTCAGTCGGTTAGACTTCGGACTTTGGCTCAGGTCATGACCTCATGGTTCATGAGTTCAAGCCCCGCATCGGGCTGTGTGCAGACAGCTCAGTGGAGTCTGCTTTGGATTCTGTTGTCTCCCTCTCTCTTTGCCCCTCCCCATCTCATGCTCTGTCTATTTCCCTCTTTCTCTCAAAAATAAATAAACATTAAAAAATTTTAAAAAGAAGATGTGGTATAGCAATGGAATATTACTCAGCTATAAAAAAGAGTGAATCTTTCCATTTGCAACAACATGGATGCACCTACAGGATATTATGTGAAATGAAATAAGTCAAATGGAAAACAAATGCCATATGATTTCACTTACATGTGGAATCTAAAAAACAAAACATACAAACTAACAAACAAAACAGAAATGGACTCATAAAGATAACATACTAGTCATTACCATAAGGGAGGGAACTAGGCTGTTAGGGGGATGGGCAAAATATGTGAAGGAGATTAAGAGGTACAAGCTTCCAGTTATAAAATAAATATGTCAATAAGGATGAAAAGTACAGCATAGGGAATATAGTCAATGATATTATATAACACTGTGTGGTGACAAATGGTAACTATACTTATTGGGGAAAGAATTTTGTAATGCATACAGTTATTAAATTACTATGTCATACACCTGAAACTAAACTAATATAATATTGTATATCAGCTACACAGCCAAAAAGAAAAAAAATAGGCTTTCAGATTTCACTGCCATAGTATCCTTTAAAAAAATTTTTTTAATGTTTATTTTTTGAGCGAGAGAGACAGAGTGTGAGCAGGGGACGGGCAGAGAGAGAAAGGGAGACGCAGAATCTGAGGCAGGCTCCAGGCTCTGAGCTGTCAGTACAGAGCTGGGGTTCAAACTGACAGACCATGAGATCATGACCTAAGATCAGTCAGAGCCTTAACTGACTGAGCCACCCAGGCATCCCCCTTTCTATTGTAATTGCCTATTCACGTCTCTGTCTACCTTATATAATTATGCTTTAAGATATCTGACTATTTTTCTCATATGTTTCTAGTACAAAATCAATATATGTTCAGTAAGTATTCAATTCCAATTAATTGACTCTCATACTAAAAACCTTCCTCTATTTAGCTTTATACATATCTGACAATTTTATATCCATAGTCTTCTGAAAATAAAGAGAAGGTGAGCTAATTGGGCTGTTTCTCATGCATGCAAGCCATTCAAATGACTGTATTTATTTCCTTTTTGGCTCATCATCAAAGCATGTTTTCTAAAGACATCTCAAAAATGTGTTATATAAAACATATCCCATGGTTCCATGGAGTTGACCTACTACAACACATAATTAATTTATAAATAATTATATGGGTATAGAAATAGATACTATTTTCCCCTATATATATTTGAAAGCAAATCTTTGAAACTAAATTTGTCAACAAAGGCAATGTTTAGTGAGTTCCATATATTGTACTTTTTCACAGTAATTCTTTGATAGTGTGTAACTTCAGATAAATGACTTTGCTGGAGGGGAAACCCAGTGTTAATTCACCTTATCATTTAGAACACAATACTTCCTCAACTGTGTTTCAAAATTAAAAGCAAGAGAGCAAGAAAGTTTTACAAAATTTTATTTTTTCTTCTAAAAAATGATCCTAATTGCCATGATGATCTCTGTGTAATATCAATCATAATAGCAAGAATTAATGTTTTTATGGTTATTTCCAACTCCGCATGACATAGAATGAACTGTTTTGGTTTACACACAAAAGCCTCTCCAACCCACTCTCAGGCAAGCTTAGAAAGAATCCTTAGTGAACAGACCATTTTGATGATTTGTCACGTGGATCCTTTCATTATAAAGCGGGTGTTCATGCGCACTGTCCTGTGTGCTACAGAACATTTATACTGAACTGTAACTCATTCAGAGTGGTCCATCCTAGCTGTACTCCCGATTCAGTTCAATTACAATTTCAGGGAGTCCTAGATTTTATGGAATTTTCATTTTTAACAAAATTAGATGGTCTTCATGTGTCTCTCAAATGACAGCTACCACTTACTGAGATATTACTGTGTGCTAGATACCATGATAATTACTTTGCCTTCGCTATCTTCATCTTCATAATAATTCTATCAGTTGCATATGATTATCTCTATTTTACAGGCGATATAACTGAGGCTTACTCATTGGACTACTCTGTATAAGGCTATGAGAACAATCCATGGAAGAGCTATAATTTAAACTATATCATTCTGCGTCAAAAGCTCCCGAATATTTCTTAAAAAATGAGATTGAAATTAAAGAGAGTGGTTGGTTTAAGTATAGATATATCAATACATTTTTCTTATACGGTTTTTAAGAAACACTTTAGGTTTTAAGAATCACTTGAGGTTACATTCTATAAGTATTAAATATTAATATTTAAACTTCTGCCCTTTAAGTCAAAATTAGTTCATAGATTAAAATACCAAGAAATTAAAGATTTATCAGGAAAAATATATCCTCTTCCTTTCTACATTCATGTCTATTTTACTTGCTTCTTTGAGATCACATGCTAAAATAACTTCACTTTAAATAATTGTCAGATTTCTACCTCCATTGCAAGTAAACTTCATTGCAAGTAAATTGTTGTCAGAACAATTGTCAATAGTTTAAGCTATTCATGCTATTTAAATGACTAATGTATATTAAAATTATACATTTAAGTGCAAAAAAGTCAAAACCACCAACCCAACTTTTAAAATCCTAATTAGTTTATGTTTACAGTTAAAGTACCTAGAATAATGCCTACCAAATAGTAAATGTCACACATATGTTGACAGTTACATGCACAAACATAATTTCATGCGTTTGTATGTGTTAATATCATTATAACATTGACCGGTTAAAACACGAACTATTGTTAAAAGCAGTGTGTGTGTGTGTGTGTGTGTGTATGTGTCTGTGTGAGAAAGAGCGCGAAGAAAAGAGGGGGAGAGGAGGAGAGGGTGTGTGCATTTTGGTTTACTCCATAGTTGAACTAAAATAAGGATAAGAATGTTTGGCTTAAGTAAGTAGGTTGATGTATGTACTTTGAAAGTCTTTTCTCAGATGATGCACTCATCGCTGTATGCTCAGCTCTCAGTCCATAGAGATGCTAAATAAATGTATATAAAAGAATAATAAACACATGAAGAAGAAATTAAGCTTATATCTTTCCTGTGATTTCTATCATTAACCACCTGTGTAAAAGGGCTGCATTTCAAGATAGAATTTTAAGACAGTTCAGTGCTGGAGGACACTGGGAATCTGAATGGGTCTGTCTCAAGACTCAGGGCAAAGGTTTAAAGTTATGGTTATGAGAATAAAGAAACAAGTATATCACATACATGGTGTCTGAGAAAGAAAAAACCTAAGAGCAATGACTAATTTTGTAGTTGTTAATCCCCACAAAAACTTGATCTCTTCCACCAGACTTATTTTGCCTTTAGTATTCATCACACAGTAAGAATAAATGCACGGCATACTTATACTGAGTAAGCACGAGAGTACGTGTAACTTTTCTCATTGAGACTGGTTGCTGCAGCTAATATAATTTATTTATTTTTATTTTTTAATGTTTATTTATTTTTGAGAGAGACAGAGAGAGAAAGAGCATGAGCGAGGAAGGGGCAAAGAGACACAGAATCCAAAGCAGACTTAAGGCTCTGAGTTGTCAACACAGAGCCCGATGTAGGCCTCGAACTCGCAAACTGTGAGATCATGACCTGAGTGGAAGTTGTACACTTAACTGACAGAGTGACCCAGGTGCCCCAATATAATTTCTAATAACAATCATTTTCTTTTTGAGGGATTAAATTTATGATACAACTTAAGCCTGAGAATTATGTAAGTTTTTTTTGTGAGCCATGTAATTTGCTTTAAAAATCAATCATTACTAAAAAGAAAAAAAATAATTAGATAATGCTATAAAGTTAGCTTATTGTTGTTTGTGACATTAGTATTGTCACATGAGTATATTCCCAGATATCAAGCAAACAATCAGTTTAAACAAAAATACACTAACAA
Organism: Cryptoprocta ferox; assembly: GCA_028646485.1. Lineage (NCBI taxonomy): Eukaryota > Metazoa > Chordata > Mammalia > Carnivora > Eupleridae > Cryptoprocta > Cryptoprocta ferox. The sequence goes on from CM053573.1 coordinate 22,327,035, forward strand.
TGACTAAAATAATTCCAGCTAAGGAACAATGGTTGGCTTTGTACATTGCTGGGCATTTATTTCAGTAATCATGGTAACCACATGGGATAAATTTATTTTCAAACAGTGGATCCACACTGCTGCCAACACTATTCCAATGATTTATTCTAGAATTCAAGTCTCTACAGAGCACCGTGCTTCGTTCCCAGGAGAGGATAATTGTTCCTGTGTCCTAAGGCTTTGACTCTGTTTCTCACTTAACATTAGTCAATAAAATAACAATTGTGTTAAGAGGGAACTCAGCCTCATTGTTCCTTGGTCAATGTAGTAATTGCCCAGATAAATCTGTTCCTTTCAGAAGCAATTTTTACATATGGGATAGGTTCAGGGCCTCTTCAGGGACAGAATCAATAAGAATTTGAAAACATTTTCACGGGTATAAAATCACAAATTAAAATGCCCTATAATTCAGAGGATTGTTTTTTTTTTTGTTTGTTCCCCTACACACACAGAATAAACTTTATATTTTATTCAATACACAAAAAATAATTAATTAGAATAAAGGCCATACATTGAAAGGCTCTGAAGAATTACTTGTTGTAGTCTGTTGATTGGTATATATTAAAAATTTTAGTAGTTGTTTCTCTCTTGTTCTTTCTCTACTTTATTATTTTTCTCTCCCTGCTTATCTCTCACCCCATTTTCTAGACATATTTTAAAAAAAGAAAAATGGATAAATGGCCAGAAAATTTTGTTAATTCTTTCCTGGGCCAGTATTCTAATACTTTTTACATTTAATCCATTAAATATGTAGAAAAATATATTTGAGTATATATATATATATAGTGTAATGACCCTACCCTGCTAAATAAAATGCTTTAGATTCAAATTTTTCTCTATCATTCTGGAACACAGTTTTATAGAAAATGTGACCAGTTAATATTACAATTGTGCAGTTAGGTAAACATAAACATTTATGTATGCAGATAGATTTTAAATAAACTTACTGATATATTTCTTACAAAAAATGTTCAAAAATGCTAGTAAACACTGAACATACTCTCTTTTCAATTAATCTATTTAACATACCTCTTGGTTTGCAATCTTACATCCACTCTTCCTTTATATCCTTCTATTGCTTCTGCATGCTGTTACTTACTAGAAATTTAACCAGCAATAATTGTTATTTTGATTAAAATAAGTTTAACTCTGATAGACATTTAAGCAAAACAAAAAAACACCGACTTTATAAATCCTAATTAGGTTATGGTAAAAAGTGCTAATAGCAATTACACACATGTTAAATATATGCACAAACACAATTGTGTGTCTGTTAATAGTATTATAACATTGACAATATGTATCCTTTGTTATATGCCAGGCATTGTTATAGTCACTCTACATATTTAGTCATCACAGAACCTTCTGAGTTGATGAAGATGGAAAGTGAGGCACAGAGAGGTTAAATAAATTGACCAAGCAAACAGAAGGTAGATGGTAACCTAGAACTCAGCTCTAGGCAACTTGGCTCCAAAGACTGTTGAGGAAACAGGAAAAAAGTAAAATTTTCAGAGTGGAAGTATTTGTGTGATCTATTTGGTTTCTTACTTATACTTTAAATGTTTACATATGTTGTTCAAGAAGACTAATCATAGAATTTAAATGCTTAATGGGATCTTAATCTAATCATAGGGATTTACTTTTATATTTTTATTGAAATTTAACTCCTGCAATTCAATTTGCCCATTTAAACTATACAGCTCAGTGTATTCTAGTATATTCACAAGGTTGAGCAACTATCATTATAATTTATTATTTTTAATGTTTATTTATTTTGTCAGAGAAAGCAACACTGGGAGGGAAAGGGGCAGAGAGAGAGGAAGACAGAAGATCCCAAGCAGGCTTCACACTGTCAGTACAGAGCCTGACATGAGGCTCGATTCCACAAGCCATGAGATCATGACTTGAGCCTAAATCAAGAGTCTGATGCTTAACCAACTGAGCTTCCCAGGAACACTTAATTAAAATTTTGAGATATTTTCTTTGCTCAAAAAAAAACAACAAACAAAAAACAAAAAACAAAACCAATAAACAAAAAACTGCAGAGCCATTATGAATCATTACTATTCCTGTTAACCCTCTTCCCCTTCTCCAGTCCCAAGTTCCACAGATCTTTCTTCCTTATGAATCTGCCCATTCAAGACATTTCACATAAAGGGAATCACACTAAATTTAGTTTTCTGGATATGCTTCTTTGACTTAGAATAAAGTTTTTAAGGTCCTTCCATGTTGTCATATGTTTCTATGCTTTTTATTTTTTATTGTTAGGTTATACTCCATTATATCAGTATATGATATTTTGTTTATCCATTGATCAGTATAGTATATTCGGGTTCTTTACACTTTTTGGTTATTATAAATAATGCTGCTATAAGCATTTGTGTACACATTTTTACATTCATGGATGTTTTCAATTTTCTTGGATAACTACCTAGGAGTGAAATCATTGGGCCATATGGTGATTCTTTATCCTTTTGAGGAACTGTCAATCTTCCTTCTAAAGTGGGTGTATCATTTTATGTTTTCACCAGCAATGTATAGGATTCAGATTTTTCTACATGCTTATCAACACTTGTTATTGCTTGTTTTCTAATTATAGTCATCCTAGTGTGTGGGAAGTGACATCTTACTGGAATTTTGATCTGAATACCTAAAGACATATGATGTTGAAATTGCTTCAAGTGTTTATTGGTCATATCATTATACGGTATTCTTTGGAAAAAAGTCCATTCAAAAATTTTGACCATATTTTACTTGAGTTGTCATTTTTATTTTTAAGTTGTAAGAGCTGTTTTTCATTTTTTATTTTGTTTTGTTTTTACAAAATCTGGATAGCAGATTTTGCTATCAAGCAAAAATTTTCTCCCAGAATTTGGATTGTATTTTCACTTTCTTGATGGGGTCTTTAGAAGCATAACAGTTTTAATTTTTAGTAAAACCTAGCTGATTTTGTACACTAATATTGTATTCTATTATAAATATGGCAAACTTGTATGTTAGTGCTAATTGCTTTGTGGACTCCTTACAATTTTTTCAGATACAAAATCAAGTCATCTGCAAAAGAGATAGTTTTATAATATTCCATTCTCTCCCTGGTGAATTTTATTTATTTTTCTCTTGGTAAGAGGCCACCAGTCTCTATGGTAAGAACCACCAGTACAATACTGAATAAAGTGGCTTGAGCCACTTGTGTCTCTGATGCTAGGGAGAAAGTTTTCAGATTTTTACCACTGAGTATGATATTAGGTGTGGGGTTTTCATATATGCCCTTTATCAGGTTCATAAAGTCCCCTTTTTTCTCTAGTTTGTTGTGTTTTTATCAAGAAAATGTGTGGATTTTGCTAAATGTGATTTCTACTTCTATTGAAAAGGTAATGTGGTTTCTGCTCTTTATTCTGTTGTGACATATTTAATTGTTTTTGTATGTTAAAACCCATTGCATTCTGGGAATATATCCCATATGTTTTTGCTGTATAATTCTTCTATGTTGCTGGAATTGGTTTGCTAATATTTTGTTGAGAATTTTTACATCTATATTTTTAAGTGTAGTGGGTTTGAGGATTTCAGGTCTAATCAAGGAAAAAGATATGAATACTAGGTGGCAGTGGCACATAGGGAGCTTTACTTGAGTAGCACTTTGACAGGTTTGCATAAAGGGATAAGTCCCTCAGACTTTACAGAGACAACAATACAGGGCTACCTCCCAGAAGAGGGCAGGGTACTCCTGGGACTCAAGGGACTTGGAGAGGCGCTCTACCTGTCCAGACTGTTGCTCAGGAGCATAGTTGGAATTTCCAAGTCTGAGAACTCTTAAGGGAAGCAGTGGCTCGGGGGCTTTTGCAGCCTCAGGGTTTTATCTATGGATAGATTTGGGGTGCAGGTTTGTGGAATATGCAAAGTTAGGCAGGCTTTAAATGGCTACAAAATTGTTTGCTTGGGAGGCGCCTGGCTGGCTCAGTAGGTGGAACACGTGACTCTTGATTTCAGAATTGGGAGTTCAAGCCGCGCATTGGGTGTAGAGATTACCTAAAAAAAATAATAAAACCTTTAAAACAACAACAACAAAAGTACTCACTTGGGCTATATTTAAAGCAGTTAGACTTGTAAATAGTTGAGTTTGTTGCCAACAGGCTTTTGAGCTAACAGTCCTAGCTTGTTGTAAAGAAGTAAACACCATAGGGCCAACATACGGAAACCATCTTTGGCTAATTTATATAACAGTAAGGAAACAGTCTGTAGTTTCCTTTTCTTTTGATGTATTTTTCTGTTTGGGGTATCAGCGTAATATTGGCCTGACAGAGTTGTAAGTATTCCTTCCTTTTCTTCATTTGGGACAGTTTGAGAAAGTTTGGTAGAAATCATTAGTGAATTTTTCAGTTTGGAGGTTTTCTTGATGGGAAGTCTTTTATTATTAATTTAATATCTTTATTTGTCAAAGGTCTTTTCAGATTTTCTATTTCTTTTTGGATACAGTTTAATATTTGTGTGTTTCTGAGAATTTGTTTCATCTAGGTTATTTAACTTGTGGACTTATAATTACTCATAGTTTTTCTTTATAACCATTTTTATTTCTGTAAGGTCAGTAACAATGCCCTATTTGCATTTACAATTTTGTGAATTTGAATCTTCTCTTTTTTTCTTGATCAGTCTACCTACATGTTTTTCAATTTCAATGATACTTTCCAAGGACCAACATTGGTTTTGTTGATTTTTTCTATTATTTTCTCTTTTCTATTCCATTTATTACTGCCCAATCTTTCTTGTCTCCTTCTTTCTGTTTGCACTTGGCTTAGTTTGCTCCTCTTTTTCCAGTTTCTTCAGGTAGAAGCTGAGGTTACTGATTTGAGCTATTTCTTCTTTTTTCATACTAACTTTCATAGTTCTAAATTCCCCAGTAAGCACTGATTTTGCTGAATCCCATTAGGTTTTGCATGTTGTGTATTTGTTTTTATTTATTTCAAAGTATTTTCTAATATTTCTGGAGGGTTTTTTTCTTTGACTCATTGTTATTTAGAAGCTTGTTTACTTTTCACAATTTGTTAATTTCCTAATGTTTCTTCTGTTATTTTCTGATGTAATTCCACTGTGATCACAGTACATTGTATGATTTTAGTCTTTTAAAATGTATCAAGGGTTTTAATAATAATAATAGTAATAATAATAATAATAATAGCTTTTGGTAAAATAATAGTCTAACATATAGTCTATCCTAGCAAACATTACATATGCACTTGTGTGTTCTGCTGTGGTTTTGTGGTTACGTTCCCACCATTACATTATTACTGTCATACAAAATACATCTTAACCATTGTAAATCCATCAACAGCATTTTAGAATAATTGTTTTGCAGTTGTTTTTAACAATGATAGAAAAAAAGAATTGCACCAAAAATATATTTATACTGTCTTTATAATACCTATGCGGTTAGCTTTACTGGTGCTTTTTATTTCTTTGCATGGATTTAAGCTACTACCTGGTTTCATTTTAGCCAGAAGGACTTCCTTTAGTTATTTCTTTCACAGCAGGTCTACTAGCAATGCAGGCTCTCTAATTTTGTTTATCTGAAAAAGTCTACATTTCTCCTTCAATGTTGAAGGACCATTTAGCAGGATACTGAAATTGGAAATGACATTATTTTTCTTTTGACACATGTCATCTGTCTTTTGGCCTCCACAGTTTCTGATGGGAAGTCGGCTCACTGGGATTCTTTCTGAAGGTGAGGAGTCCCTTTACTCTTGGTGCTTTCAAAATCTTTTTTCTGTCTTGATCTTTAAATGTTTTGAATATAATGGACATAGGTGGATCTATTTGTGTTTAACTACTTGTATCTAATTAAGCTTCTTAAATATGTAGCTTTATTAGTATTCATCTAATAATGAGTTTTCCATCACAATTTTTGTAGTATCTTTTGTGCCTTTTTCTCTTCTTTCTCTGGAGAAAGAGAAGATATAGGTACATATAGGTACACATATAGGTGTACTTGCACATTTAGGTGCACTTGATGGTGACCCACAATTCTATGAGGTTCTGCTCATTTCTCCTCATTTCCTTTCTTTGTACTCCTCAGCCAGGATAATCTCTATTGACCTATATTCATGTTTGCTAATTCTTTCTTATTCTAGGTCAAACTGTTGTTTAGGCTTTCTAGTGAATATTTTTTTAATTTAGTTATTCGGTTACTGTACTTTTCAACTCACAAATTTTTATTTGGGTTTTTTTCATAATTTTATCTGTTTATTAGTATTCTCAATATGATAAGACATCACTGTCATACAATTCTTCATGCATAAGGCTTCTTTTCTTCCTTGAACATATTTATAATGGTAACTTAAATTCTTTGTCTTCAAAGTCCCAAATCTGGGTCTCCTCAAGGAAATTTTCTATTGTATCCCTTTTTCCTTTATATGTGCATATTTTCCTATTTCTTTGCATAACATACATTAATTGTTAAAAATCGGGTATTGTAGATTTTCGATAATATATTATAATAATCCTGGTATCATATTCTTTTACCTCCAAAGGTTATTTTTAGCTCAGGTCATGAAGTCACACTTCATGAGTTTGAGCCCTGTATTACATTCTGCACTGACAGTGAGGAGCCTGCTTGGGAGTCTCTCTCTCCCCCCTCTCTCTCTGCTCTTACCCCAGTCATGCTCACTTTCTCTCTCTCTCTCTCAAAATAAATATATAAACATAAAAAACTCACAGGAAACCTTTAAAACTACCAGCTTATTTTTGCCCTTGTTGCTGAGTATTTGTTTAACAGCTTTCCTGGAATAATTTATAGATTCTGTATTTCCAGTACTGTGTGATCCCTGAATTTTTGGATACTTTAAAAATTTTTTTTTCAGCCTGCCTTCCTGTGGTTAACACCTGCTATTATAATTTAGTAGAAAACCAATGACTGGTCATATTTCTTTAAATGTCTTGACTGTATGTCTTCTGCCCTTTGACAAGAGTATCTGTGTGTGAAGGCACACATTCAAACAGCAGACAGTTTACAGAACAACCCTAGTTTTAATTTTCTTCTTTTATAACCTGAGGTCAGTGACCGGTGCTTTTTATTTCTCTATGTATTCTCTGGGCATGTTATCAGTCTGGTATATACATTCAGCCTTTTAGATCAACAGGAATATAGTGGGGCTTTTCAGAATTAATAATGGTCCTGGAATTTGACTGTTTTGTGACTTCAGAATAGATAAAGAATCTGACAAGATGAAAAGTTTATTTAAATAATCATTGGCAAGGGGAAGGGAAGCTGAACCTGAATATTGAAATAAGAATCTAAACATTCTTTCCTTTAAGTTTAAAAATACTTCATGCTGTAATAAAAAAATAAGTTTGTTGTGAATTTTTACTTACCTTAATGATATTTATGTGATAGATTTGCTAAAATTTATTGGAAATAGGAGATGCCATATTTTTTTCAGACAGAAGAAAAGCTTTCCATTAAATGGAAATGAACAAATTAGAGTTTATGTTTGAAATACTGATATATCAGAGTCATGTAAATAATCACCAACAAGATAATGTAATTTTTACTGATTTTTTGGTGTTTCATTTAATCATCTGCTAAAAATATGTAAAATACAAACCTATTGGTTATAATGTATTACTACTAAGGGAATTTGTCAGTACAACTTAAATATTACCTTTGAGACTCAAATTATTATTCATAATATCTGGCCATTATTTTTAACAATGATTTAGAGTTAATTTTTTGAGGTTAAGATAAGTAAGTTAAGTATAAATGTAATCCAACCCTAAGCTCTATAACTTGCTAAACAAATTTTTAAGAATTGTTTCTAATATTAAGCTTAAGCTGTTTTAAACAAATTCAAAATATTCTTTAGAATTTCATTCTAGTTAGATTACAAAATACATACTTTTTTAAATGTTCATTTATTTATTCTTGAGAGAGAAGGAGAGAGAGCACACAAGAAGGGAAGGAGCAGAGAGAGAGAGGGAGACACAAAGTGCTGTGAGCACAGAGCCCAATGCGGGGCTCAAACTTAAGAACTGTGAGATCATGACCTGAGCCAAAGTCAGATGCTTAACCAATTGAGCCACCCAGGTGCCACAAAATACATAACTTTTAACCATAGATTTTTATAGTTATTAGAGACCATTACTAAAGGGAATTACTAAATTATTAATTGTAGTTTCCAGAAACAAGAGAGTAATATGCTCAGGGTACCTAACTAACTTTTTGCCAATGATGCATTACAGGTAAAATGGACTTTGTACCTATGAGAAATCCTTGAGAATAAGAATAAAATATCAAATGGTAAAAAGGTTTACTTTAAAAGTATTAAAATAAACAATTTGATTTCATTTAATCTAGCAATATGATATTAGAAAACTGTATGTGATCAATAAAAGATATATACACACGTGTGCACATACATACATGCATATACAAAGTCAATCATTTCTGTGAGAAGCATTAATTTGAATCAATATATGGGAAATGGGTTGTGTTTTCACTTTCCACCAGTAGATACAATCTACTTTGGCAACATTTTTGCAAAAAAATAAAGAGAACAAATTGAGAATGCTTTCATGGTCTAATAAGCATGTGTTTTGTCATGATTAGTATTTTTGTAGATCATAGAAGTATGAAATATTTCAGTTAATACTTTGGAAATGAAAAACAAAAACATTAACATAATTGAAGAGATGTAAAATGATGATATGCTCTAAAATTTGCATAGACTTTGAATTCTCCATGCATTTGGAACAAGATAATTTGACTGCATGTAACATACTATAAAATTCAAATTTAAAATAATGTATTTTATTTCTAATTTATTCAGTAAAATGAATAGATTATCCCCTGTTTAGAAATGATAGTCTTAAGAATTAAAAAAAAAATAAGTATCCATTTATGACAGCTGGCAGAATTATAAACAATATGTATAACAATGAAATCCAACGCACATGAGACATGAAGTCCAAATCTAATTAAGTAAATTCTATAAAATGAAATTAATTGTGTTTACCACCAAAACACCATCTGCTTCTAATAACTGAAAATAGTGAAGAAAATGAAAGAGCTGTATTAGGCTGAAAAATATTTCTGATTTTACTTCACAGTGGAAAACCCAAACAAGAATCCTTAACTGTTATATATATCATTACAGAATTTTCTTAACCAACTACCAATTGTTAGACCTATAACTATTTCTGTCAAGTTATTTAATTATGCATATATGTGTATGCATGCCTATTTATATCTATAGTCTTTTCTATGCCTATGAATCAAATACATTTTGCTCTACTTGTGAGAAAGACAATTTAACAAATTATTACTGTTTTCCATATATTCTCTGATTTTTTACTCTCACATGGTGAGTTTATAATTTTTTTGGGTTACATATCAGTGCTCAATTGCTTAAGAAAAAACTACCAAAAGGCTTATATAATAGCTAGAAATAGAATTCTGTAATTTTGACAGTTATTAATTGGTAAAGTGAAAAACACATATAATTTAGTTCTATAAAATGAGACAATAAAGACTTTGAGGATAAGTACCATTTCTGTGATATTTACTTATTTTTTGTCCCAACAGGCTTGAAGATTAAAGTCTCTAATTCTGTTAATATTTCTTCAATTGGAAAGCCATATACTTTGTTTTGCAGTATTATAGATACAGTTCTTGTGCTATTGAAATTGTTTTACCAAAATAGTTTAACAAATCTCTGAAGTATTATCTTGATAATAATTCTGAGTAAAAATATTCTTAAATTGAAATGGGAATAAGTTGTACTGCCTTTGCTCCATTTCTTTTCTCCTTCCATCAACTGGATATTAATACATTATTTTAAACTTCACCTGGAGGAATTTAAACTAAAAAATTGTAGAACTCTGAAAAGCAGAAAATCTCATGACGATTTTTAAAAGAGCTTGCCTTTTGCAATCTGTGAAAATATAGCTCTTATAAAAATTTTGCTTTTGTATATTTCTGAAATGAGAGTGAATGATTGTAGTACAAAGAATGTGTTTAATTAGTTGATAGCAAAATAATCTTCTATGAACTAATATCATTTTAGCTAAGTTGGCATATTCTTTTCTCATGCTTGTGTGCTTTTATTTTCTTATAGCCTTCTAAATTTTGTCATCTTTATTGAGAACTTCTGGTACTCTTGCATCTCATTAAGATAAAAGGATGTGATATAAGAACAACATTCACTAGAAGTTTAGTGGAACCATCTACTTCTGCTAATAGTTTCAAAGGCATAGTGTCTATAAAACTCTAAGTATAAAGTTACAGTAAACATGGATTAGATTTCACTGACAGTTTCAAATGAGATAAAAACAGTTTCCTTGTAGAGTGTGGGAGGAGGTAGGAAATCCTTAACACTTGGATCATGTAGATAAGGTAATAATGTAAAACCTACTGTGGAAGTGGAGGATAAACAACAGAAAGGGACAAGCAGGCAACATGCAGAAGTATCTCAGTATAATTAGCATGGATTAAATTGCAAGGACTGTATGATCAAGTTGATTATACTTTCCTTCAATATTAGGGGTTCTGAGCCACATAGTCTCTCATATATTAAAGATGGCCACAATTTCTTGCTACTTTTCCTATTAAGAGGTGGAGTGTAATTCTACTCTCTTTGAATCAGGGCTTGCCTTAATTATTTACTTGATTAACTGAATGTATGGAAAGGTACTTTCAGGAATTCCAAAACTACTTCACAGGAAGCCTTGCAGCTTCTGCCCAGACCCCTGGAATGCTGCCATTAGGGGAACACAGCCATTGTGAAAAAAAGATCAACAATCTTGAGATTGTCATACTGAAGAGAGAGGCAAGAAAGAAGAGAGAAGAAAACTGCCTGGGTAGCCTCAGGTAGTCCATCCCGTCCAGCCTAGAGATCAGGTGTCAGACATGTGAGCAAATGTGATATTTTTGGATCAGCCAACAGCCAGAACTAAGACTCCAGACCTGGGAGACCAGACCTCTAGTCTCCGGTTAAGGCATCACAGTCATTTCATCTTCAACTGTTTGAGCCATTAAGCTCAATCATTATGGGGCAGAGATGAGTCCTCTGTTATGAACTGCCAAAATTCTCACCCATAAAGCTGTGAGCACTTTAAAATAGTTGTTTTGTACAATTACATTTTTTAGGGTTTTCTTTTACAGCATTAATACCCCCAAACGAAATGAACTGGAAACACTCTAGTGACTAAAAATAAGACACATAAAAATGCTTTTGTAGTCCATATTTGACAGTGGGGAAATTGATTTTAACATTTATCATCTTTGGCCAGAAGGAGTATTTCAATTTGTGTGTGCTGTGTGTGTCCATATGTGTGTTGGGTAAAGGGATGTTAAATTGGATCACACAGGGAGCCAGGACTTCTACTATCATGACCCAACAGGGAATATATGGTAATGTATGTTTTGTCCCCAATTATTCTGTTTCTAGTTCCTTAATTTAAACCCTTCGACATTACCATAACACAGAGAGAATTACAAGAACAGATTTTAAAAAGAGAGCTAACTAGAACAGACAGGGCTCAAAATAGAGTAATCCATAGAATAATATGAAAACCGGGCAGCATGTACATCCTTCCTTACACATACTTACCAGTTGTAATTTTAACTATACTTGGTACAACTTGTAGTAATGAGGAACTGAATTGAGGCATGTATGTTTGCAGACCCTTCTGGGGAGAGTCTCTTTTAACTTGATAACCAATGATTTGACCACGCTGTATCCATAGGAATAATATTTTTGAATATTCTGTATTGATCTGCCATGCTCTGTAATCACATTCTTGCGGAAAGTGTGAAACTCACCTCAACAAAGAAAAAGGGATATGAAAAAGGGATACAGGGATATAGAAAATAAATGTGAGCAGAAACGAAGGGCAAATTAAGAGATCAGGCTCCAGGTGGCTTGTTCATTCCTTATTTCATACTTGGGACAGAGGACTCTGGACTACAGAATGATTTTCTGACCTGTGGTAAAATCACCAGGAGGGGAGAATTTGGAAAATTTTCAGGTCTTTTTCACACTGAATTGGAATTTGGTGTGATGTTAAACACTTTGCAAAGCATGAACAAATCTGGCACAAGATCGATTTATCTGCCCCCAAATCCCCATAAATGGGGCACGAAGCAGTTTGATTTTCATAGAAAATCATGAGTAAAAACTCATGATTCCAAGAGAGACCTTGTATAGTTGACTCTTGAACAATATAAGTGTCAGAGCTGCCAACCCACCACATAGTTGACAATCCTCACTTAACTTTTGAGACTCCAAAGACCTAACCACTAATAGCCTACTGTTGATGGGAAGTCTTACCAAAAACATTAACTGTCAATTAACACATATTTTTTATGTTATATGTATTGTGTACTGTATTCATACAATAAAGTAAGCTAGAGAACAGGAAATACTATTAAGAAAATCTTGAGAAAGAGAAAATACATTTATAGTACTGCAACTGTGTTTATTAAAAAAAAAAAATCCATGTATAAATGGACTTGTGCAGTTCAAACCCATGTTGTTCAATAGTCACTGTATTTGGCTCTCCCAACAGTGTGTCTAGGTTCAAAAGTTTGACTCCATCCCTTATTTTCTGATTGATTTGGGTACACCTTAACTTATTATTCTTTATATTTTTCTTAAAATAAAGATCAATTGTAATCACTTCAAAGCATTTTGTGAGTGTTCAGTGATTTACTGTATAGAAAGAACATCCACAGTCACAGAACGCTTTCCAAATGTTAGATGATAATAACTGTCATTACTATTTTTATTATTTCCTTGAAGAACTGAGAAAATTATGTGCTTAGAGACTCTTTTTTTATATTTGGAAATATTTAAAGATCTTATGGTTTAATCCCCTACAAATTGCCATTACATTATATCTGAGAAATTCACGTTAATTTGCAATACTAAGACTTGGGTGCAAACTGTAAAGGCCTTTTGTTGAGGAATTCTTAATCTGCTTATTACCCTCTTAAAGTTCTAAACAGGTTCTTTATATCTGTGTTAATCAAACATGGAGGAAGAATTTAGCCTGACTATTGTAGGCAATATTCCAAAGTTCTTAGAAAACAGAACAGATCCTTAGCCCTCATCTTTTCATCTGTTGCCTTTGCCAGACTTATCTGTGTCTTTACATATAGTTTACATTATTTTGTATAGAAGAGAAATTTAAAGTAAAAACTGCAACAATGGGGCCATGGAAGTAACATGAATGAATGAATGGATTCATTACACAAAGTTATGTGTGTGTGTATGCATATGTATGAGGTGTGCATGAATACATATGTGTGATGCACATATAGACATATGTGTATACATAAATTTTATACAAGCCTACTCTTTCGTCTCTTAATCAAAAGGAAATCTTACCTTACGCATGTCCATCACAACTCAAAGAATCAAGACATAATTTCACTTTTCTTAAATATATCATGACTTAAACGTTCGAGAATAATGAGAAATTACTGAAACTTAGGCTGAGCTGTGGGCAATGAGCATTGTAATGAATAGTAGAACACAGGCCCATCTAAAGGGAGCAGGCTCCTGCTTATCTCCAAACAATTGCTCCTAAAAGTTGAGAGTATTTTAGAGATCATGTTGACAAGCTTAAAATTCTGTTGAGAAAAGCTTCAAATTGGAATTTTAAATGAAATACCACAATTACTAGATGCTAAAAGCTAAATATGTATTTTTAGAAACCACAGGCACAACCTTTACACCAGTGTCTTTGGAATAAAACAAAATCCATTTTGGACTAAAAAATTTTTGAGAGTCTAAAATTGGCTATATCTGCAAGGTACCATTGAAGGGATAGAAAATACATATTGAAAACTGTCTATTTTATAATCTTTTCTTTAAAGTTTATTATTATTTATTTTGAGAGAGAGAGAGCACGCAAGCAGGTGAGGGTCAGCATGGAGCCCAACACAGGGCTTGACCCATGAACCCGAGAGATCATAACCTGAGCTGAAGTCAAGAGTCAAATACTTAACTGACTGAGCCACTCAGGAGCCCCTATTATAACCCTTCTAACGAAGAACGTTACTTCTTTATAAGATCCAAATAAAATGTTTGAAATGTTTGTGTACGTAATACTTTAATGTAAATTTTCTCTTAATTTTAAAAGGCTAAATAAATGACAGAATTTTTATAGGACATTATTTCACTTTGTCCTATAGTGTAATTTCGCTCTATCTCTATAGCCCTGGTATATGATCCCAGCCAGCTGCTGCTTTCATGTTAGAGTTGTGCTTCTAAACCTGAATCCCTCTCATTATATGAAGTTGTTGTCCTTTTACCTCTGCTCAAACCTTCTCAGCTGATGACCCGGTATCTCATGTCTTTTAGAAACTAGGATCAAACCTCTCCAACAACCTCTGTTCTTCTTCCAAATGTATACTTATTTTTATCTGTCTTTATCTCCTCTACCATCATAAAGATAAATATTGTTTGAACTCTGGATAAGCTAACTCTTCCACATATGATCTTTATTCTAAACAACCTTACATTCTTTAATCATTTATTTCAACAGTTCTTACCACTTCAAGCTCTTACATCAACATACAAAATTACTCATCCTTCTTAAATTCTGAATGTTATATAGTTCAACCATATTCCCTCCTTGAGCTATTATACTATTTCTATTCTAGTCATTAAAAATTTTTTAAATATGATTTGAAAAAGTAGTCTATACTTTCCAGTTCTTTTCATACTTCCATTTTCCTTCATGTATGTTGTAATATTTCAGTGTCCTGATAATTCCAAGCAAGCTACAATAGAAACAATCACATCCCTTTAGGGTTTTAAAATTTACCTTTAAAACATTTCTCTGATACCTTTCATGATAATATTTCAGTTTAAAACATTTCCTACATTCTCTTATATTCAATTTTTAACCCATAATTTATGTAGAAATGTATGGGTTCACCGCCAAATACTTGAGGATTTTCTATACATCTTATGTTTAGTAACTTCTAATTTAATTCTATTGCACTCAGAACACAAACTTTAAATAAGATCAGTCTTTTGAAATTTATTGCAATTTAGGCTCAGAATGTCATCTGTGCTGGTGAATATTCCATGTTTATTTAAAATGTGACTACAGTTTTTGGATGTAGTGTTCTATTAATGTCAATTAAGACAAGAGGCTCCTTTCTTTTCACTAATTATTTGTCTAGTTGTTTATCAATAATTGAGAATGGCGAGTTAAATATCTCTAATTATGGCTGTGGATTTGTCATTTTTTGATTTATGTATTTGAATCTTCAACATTAGGTGCACGCCAATTTAGTTTTGTTGTGTATTCTTGATGAATTGACACTTTTATCATCAGAAAATCCCTTACTTTACCTCTGGTGAGTTTTTGAAGAATACTTTTTCTACGATAAATGCAGTTACACCAACTTTCTTACAGTTGGTATGTATTCTTCTGATATTTATTTTGTAATCTCTTTGTGTCTTTGTGTTTCGAGTTGGTGGAGATTTTTTGGTTGGTTTATATTTTTGCCCTTGTACTCTTGTTTACTTATCAAATCTTAAAATGTCTGTCTTTTAACTGGAGTGTTTTATTTATTTATATGGTCAAATGATCATATGTGTGTGTTTAAGTCTAATAAGACTTAAGACTATTAAGTCTTCATATTTGTTGGTTTTGGCTATAGAAGTTCTTTGTTTCTTTCCCTTCTTATTTCTCTCATATTTTGGGGAATAATTATATTTTACTATTTCCTTTTATCTGCTCTATTGACATTTGAGCTATACCTCTTTGTTTTTAATTTTAGTGGTTGGTCTAGATCTGAATTGTCCAATAGAGTAACAACTAGGAAATATGGCCATTTAAATCAAAATTGAAATTAATTAACATAAGATATCATTAAAATTTTGGTTCCCCAGGTGCCCTTGCCACCTTTAAAGACCTCTAACCGTATGTAGCTAGTGGCTACGGGATTGGAGAGCATAGATTAAAATATTTCATCATCAATATAGCTCTAATAGTGTTATTCTTGAGTATACAGTATGAATATTTAACTTGTCACATTTGATCTTCAAATAATATTACATTATTTTAACAATATATGAACTTCACAGTGGTATGATTTCACTTGTGCCTTTCTCTGTTCTTTGTGCATTTTTATTTTACTTCTCCCAATGGTATAACTCCCAGAATATATTAGTATCATTTTTACCTTAGTCAATAATATTTTGAAGAAAATTATATATATAAGTTATATATATATATATGTATTCACTTGTAAAAGATCATAAAAAGGTCACTTATGGCTATCATCAATTTTTTACTTTTCCAGTGGTCTCCTTTCTTACTGAAGATCTGGATTTCTGCTGGAGACAAATTCTCTAAGGCATTTCTCTGAGAAAATGCTTTTGTTTTAGCCTCATTTTAAAGAATTGTCCCACTAGATAGATTGTTTTTGGCTTTCACAAACCTATAAACATTTTGTTCCATCAGCTTCTAGTCTCCATTTATTCTAAGAGGTCAGCCACATAACAACGTTCCACCATATCTAACACTCCCTGTACTGCCTGATTTTAAGTGTTCTCTTTGCATTTCTGGGCTACTATATAAGATGAGGTGCACTATGGTCTCATGGCCTAGATTTGAGTACTAGATTTGAAATTTCAAAATGCTGTAGCATAAGCAAGTTTCTTGGCTCTCAAGTTGTAGAGTTTTTCCATATCTAAAGAAGGAGTAATAATAATAAACCACAGTGTATTAATTAAATAGATACATATGAATGCTTTGACTGACACATGACACTTATCAAATGATCAGTGAATGATAATTATCATTGCTATGCTACAAGTGTTTATTCATATATATATATATATATATATATTGCTCACTGTACAGATTGTGAGCTACTTGAGATTAAAAAAACCACCATGTGTTATTCAGTTTTCTGTTTTCACAGCGCTTAAACATTTCCTCATTCTATCAATATTCTCATGGAGAGTAAACGAAGAAATTATCTGTGGACTTTTATTTTCATTAGTATCTATTTTGGCAAAACAAAACTTATTTGGAAGCATATGTGTGCGTCAGTGTGTTCCATTTATGTGTTTAGTAAATATATTTGTTTTATATGACAGGGTTTACTGGAAATTCTGTCTTTTTTGTCTAGTTAATTTTCAAGGTCCATATGTTAAAGAAAGTGTATTTTCCAGTGAATAGAAAAATATTTTAATGTACAAATATGAACTTTAAAATACCTGCATTAAATGGAAAGAGGCTATTCACAAAAGAAGAAGAGAAAAAGAATGTGCAATAAATATTGATTCACTTATTTAACAATGGTAATTTTGTACCTATTACACCCAGACACTGTCTAGGTGCTGACAATATATCATGAACTAGACAAAGACCCTAATAGTACATTAGACCTTAACAATAGATTATTTTTTCCTTGTAGGAAATGGGAAAAGCACCAATAATAACAAACATGTAAAATGCTGCCGGAGTCCAGCTGCAGCCGGTCCAGGGGTCCCTGAAGGATGGACAGTGTCGGCAGGAGAGAGTGTGAGAGAGCCACAAGTTTCTTTCTTGATCACCAGGCAGGCATCTCTGCTCTGTCTATTTTTGTGTCTTTATTTATAGGTCAAGCGATAACATGATATCAGAAAATAGAAATTTTTTATAGTGACTAATTTTTTATGATAAGATGCTTTAATCATCGAAAGTATACAGAGAAGTATCTCATTCATTCTTGCGTCAGTACCCAAGATTAAGAAAGTAACAAGTCTATCTTATTTTGTACGGGTTGGTTTTTTGCCAATAATTATGACTTTGTTTTTGATAAACAAGTTACAACCAAGTCATGTAACGCACTTACAGCGAGGTTGAGTAAATCTTATAACCAAGAATATAACAGGATGTTTTTAGTAGAAAACAGGATTAACATACATATTATTTAAGTTAGTAAAGCTAAGATTAAAACATAGGTTAAGTTGTATATAGATAGGCTAAGAGTTATTGTGATTGGCTTATAAACTACAAGAGAGAAAAAAGAAAAGAGAAAAAAAAGTTTATTAACAAGTTGCTTGAGAAGACCCTTTTTTTGATGTAAGCACAATGGGGGCCCTAGGTGTGTTGGCCTTGTACCAGGATTTCCCACATTCTTATCCATCCTCATCACTGAAGTCAGTATAAGGGAGAATATTTGTAGAATGTAGACCTTGGGAGGGGTCATGTTCTGACCTTGTCTTCTACTTCTAATCTCCAATTTAGGCTCCAATTCTCTTCCGACCAGACTCAAATGGACTATGTTTTTGACCTTGTTTTTAATTCTTATCTCCAAATTTTCTCCGGGCCAGACTCAAATGCTATTTTTGTGTTTTTAACCCCTTCAAGTCTATGTTTTGGTTCTGAAAGGCTCATTAGAAGAGGCTTTTGTCAAACATTTATAGTGTTTTGATCCAAAAACTCTTATGCAGGGACAGGAAAATGTTTCTTCTTATGGGGTAACTGTGTGGAGAATATCAGTCTGATTTGGAACGCTGTAAGGCCTAATTAACGACAACAGGCTTATTTTAAACATGAGCAGTAGTAGTAGAAAGAGATACCAGTTTTGCCTCTCATGGCAGGAGCTGTGCAAATGTCTGCCATTTTCTCCATGTGACTGTGTCATCCAGCAAGGCTGATGTGGCTCCCAGCAGAATGCGGCTTCAAAATTCACCACCTGACAACTCTGATATGCAGAGAAAATACTCAACACTTTTAATTAGTTGAAACCTTACACACTGGTTTTCTTAAAAGCTACCACTAGAGGGTTAATAGGAAAACAAGTGTATTTAATTCTGTTCAATAAGCTAAATTTTTGTTAATAGTTTCTTTTTATCACAATAAAAATTATTTTATTTATTTATTTATTTTTTAAACTTTATAGTTTATTGTCAGGTTGGTTTCCATATAACACCCAGTGCTCTTCCCCACAAGTGACCTCCGCCAAGACCATCACCCCCCTTTACCTTTCCTCCTTCCCCTTCCCCCCTCAGTTTGTTTTCAGTATTCAAGAGTCCCTCGTGTTTTGTCTCCCTCCCTCTCCCTAACTCTTTTTCCTCCTTCCCCTCCCCATGGTCCTCTGTTGGGTTTCTCCTGTTA